>JAQFVV010012407.1:13827117-14169617 GCA_028023455.1 Epiperipatus broadwayi | reverse complement strand
GGTAGAGATTCATCTTTGACAAAATAAATTATATGTATCAGATTTAATTGTTATTCATATTTTATATTTTTGTTAGTCAATAAATGTTTATATAATTCGTTATTTTAATCTGGTCTCTAACTCATCATTATTTCAATATCCACCATCAGCTTTATAGTTCTTCATTATTCACATACTCATTAGAAACATTATTATCTTATTTAGTTTTACACCTATCAATATTATTACTATGATAGAGGAAATACATATACATATTTAAGTCATTTATTATAACTTTTAATACATATATAGTTATACTGCACACACATATTTTTATATATCTTATGCTTAATTGATTTTTGGTAATTAATTATCACCTATATAGAGGTGCAATAACTACTATTAGTGTGATCCCCTTACCTGATAAGAGAGCTCAGGCAATTACTCCCTGAGTTTGAATACCGTGGTATAACATGGATAGAAAGGGGTGAGAATTAGATGAACTGACCCAAATTGTATCTAGGTTAATAAAAATAGGTAGAACTAGTCTATTGGAAGTAGTTACAATCATAGGTTATGTATTTCATCACGTGATTACTTGCATCCTATCCGAAGACCAAAGTTCGACCATAGTAAGATGTGCCCCCCTATCTCTTATGGAATCCACCAGCCCATTACATCTGGTGCTCAACGTTTCGGCATGAATATCAAGTTTCCAAAGAGATCCAGCTATTGAACTCATAAAAAAAAATAATATTTTTTTTAGTTTGAAATCTTTTTTATCTTAAATCATTTTTGCATATATATAACCTCTATAAACTTACACATATAACAGGTAATTGATTCATATAATTACAGCTTTGAAAAGTGTATTTAACATTTTTTTTAATTATAAATAGTTTTATCAAGTAAAAACTATTATTTAGAATGGTAAGTGAAATTTGTGGGATATAAATAATGAAATGAGCCGAGACCAACCTTTAAATAAATAATCATTGATTAAACCATAGTTAAAATAGATGAGTCTGGGAAAATAAAAGATCAGGTTTTTAAAATGGAAAATAAAGTTACATACAAAAGGGAAATCTAAACTAAATGCAAATGGCAAAAAGATGGCGTATAAAACCCTATGGTATATATATATATATATATTGTTACCATCCGCTTTATATCTATACAGCGTTTATCCGTACTTTCCTAAAGAGATCGAGAGCTCCGAAACAAACATGACATAGCGTAAAGCTTTATTTATTTTCTTATATCGGTAATTGTTTACTATCAATACAAGGGGGCGCCAGACACGATGGTTTAATTATTATTTAACTTCTCGCATCACCTTACGTCATGTCAAAACGATTTCGAAGTCTAATCCCGCCCACCAGCTCCGACTCCCAGCATGGACCAATAGGGTCACTCAGGGCCACGATGTAATTGTTTCAGTAATTACTCCTGACGTAAAAGACGCACTGTACACTAATGGGAAGGAAGTTTTGTTTACTAACTGAGTGATCCTGGTACTGGACTTAATTATTGGTTGTTTGCGACCAATACGACTGTTCGTTCATCCCTCAAAACGATTAGGTTTCTAAGATCATCCCCTCGATGAATTACTTTCATCATTAGCATTAGACATTTATTTATATTTTATTATAGGCCCACCCAATTCTTAAACCTATCTTAACTAAGAGTAAATAAATAAACATCGTGACTTACGGCACGATGTTGGCAAATGACATTTTAAAAGAACAACTGGTTAAGAAAAAAACAAATCTAAATTTAAATTAGTGTAATTAAATGACAACTTTATTAGTGATTAAAAGGAAATAAAATAAGAATTTAATTGTATGAAAAGATTTGAGAAATGCTCGACTTGTTTATATACTGAACAAATTTATTAAATATAAAAAAGCAATATTAATTCAAAATTTATTTGCACACGCACACACACGCATTCACGCACTCGCCCAGAAAGAAACATATTAGACATAATACAATGTGGAATACAAATTTCATTTTATATCTTGAAAATGATTGTGATGACTTATTGGATAATAATTAAGGTTAAAGTTCATGTTCTGGAAAAGTCCTAAGATTAAATTTGATTTTATGAATGTTGAGGTTACACAAAGATAAGTTACAATAATAGGTTAAATATTACGGAATCTTTTATTATTTAATTTATGCAAGTGTAAGTTAGTTAACTATGAGATTGCCTTTAAGAGTTTACGAGTGGAGTGAATGAAAACATAAAGTAAAATAAATTGTTTACCTAGGATTTGGATTTCGACTTCCGCTGCTTCGAATGAAATGAGGATTTGAACGTGGGAGATGGCATTTTCATAATGAAGTTATTCGTTTTCTTTAAAGTTGAGCATAGCATGGTCTGGACGATTCTGGTATTTCTCGGAACATTATTATTAAATCGGAGCATTAATTTTAAATGGAGATGTCGGTGAATATTCATAGCTTCGGAGATATTTGGTGGCGGAGCGTCGATCAATCACTGAAGGGTTTCCTAGCCCAGCATGATAATCGACGCTCTCAGTATTAATTTCACAGCGATCATCTTGAATACGGATACGGCGAAACAAAAGTATATTATTTTATATCAAGCTATATCAAGCACTATATTGAATATAACAAGCAAGTACGTTAAGCGAAAATATATAAGCAACACTATTAAGTCAGTTTAACCAAAAAAAAAATAGATTTTCCGTGATATTTATATGAGATGGATTTTATCTTAGGATCCAATCTCCCCCCAGAGTTCCATATTTTTAGAGTTGTCGTTAGGGTCCGCGTCTGATGTAAATGTTCACTCAATCCTTGTGCTCAAGGCAATTTTAGATCTAGGCAATCTCATGTTGCAATCTCAGTTAACAAACTTCTATTCATTCACACTTTGAGTGCATACGTGTGTGCGTGTCTTACAAGAACAATACAATTTACATTAACTTAGAAGTCGAGCATTTAATCTTTTCAAAATCATTTCTATAAGTTTTACTTTTACTATAATTATAATTCTAAAAGAAACCCTTTTTTTTAAATACCCCATGGCGTATACAAGTGGAAATTATCTATTAATATTTATAATGGCATATTATATTTTCTTTTATAATATTTTTTTTTAGAGAATGTTATTTTATTAATTTATACGAAAGCCTTGACTATTTAATTAAACACTTATTATCTTTATTTTTACACATGTATTTTAGAAAATGTGGGAAGAAAACTATTAAAGGTTACGAAATATAACGTTAAGAGTATTTTATAATGCTCGAGTGTGTGTGTGTTTACATATACCAACTTTGTCTCGGTATAATATATATATTCACTTGTATTAATAAAACCAAATAATATATTTTAAATTTATAAATAAAATTTAATGTTAACTAGAAGTAAAAAAATATTTATTAAATATGGATCCTAAGCATTTACCAGAATCAGATAGTAGTAGTGATAGTGAAATAGAAATGACTACCACTGTTGTTGAGAAAGAAGCTAAGTATAGCCAAGCATCTGGGGGTCTACGACTGAAACTGAACATTTCCAACAGATGCAGGAAGAAAGCTAGATAGTTTATCAAACTCAAGAGACTCCTATTAATGAAATCATACAACCACTTCAAGCTGAGATAGCACCGACTTTAGGTGAGCAGACAGTTATTATGCAAATGCTCCAAATGATGAAAGACCAAATGAATAGTTTAAAAGCTAAACTGGACAGCAATAACAGTAGTTTAAGAGAAGAAATGGCAGCCAATAACAGTAGTTTAAAGGCAAAGATAGATAGTAATAACAGTAGTTTAAAGGAAGAAATGTTAAAAATAAACAACAATAGTAGTAGTAGTTTAGAAGCAAAGATAGATAGCAATAACAGTAGTTTAAGAGAAGAAATGAGCCAATTTCAGTAATTTAAACATTAATATGGATATAAAAATGAAGGAATTTGAAAGTAAACTATGTGCAGATATGAAACAATTATCTCTTGGTTTAAATAGTGTCCAAGAAGATAATAAAGAATTGAAACAGGTTATGTTTGAAATGAGGAAAGAGATTGATGAGAAAGTCATAAAAGTGTCAACAGAGATTGGAAGAATTCAAGCACACTATCACTAGCCAATTAGATACTAAATATGAAGAAGTACAACAAAATCATGTACATTTTAAGGACAAAGTATCTGCTGAACAGGATAGACATCAAAACAAAATTCAGGAAGAATTTAATATCATTAACACCAAAATTGAGCAATTGCACTCCCAATTAAATAATGAAGTGGAAGGGAATAACAAATCTATTGAAGTCATGAGTCAAAATGTAAAGCATTTGGAGGAAAAGATAGTTTCTGGTGAATTGGAGACTCTTCCAAATGATGTAAAATTAGGAATAGTAATTGAAGGCATAAAAGGAATTCAGGACCAAGTTGATCATATGGACAAAGCCACTAATCAAAGATATGAAGCAATTGAAACTCATTTACACCAAAAGGCATATAGAATGGGAATGCAGCCTACTGAAATTGATAGATCAACACAAACCAATTATAAGAATGGAGATAAGTTAGAAAATGAAATAGAGAATGATATGGAGATATTTGCTAAAAATATCAGTGGAATAAATGATCACAACCCAGAATCCATTTTTTTACAACAGGTAATACCTGAGATGATGGATGATCCTCTCAAAATTAACACAGATATTACAATATCAACTATACAAGTGCCTACCCAACTAATTAGCCCTATGAACACAATTCAATGGTGGCAAGAAGTCACCTATGTCCACAAATTCAGATAGAGTGTTCAAGCCACTCAACAAAACTATCCAGAGATAGTATAAAGTTTGAGATAGAGCATGAATCTCAGAAGTTGAGACAAGAACAGTTGGATGATACTGCCACATCTCAAGAAAAACTAAGTTCTCAAATTCTTAAGGCTAACCACCTTAATAAATTCACAATATGTGAGACAATCTTATATTTTAAATGTGTTTTGGAAAAGTACATGAAAGAGGATGAGATGGAAAATAAATTAGATATATATTTAAAAAGATTCCATCATACTCATATTTTCCATGAAAGCAGAATTAAAATATTCTCTAGACAAGATAGCTATCAGAATATAGTATTATTAACATACAAGACTGTTACCATGATAAGTCAACACAATTACCACATTAGTTTAGGAAATTTTGATAATGACAAAGTATATAACCATTTTAGATGTTTGCTGTGGCATTTAAATGTTCTCTACTATCAACATGATGACACAGATAAGCAAAACAAATGGAACATGGTAGAGAATGCCACATTAGAAATTACTAAACAAAGAGATTACCAGTTTCATAAACTATGCAATACATATGAAGGTCCTTTTACATTCATTAAGCATAGAAATACTAGTGCTTAAAAATCTAATAAAGGGATGGACTTCAAAGATTGCAATTTGGAATTTGCACACTGGACAACCCAAAAGTTTATGAACATAAATTTTTATTGTGAGATAATATACTATTTGAAAAAAAAAACTTAATACTAGAAAGCTAATGCTAATCTAGTTACCTTTTTATATAAATATTATTTTTAAGAATATATAAAATTGTTTTTAAGAATGTATCAAAGCAGTTAGGGCATAAATAGATGCAACTACAATTTTTTAACATTAAACCACTATTTATGGTTAATAAAAGCAAATGTAATGTATAAGTTAACTTAGTAGCATTAGAATGCAATGGACCCCAATATAATATTTTTTTCTTTAAATAAAAATATACCTATGTAAAACCATCAATGAGTGTACCAACTCATACCTATACCAGTATATCCCACAGAAATAAATGTGGAACAGGAAAGATTACAAGCATATGAAAGGCTCAAGAAAATGGCTGACCTAAGAAATAAAAATAAATAAGGAAAGGTATATTATAATTTTAGAGTAGGGGCCAAAGTTTTGATAAAAAAACCCACATGTAAGTAAACTGCAAGATAATATGTACCATCAGTTTTTTAATCAATATGAAGGACCATTTACAATGGTAAAACAATCTGGTCATAATGCATATTGGATTGATATTGGAGGAGAGGTACGTGGAACATATAATGCCCGTATCTTAAAACCATATCTTGGAATCTCCATGTGAACATACAGTTGCTTAATAGAATGGACAACACAGATGGAATAGAAGTGATAATTAAAGCATAGTAAAAGGTAATAAAATCAATATCAGGGAAAATATCTATATTTATATCTAGGTGATTTAAAAAAAATGAGTATAACTAGGGATATTATATTTATATTTTTTTGTTGATGAGAATATACCCAGGTTAATGCTTTAAAAGCATTGGGTTATCTTGACATTAGCCGAGATAGAAGAGTCAATCCATTTGTGTGATGGATGCTCTAATATTTAGTTAGATCTTAAAAAAAATCCAGTAAGACTCAAAAAAAGAGCAGGATAAAGGCTAACAAAAATTTATGTGCCATCTAAATAGAGACACATTACCAGTTAATTGTTTAGTCTACATAAACATCAATAAGAAGAAAAGGAAAAAAAACCCTAAGTTCAAATCACACTTTAAATGATATAGGATTTAACCATAAAAAGAAAGTGTAAAGTAATTTTGAAAGAATAGCTGATAAAATTAAGCAGCATTGGAGTAAATTTTTTAAAACCCTTTATTGAAACCTACCTCAATCCAACATTAAACAAACATGTACTTATATGTTAGTGATAAAATTCTTTCCGTAAGTTAGAATTTTAACCCTGTAAGAGAAGGGGTTTGTAGTGATGAGCTACAACCTGCCACACCATCTAGTTATTTATGACACTCTACCAATTGGAACCACATAACATATTTGCTTAACCAATAAATTGCAAAGCAAATTGGCATATTAACATTTTTTTTCTTTCCAACATATACATGTGTATAAATATCTTTTTATTTCTAAAGAAGTAATAAAAGCCATTAAATTATTAGGGAGAAACAAATAGGTATATTAACACTAGAATAAAATGTATTATATGTTAATAATTGGGGATGACTATAAAAAAAAACTTACACATAAACTTAAAAAAATAAAAAAATAAAAACAATGACTGAATTAAAATCTAAACACATAGAAACCATTTGTGGAGATGAAATTTGTGGAAATGAAATTTAAAATATTTATAAATTATTATTTTTATTTATAATGCCATTTATTTATATTACGTCAGTTAAACAATAGGAAATGTCAAGGTTAAAATCTTTAAAAAAACTTCATGCGACCTACAATGCAGTATTAATTGTTATAATTGTCTTCTGCTTTCGAAGATAGAACATTATTATTTTTTTTCTCCTTTAAAAATAAATTCGAATACAAAACGGATGTGAATGATTGAATTTAAATATATAAATATTTTTTTAAAATAGTGATTAAAATGACCAAAAGCTGAAATTTAAAAGCAATCGTTTGAAGGCAAAAAAATAATTTGAAAATAAGAAGATTTAAATTATTTGCTAATTAGACAAATTTTAGCTAAATTTGTGCATTGCAGAAATATTCAATAATTAATTATTTTGATAAATAATAATATCATCATTGAAATCTTGAGCAGCAAATGAATCAATAAATATATATTACTTTTATATCATGTTTGCTTGCTGAAAAGTTTGTACCATGGGGTAATAATACGTCATCAATAAAGCCATGAAAGTTTAAAGATTTTACCTGCCCATTTAGGAGAAACTTAAAAACCATCTTTGCTTTAAATAAAATGCCTAACCAAATCCAAGACAGGATAATTGGAGAACACTATTATTTCTTGACTCAGACAAGAAATTGCTACTCTTCATGGGAACAGAACTTCATCTCCATTCCTAGGAATTTATTTAGCAAATGAACAATTTCCAGCAGACTAATCAAACTTTAATTAACATAATAGGATAAGAATTTTAATTTTTGTTTTATTATTTTATCTATTGTAAATTTTATGTATTATTTTCATTTCTACAAATGGAAGATAATGTGTATAATTTTGGAGAAACTCTGTATGAGAGTAATAAGGGGGAATATATATATATATATATATATATATATATATATATATATATATATATATATATATATATATATATATATATATATATATATATATATCATCTTTAATTGTATAAAGAATAAAAAAATTACTAGTTTTGATCTTCCCATCTGACTGACTTTTGACAACATATAGGAAATTAGGAGGTAAGACATTTTAATATTATCTTATAGTAAGCAAAACACATTGATAGATTTCTTTTTATTTCTTTATTCTTAATTAAGATTATTTATATATTGCTTTTATAAATCAATGATTTTTTTAAATCAAATATTTTTTTGTTGTTGTTATGTTTGTATACATATTTTAAATTAGCCAGCTAAAATCAAAATCACATATACATATTATAATTTTACATATTCATTGTTGTAAATAATTAGTCAATTACATGAACTTCTACCATTGGGTTTAGGGCAAGGGTTCTATTTTTATTAATATCATTATAGATATTGATGTGGTAGAGATTCATCCTTGACAAAATAAATTACATGTATCAGATTTAATTGTTATTCATATTTTATATTTATGTTAGTCAATAAATGTTTATATAATTCGTTATTTTAATCTGGTCTCTAACTCATCATTATTTCAATATCCAATCATCAGCTTTATAGTTCTTCATTATTCACATACTCTTTAGAAACATTATTATCTCATTTAGTTTTACACCTATCAATATTATTGCTATAATAGAGGAAATACATATACATATTTAAGTAATTTATTATAACTTTTAATACATATATACTTATACTGCACATACATATTTTTTATATATCTTATGCTTCATTGATTTTTGGTAACTAATTATCATCTATACAGATGTGCAATAACTACTATTAGTGTGATCTCCTTTCCTGATAAGAGAGCTCAGGCACTTACTCCCTGAGTTTTAATACTGTGGTATAACATGGCTAGAAAGAGGTGAGAATTAGATGAACTGACCCAAATTATATCTAGGTTAATAAAAATAGGTAGAGCTAGTCTATTGGAAGTAGGTACAATCATAGGTTATGTATTTCATCTCGTAATTGCTTGCATCTTATTTGAAGACCCAAAGTCCAACTATAGTAAGATGTGCTCTCCCTATCTCTTATGGAATCCACCAGCCTGTTACAATATATATATATATATATATATATATATTGTAACAGGATCTATATAAGATATATATATATATATATATATATATATATATATATTGTACCAGATCATTACTTCCCTGTGGAATTCTGCTCCTAATCTTGCACTGATCATGAAGTGATCAAGATTTAACAGGGAAAGAAATGGATACCAATTTAGCCAATTGACTGTCCTACAATATATGGGTACTTTTAGCTAAACTGATAGAAAGAGTGAATTGATAGGATTCTGCCAATTAAAAACTCATTTAGTTAATATCCTTCTCGAATGCCTGAATATTTAGGCCGTATGGTAAATATACATCTTTGTAAAGTTTATTATTAATAGCTTTGCATGCCACTCCTAGAAAAGAATAAAAATGAATTTTCCCTCATCCTAGAAGAATATGTAGTACCATAACAACAGTGGAGCATGGAGATGAGATTTAACACCATGGTAGAGCGCTATCCTGTTTGGGTAGCTCAATCAGCTCTACATCTAGGGTCTTCAATAGGTAAGGTAAATAGCTATAATAGGTATGTGATTGATAAGAAAAGAGTGCATTTTATCAAATAAATAATAATACAAAGACAAAAACAATTTAATATTATGATTAAATATTTATTCAATCCCAAATAACCACCAATGTTTCATACTTAAGATGATATAATAAAAAATATAAATAAATCATTATCATAAACCTGTATATACATATGATGCATTGAAATAGATAAAATATAAATACAATTTTAAATAAATAAGGAAAATAATAAATCCCTAAAGCTATTTACAATGTTTTATAATGAATAGAAGTGGTCCGAGCTTTTTATCCTATATAAATAAGTTATACATTGTATGATTTGATATATACTTTTCAGATAAAAGATTTTCAGTTATACAGGCATACACTTTTACTCAGGACTTTGTACAACCTTTTTTGATAGCAAATATAATGAAAAAAACTATGCATACATATATTCGCACTATAAAATATTTCACTAATTTTGTGTTTTACATGTCAATAAGGCTGTGTTAACTTAGATATCCTAGTGCTGTATCTATTTGCCTTTTATGGTAAATAATTTCTTATACATGTATATATGTGAAGCATAATTATACACTCACACCTATTCTAAATGTAAAGTTATTAGTGGACTTGCTTATGAGAAATTTATAATAAATAACCCCCTTTGACACTCATCATAAGGTGTCACAGTGACAAAATATAACTTAAAAGCATATACGGATAAATACATTTTAGACACTCAACATGTGGTGTCGTATTTACTGAATATTTCAAGTGTATGTGTGCATATATACACATGTATATTTCTGTATGACAAACTTCAACAAGAAAAAAAACAAGCAGTAACAAAAAAAAAATCTAATTGCAACCTTTGCTGAAAATACTAGAATTTGGGATAGAAAAATGAATTAAAAGATTTAAGTAAAAGCTGTTATCATTATGCCTATAATAACTATAAATTCAATGTATATATATATATATATATATATATTTGTCTCTCACACACACACACATATATATATATATATATATATATATATGACAACAGATGGCATTCTACCAAAAACACCATCAAGCATATGTTTACATAAACATCAGAGCAAGCATTCACTATTTCTAACTTTAATTCCACTTTCAGATCATGATTTCAAGCTATTTGCTATCATCAGTGAAAGACAGGAATTTTAGAACTAGATCTAAACACAAACTCTGAGCATTTATGAAACAGTTTCTATTCAGCTTGCAAGCGTGAATCTTTTAGACACGTAATGTCTTCAAACTCAGCATAGCAAACCAGATAGCTATATGGGTCTGATCTCAGTTCAGCATCACCACATAGTAGAAGCCTCTGCAATATATATCATTGCTAGAAAGACCTCAAAGGTACATTTATGAAAAACAAAAAACAAGTTAAAACTTGCTAACGCTTGTATTTATGTCAACAGATGGCATTCTACCAAAAACATGTCAAGCGTATGTTTACATAAACATCAGAGCAAGCATTCACTATCTCTAACTTTAATTTCACTTTCAGATCATGATTTCAAGCTATTTTCTATCATCAGTGAAAGGCAGGAATTTTAGAAAAACTAGATCTAAACACAAACTCTGAGTGTTTAAGAAACAGTTTCTATTCAGCTTGCAAGCGTGAATCTTTTAGACACATAATGTCTTCAAACTCAGCATAGCAAGCCAGATAGCTATATGGGTCTGATCTCAGTTCAGCATGACCACATAGTAGAAGCCTCTGCAATATATATCATCACTAGCAAGACCTCAAAGGTACATTTATGAAAAAAGTTAAAACTTGGTAATGCTTGTATTTATGTCAACAGATGGCATTCTACCAAAAACACCATCAAGCATATGTTTACATAAACGTCAGAGCAAACATTCACTATCTCTAACTTTAATTCCACTTTCAGATCATGATTTCAAGCTATTTGCTATCATCAGTGAAGACAGGAATTTTAAAAACTAGATCTAAACACAAACTCTGAGTGTTCATGAAACAGTTTCTATAAATACAAGCGTTAGCAAGTTTTAACTTGTTTTTTGTTTTTCATAAATGTACCTTTGAGGTCTTTCTAGCAATGATATATATTGCAGAGGCTTCTAATATGTGGTGATGCTGAACTGAGATCAGACCCATATAGCTATCTGGCTTGCTATGCTGAGTTTGAAGACATTACGTGTCTAAAAGATTCACGCTTGCAAGCTGAATAGAAACTGTTTCATAAACGCTCAGAGTTTGTGTTTAGATCTAGTTTCTAAAATTCCTGTCTTTCACTGATGATAGAAAATAGCTTGAAATCATGATCTGTAAGTGGAATTAAAGTTAGAGATAGTGAATGCTTGCTCTGATGTTTATGTAAACATACGCTTGACGGTGTTTTTGGTAGAATGTCATCTGTTGACATAAATACAAGCATTAGCAAGTTTTAACTCATTTTTTGTTTTTCATATATATATATTTGTCTCTCATATATATATATATATATATATATATATAATTCTTTTTGATATTTCTGATTATTAGAAATATATATATATATATATATATATATATATATTTCTAATAATCAGAAATATCAAAAAGAATTAATTTAATGTTAATAAAATATTTTTTAAAGAAACTTATGTAGGCATCATTATCTGCTTCTTACTGGGCTTTAGGTCAACTAGCTATGCAGTGAAGACTTCATCTCATTCAGGCATAGGCAAGATCGTTTTTATCATCACTGTGGCTGGCTGGAAATGGCATGATCACATCTTGGCAATTTAAACAAAGTGAGGGCAGGGGCACTGGCTGGTTTGTCTACCTACTGGAACCTCTAGTAGATTGCTTCATAGTTTTTTGTGTATTATAATAATTATGATTGTTATTAAATTTTCATCTGCTATCTTGAATGGCGAATCCACAAAAAAGTAAGAGTTCTTAAAAGAACTGTATAATGCATTTTTTCTTAAGAAATATCAGTAATAGTCTAGTCAGTATATGAATCTTTAAGTGGTTGGATGATTGCAGAATTCCAGAGCCAAAGTAGCAAATGACTTGGCCAGAATGACTGCCAAAAAGAATGAACTGAATCCCACAACACACCTATCAGCCCCACTCATACAGAACTAATTAGGCACTCCCTGAGAAGTATGAATCAGCCAACCCTTATAATTTAGCTTATCATTCAGATTTATAATTATTCCTTTCTATTTTTCTGATTAAATTCTACATATCAGGGTTTGATATAATGTTCAATTTCCATCTTGAATACTAAGATGACTTGATTACAGATATCAATTCAAAAGAATTTCTACTTTATCAAATAAAATAATATTTTAATTACACCATTTATTATCAAACATTTTGCATTTAGTCAGATTTTTGCCAAAGCAATTAACATTTAATTTTTGATTAAATTAAAATTTCAGTTTCTAAAATAGCATATAATAATTAAAAAAATAAAATATATATACAAGTATGTTGGAACAATTACTTTAATTATTTATTTTACTAATATGTTCTAACATGTGATCCATTTGTTCAATAAAGTTTCCTTTTCTCTATTTGAATTTTTCAGAGAAAAGCAAAATACATAAACAGACATATACTGAAAATATATAAAAAAAAATAAAAATAAAATAAATAAATAACAAAAAAAATGCATGAGTTTATTATATGTGTATTTTTTGTTTACATTTTTCTGTGTCAATTGAATGTTTGCTTTAGATTAATGTCTGTGTGGGTATTCTAATACTTAAACCCAACTTCCATTATTAATATAGCACATTTATATATTTGCTGTGCTTAATATATATAAATTTACATGTGTATTTGTTGTAATGTTCTTTACAGCAGACATTGTGCATGGATATTTGATAATGACTGTTACAATATCCCCCCTCTTCAATGAGACTTTTAAATGGGTATGAACTTTTAAAGTCTTAAGTTTTTATTTATACAGATATTATGAACTATACATGTGAGATGATTTTTAGAACTCTCTGGGTGCTATGATATGGATTTTCATGCACAAGCATTGTTTGTGCCCTTTTATTCCCTGTTGTGTTTTAATCCAGAAAGCATTATCCCCATTGCACTCCACAATTTCAAAAGGGCCTTCATAAAGGTTAAAAAAATTTTTTACACTGGATATTTTCTGGAATGCTTGCATAAGGCATTCTGACTATCACTCTATTACTTACCTTAAACTTGTAGTTTTGCCTGCTGTTTTTCCTTTTATTTTTTCTGAGACTCATCTGGTGCATCCAGGCTTGAGCCTTTTAATTATCTAATTCCATATCAATTGCTTTGTCTCTACCCCCTGGAAAATTTGCCTTGAAGAGTTTTGGTACAAGTTTTCCAAAATGTAGCTATGTTGGAGGATATCCTGTGGATTCATATACAGACCAGTTGGAAGGAATCCTGTGGATTTGTGTACAGACCAGTTTATATAATTTAGTGCATGAGGTAGCTCTTTTACCCATTCCTTATGGTTTGTTGGTAAGTACATTCAAAACAGCCTTCCCAACTCCCACATGACTCTTTCCCAGAAATTTTTTTGGGGGTTATGGATGGACATAAGTACATGTTTAATTCTCAACTTAGTAACCCATTTGTTCCATCTGTCCAATACAAAAAGGGTCCATAACCTGTCAGGATCATCTCTGGTTTTTCAACTGTGTTAAAATGTGAGGACTCTAGAACCTTTATAGTTTCATGTGTTGTAGTTCTTGCTAGGGGGTAGGCTGCCACAAATTTGGAGAAAAGGTCATATACAATGAGTAGATATTTTTTTCTATTGAAGGGTAGCAGAGGGCTATAAAATCAATGGCCATTATTTCCGGCAAGGTGTTATTGATGATTGATTTCATTGGAGATGTGTATGCTCTATTCAGTGTTTTTGCATGCTGTCATATTTCACATTTGTTCAATATCTTTATTATGTCCCACAGGCCAATAGAACCAGTGCTTGAGGCAATATATGGTTTTGTGGGTTCCATAATGTTCATATAATCAGTGAATGTAATCAGTGAGGAGGCCCTGAATGGATGGCGGTACCATCACTCTCCATTCATCGATGTCTTGAATTTGGTATTATAAAATGCCTTTCTCTATCTTGTATTGACACTTCTTATCTAGGGTATGTTATCTTTCTGAGGAGACTGAGTATACAGTCTTATGATCCAATTTAGGTCCTTATTTTCATGCTGTCTCTTTAACATTTGATTTAGATGTTCCTCTATGCCTTTATCCTTATCTGATGCTATGCTCATCATGTATTCTCAGGTGTTGTTGCTGTTGAGTTTGAATGGGATGACAACTGAGGATGTTAGCCACCATATTTTCAGCTCCTTTTTGTTTCACCATATAATTAAACTCTTGGAGAAACAAACTCTACTGAACTAGTTGGCTATTAGTGAGATTGCTCTGATTTAAAAATTGAAGACTCTTGTGGTCCATGATTACTATCATTTTGGAGTGTAGTAGCATAGGGTAAAATTTTTCAAATGTCCATATGATTGCAAGGGCTTCTTTTTCTGTAACTGTGTAATTAGATTCAGGTCCTTTCAACAACCTGCTTATTAAGTACAGGACCACTACCTGACTATCCTGCTGAACTTGGGATAGGGTAATGCTCAGTCCAATGCACTGCTATCAGTTTGGAGTATAAAGGGTTTGTCGAAGTCTGGGTATGCCAGCACCACTTGTTTTATAAAAAAAATTTAATCTCAGTGAATGCTTCCTTTTGTTTGATGGTCCAGTTCCAATGGGTATCTTTTCTTCATAGTCTTAGTAAAGATTTGGTCAGCAATTTTTTTGCAGTATCTGTTGTAAAAGTTGCATAGTCCTAAAAAGATTAAAGGTGGTTTCATGTTTTAGGTACAGGGATCAGTAATTGCACTAATTTTATCAGGGTGGGGTTTGATTCCCATTCGTCCCACCAAATGACAGAAAAATTCTATCTCCTAAGAGATCAACATACTCTTTTTAAGGTTAATTTTGATTCCTTTAGCTTTGCATTCTGCAAAAAATAGTTGTAAGTGTTCTTTCAGTGACGTGGATGCTACCATGATGTTGTCCACATATATTGTTAAAATTTTCTTGGTCCAGACATCATAACAAACCTGCACCACTATTAACTAAGCTGAAGAGCATTTGATTAAATTGATATGTGTGGCCTCCTTATCTAAAAGCTGTGTATTTGTGATCTGTGTGGTGTAATTCTATCTGCCAGTAGCTAGCTGTTAAGTCGAATGTGGAAAATATTATTTTGTTTTTAAAGTTCATGAGTAATTCTTGCATACAGGGTGGAATAATACAATCTGGTATTGTAGCCCTGTTAAGCTGGTGTGCATCATGGTATAACTGTATGGATCCATGTTTTTTCTGACCACCACTAGGGGGTTACAGTATGAGGAAAAACATTTATCAATAATGCCCCATTTCAACATTTGTTCCAGCTGTTTCTCCATCGCCTCCTTAAATTTGTGTGGTATGAGATAGAATTGCGCTTGAAATGGTTCTCCTGGTTTTAATCTGATTCTTTGTTTATATCCTTTAATGAGCTGGGACTATCAGAGAATATGTTTTTATAAATATGAAGCATAGATTTGAGTTTATTTGTCTCAGTGGCAAAAGTCAGTTTTGCTCCATTTGCCTTTTCTTCCATAAACTCCATGTCCAATTGGTCATACAACATGCCTCAGTATCATCATGTAAATGGGTTTTTTGCATTTTGATTTGTTTGTCATTACACACTACAAGCCAATGTTCTTAATCTAAATGCATCTGTTTTTGTGCAAGAAGGAACCCAACAGAACTTTCATGGATAAGACTGGTCATTATTAAGAACACTTGGTATACCATCTTATACTGTATATGCATCTGTATCCAAATTTTCTTAGGCAGAAGTTTCGCTTTCCAGTTGTTTGCTAAAGTTATTTGCACCATCTTAAAAGGCAAGATTTCTATGTGCAGGTTTTTTGTTAAAATCTGGTGGTATAGGTCTTCTGATATTACAGATATTTGACTGCCTGAATCCAGCATGGCTGTGACTTCAAATTCGTATATTGTCAGACTGATCTCAGAACAACTTTGTGGAGCATATTCAGGCACTCTATTTTCCTATGAACATATCAAGTTTGATATTTCTTTGTCCATATTAGTCCATGGTTTTACAATGTAGTCATAGTACTCTTTGTTTGTATTCTGGATCATGTGATTGGTATGTTTATCTTTCTAAACATTTGCTGATAGCTTATATTGTTGGCTTATGTCTACATCATTTAATAATTTGCCCAGTTGTTGCACAGAATTCCTATTTGTGGTGAATACCATTTGTTGAACATGGAGTGGCAGATTACAGTGGATTATCCTGATAATTTGCTCCTCTGATATGTGGCATGTGTGCTGGCTGCTTACCTCCTGAAAAATTTTGAGTAATATTTGCTAGTATTCCCTTTATATTTTTCCTGCATGACTTGGTACAGGATCATGTCTTGGAACTGTTCACTCCAAAAGCTCTTTAACAATACATTTTATAATCCTTGAATGTTTTGAGAAGGTGGAATAAGGATTGCCACCATGTTTAAGCATCACCAGGCAATTGCCAGATTACCAAAGTCATTAATTTGGTTCACTTGGAAATATCTTTCCAAGCTTTTAATATTCTTGATAGAAGCTTCATCTGTTTGTCCCTCAAATATCTTTATCTTTAAAAATTTGTTTATATTGCACAGGTTAGGTTGTCCCTTTTTTCTTTAGTGCATCTCATTATTAATGCTATGAACTAAAGTTATTCTTGCATCCTTTCCCTTTTTCATGCTATGATATCTTGTTTTGATTTCCTTTGATATTTCACATTTGAAATCATTCATTCTTTGATTCATGTATGCTGTGTTTCAGAGTTATCTCAATTTATTTGTATACTGAGAGTATTCTGGCCTTTTTTGTTTTATGTTCAATAAAATTTCTTTCATATCGGTCACATTAAAACACAGTATCAGTATTCTTTATTCAGGAGTTACAGTATGCCTAAATCTCTCTCTCTCTCTCTCTCTCTCTCTCTCTCTCTCTCTCTATATATATATATATATATATATATATATATATATATATATGAAAACCAGTCCTCCGGTTGAAATATTATATTATTTATTAGTTTATAAATTATTTATTTTTTGTTTTTTTATACCTGTATATATAGTTACTGATCAGTTAACTACACAATCTGTAATAGCAGCTATTTTATTATTAAATTATTTTTAAATATGAGTACACCACACCTAACCCTACCTTCATATAATCATTAATTGTTTGTCACATGCCCTATTTCTAATTATTCCCCCTTTTTTAATACATCTATTTATCACTGAAAAAATCAATTAAACATTTCAGAATCTACTTTAATTCATTACCTTAGTATTCAACACACTATTTTATTTTACTTACTTTTCCTCTTTTTAAAACAAAAAGCAAAAAAAAAATAAATTGAACTATAAATTCTTTGTCGTTTTGAGGCTTTAATTTGTTACCAGTATTTAACACTGTTTTATTTTACTTTTTATATTTACCAACAAATTCAAGTATAAGTTATTTTACAAATATTACACACTATGTTTGAAAACAGGTTTTTACTAATTAAATTATCTCAACTTATATCTCTTTTTCAATCTCCAAGCAAAAACATAAATTCAACTGTAATTATTTAAAATATTACACTATAATAACTTATTACTTTTATTTGTAATCATGCTGAAATCCTCCAACTACTTTTCTCCAGCTCATTCATTAATGTTTCCTGTTTTATTTTTATTTCAGTTGCACATTATGGCAGCTTTATTTATCTAATAAAATGTTAGCGATTAATAAAATGAAGGTTATTAACTGATTATTTTAAGATAAAGAAATCTGTACTCTATATAAAAAATATTAACTTCAAATATAGTACATGTATAATTATTTAAAATGATTCAGAGGTCTATTTTGCCCTCATAACAGTATATTTATAGATATTACATGTGCATTGATTTAATACCTATGATTGGATTAAACAAACATATCTTTATTATCAACATTACAAAGAATAAAACTATCATATTGTCTCTACTAGATTACAGATAAATATATTCTTAAATTATCTAAGAATAGCTTTAAAAATATTAAATACAAGCTAAGCATGTTCATTGTTTGAATATATTAATTACATTATACATATTTTTAATTAATTGTAATAGATTTTGTTTTATACTCCTCCCTTTATATAGGAGAGCAACATTTTTCATTTAAGTTTTTTTTTACTATTCGTTTAAGTTATATAGGTAATTTTGTATATTTCATTTTGCTTTACCCTACAATTTTAAAACACAATTTTAACATTTCTTTCCCTAATCATACCATTTTATTAGATAAATAAAGTTATAATGTGCCTTTAGGAAATAAAAATAAAGTTTAAGAAAAATTATTAAATAAGATGAGTTGGAAAAGAATGGGTTTAGGAGGATTTAAGCATGAAGTTACTACCAAATAAAAGTAATAATGATTATTATAGTGTAATATTTTAAAATAACTTACAGTTGAATTTGTTGTTTTAATTTTGTTTGAAAAAAAGAGAGAAAATAGACATTTTAAGAGTTTTAAAATTAAAAACACATTTTTCAAGCATAGTGTTAATATTTATAAAAATAACTTATACTTGAATTTGTTGGGGGAAGTTGTTGTGTAAAAAAAGTAAAATAAATAGTGTTAAATACTAGTGTAACAAATTAAAAGTTTCAAAAGCGATTTAAAATAACATAGTTCAATTTGTTTTTTTTTTGTTTTTCTTTTGTTTTAAAAAGAGAAGTAAGTAAAAATAAATAATTAATATTTTGAATACTACTTATTAATTAGTCCAAAAAGTCCCCAAATATTAAATTGATTTTTTTCAGTAAATATGTAGATCTTATGATCATAAAAATAAAATAATTAAGAACAGGGCATACAAGACAAATAATTAGTGATTATAAACATTGCAGGGTTGAGGTGTAGCAAAAAGTGTACTTCATATTTAAAAATAATTTAATAATAAAAATATCTGCTAATTACAGAAAATTCGTGTGAGTTAACTGATCAGTAAACCTATATATATATATATATAAAAACAAAAAAATAGAGAACTTATAAATCCAATAAATAATACAATATTTCAACCAGAGGACTGGTTTTCTATACATATATATATATATATATGTATATATATATATATAGAGAGAGAGAGGAGAGATTGCAGAGAGATTAGGCATAATGTAACTCATGAATAAAAAGAACACTGATACTGTGACTTAATAGCTTGGACCATGATGAAAGAAATTTTATGAACATAAACAAAAAAGGCCCAAGAGCTCTACCTCAGCAGAAAAATGAATGGAGACAACAACCTCAAAAGACTTTGCAGCTTACATGAATCAAAGAATGATGATTTCAAATGTGAAATATCAAAGGAAATCATAACAAGATATCTTAGCATGAAAAGGGAAAGGATGCAAGAATAACTTTAGTTCATAGCAGTATTAATGAGATGCACTAGAGAAAAAAGGAACTATTACCTAACATTTGCCATACAACAAATTTTAAAGATAAAGATATCTGGGGGACAAACAGATGAAGCTTCTATCAAGGATATAAAAGCTGGGAAAGATGTTTCCAAGTGAGACAATTAAGGAGCTTAGGTAAACTGGTAATGCCTGGTGATGCTCAAACATGGTGGTAATCACTTATTCTACCTTCTCAAAACATTCAAGGATTATAAAATGTGTTGTTAAAGAGCTTTTGGAGTGAACAGTTCCAAGACATGATCCTGTGCCAAGTCATGCAGGAAAAATATAAAGGGAATACTAGCAAATATTGCTCAAAATTTTTCAGGAGGTAAAGCAGCCAGCACACATGCCACATATCAGAGGAGCAAATTATCAGGATAATCCACTGTAATCTGCCACTCCATGTTCAACAAATGGTATTCACCACAAATAGGAATTCTGTGCAACAACTGGGCAAATTATTATAAAATGATGTAGACATAAGCCAACAATGAAGCTATCAGCAAATGTATAGAAAGATAAACATACCAATCACATAGCCAGAATACAAACAAAGGGTACTATGACTACATTGTAAAACCATGGACTAATATGGACAAAGAAATATCAAATTTGATATGTTCATCAGGAAAATAGAGTGCCTGAATATGCTCTACAAGTTGTTCTGAGATCAGTCTGACAATATACGAATTTGAAGTCACAGCCATGCTGGATTCAGGCAGTCAAATATCTGTAATATCAGAAGACCTATACCACCAGATTTTAACAAAAAACCTGCACATAGAAATCTTGCCTTTTAAGATGGTGCAAATAACTTTAGCAAACAACTGGAAAGCGAAACTTCTGCCTAAGAAAATTTGGATACAGATGCCATATGCTAGTATAAGATGAGTATACCAAGTGTTCTTAATAATGACCAGTCTTATCCATGAAAGTTCTGTTGGGTTCCTTCTTGCACAAAAACAGATGCATTTAGATTAAGAACATTGGCTTGTAGTGTGTAATGACAAACAAATCAAAATGCAAAAAACCCATTTACATGATGATACTGAGGCATGTTGTATGACCAATTGGACATGGAGCTTATGGAAGAAAAGGCAAATGGAGCAAAACTGACTTTTGCCACTGAGACAAATAAACTCAAATCTATGCTTCATATTTATAAAAACATATTCTCTGATAGTCCCAGCTCATTAAAGGATATAAACAAAGAATCAGATTAAAACCAGGAGAACCATTTCAAGCGCAATTCTATCTCATACCACACAAATTTAAGAAGGAGATGGAGAAACAGCTGGAACAAATGTTGAAATGGGGCATTATTGATAAATGTTTTTCCTCATACTGTAACCCCCTAGTGGTGGTCAGAAAAAACATGGATCCATACAGTTATACCATGATGCACACCAGCTTAACAGGGCTACAATACCAGATTTAAATTATTCCACCCTGTATGCAAGAATTACTCATGAACTTTAAAAAACAAAATAATATTTTCCACATTCGACTTAACAGCTAGCTACTGGCAGATAGAATTACACCACACAGATCACAAATACACAGTTTTTAGATAAGGAGGCCACACATACAATTTAATCAAATGCTCTTCAGCTTAGTTAATAGTGGTGCAGGTTTGTTATGATGTCTGGACCATGAAAATTTTAACAATATATGTGGACAACATCATGGTAGCATCCACGTCACTGAAAGAACACTTACAACTATTTTTTGCAGAATGCAAAAGCTAAAGGAATCAAAATCAACCTCAAAGAGAGTATGTTGATCTCTTAGGAGATAAGAATTTTACTGTCATTTGGTGGGACGAATGGGAATCCAAACCCCACCCTGATAAAATTAGTGCAATTACTGATCCTTGTACCTAAAACATGAAACCACCTTTAATCTTTTTAGGACTATGCAACTTTTACAACAGATACTGCAAAAAAATTGCTGACCAAATCTTTACTAAGACTATGAAGAAGAAGATACCCATTGGAACTGGACCATCAAACAAAAGGAAGCATTCACTGAGATTAAATTTTTTTTTATAAAACAAGTGGTGCTGGCATACCCAGACTTCGACAAACCCTTTATACTCCAAACTGATAGCAGTGCATTGGACTGGGCATTACTCCTATCCCAAGTTCAGCAGGATAGTCAGGTACAGTGGTCCTGTACTTAATAAGCAGGTTGTTGAAAGGACCTGAATCTAATTACACAGTTACAGAAAAAGAAGCCCTTGCAATCCTATGGACATTTGAAAAATTTTACCCTATGCTACTACAATCCAAAATGATAGTAATCATGGATCACAAGAGTCTTCAATTTTTAAATCAGAGCAATCTCACTAATAGCCAATCTAGTTCAGTAGAGTTTGTTTCTCCAAGAGTTTAATTATAATGGTGAAACAAAAAGGAGCTTGAGAATAGGTGGCTAACATCCTCAGTTGTCATCCCATTCAAACTCAACAGCAACAACACCTGAGAATACATGATGAGCATAGCATCAGATAAGGATAAAGGCATAGAGGAACATCTAGATCAAATGTTAAAGAGACAGCATGAAAATAAGGACCTAAATTGGATCATAAGACTGTATACTCAGTCTCCTCAGAAAGATAACATACCCTAGATAAGAAGTGTCAATACAAGATAGAGAAAGGCATTTTATAATACCAAAATCAAGAACATCGATGAATGGAGAGTGATGGTACCACCATCCATCAGGGCCTCCTCACTGATTACATTCACTGATTATATGAACATTATGGAACCCACCAAAACCATATATTGCCTCAAGCACTGGTTCTATTGGCCTGTGGGACATAATAAAGATATTGAACAAATGTGAAATATGACAGCATGCAAAAAACACTGAATAGAGCATACACATCTCCAATGAAATCAATCATCAATAACACCTTGCCGGAAATAATGGCCATTGATTTTATAGCCCTCTGCTACCCTTCAATAGAAAAAAATATCTATTCATTGTATATGACCTTTTCTCCAAATTTGTGGCAGCCTACCCCCTAGCAAGAACTACAACACATGAAACTATAAAGGTTCTAGAGTCCTCACATTTTAACACAGTTGAAAAACCAGAGATGATCCTGACAGGTTATGGACCCTTTTTGTATTGGACAGATGGAACAAATGGGTTACTAAGTTGAGAATTAAACATGTACTTATGTCCATCCATAACCCCCAAAAAAATTTCTGGGAAAGAGTCATGTGGGAGTTGGGAAGGCTGTTTTGAATGTACTTACCAACAAACCATAAGGAATGGGTAAAAGAGCTACCTCATGCACTAAATTATATAAACTGGTCTGTACACAAATCCACAGGATTCCTTCCAACTGGTCTGTATATGAATCCACAGGATATCCTCCAACATAGCTACATTTTGGAAAACTTGTACCAAAACTCTTCAAGGCAAATTTTCCAGGGGGTAGAGACAAAGCAATTGATATGGAATTAGATAATTAAAAGGCTCAAGCCTGGATGCACCAGATGAGTCTCAGAAAAAATAAAAGGAAAAACAGCAGGCAAAACTACAAGTTTAAGGTAAGTAATAGAGTGATAGTCAGAATGCCTTATGCAAGCATTCCAGAAAATATCCAGTGTAAAAAAAATTTTTAACCTTTATGAAGGCCCTTTTGAAATTGTGGAGTGCAATGGGGATAATGCTTTCTGGATTAAAACACAACAGGGAATAAAAGGGCACAAACAATGCTTGTGCATGAAAATCCATATCATAGCACCCAGAGAGTTCTAAAAATCATCTCACATGTATAGTTCATAATATCTGTATAAATAAAAACTTAAGACTTTAAAAAGTTCATACCCATTTAAAAGTCTCATTGAAGAGGGGGATATTGTAACAGTCATTATCAAATATCCATGCACAATGTCTGCTGTAAAGAACATTACAACAAATACACATGTAAATTTATATATATTAAGCACAGCAAATATATAAATGTGCTATATTAATAATGGAAGTTGGGTTTAAGTATTAGAATACCCACACAGACATTAATCTAAAGCAAACATTCAATTGACACAGAAAAATGTAAACAAAAAATACACATATAATAAACTCATGCATTTTTTTTGTTATTTTATTTATTTTATTTTTATTTTTTTTATATATTTTCAGTATATGTCTGTTTATGTATTTTGCTTTTCTCTGAAAATTCAAATAGAGAAAAGGAAACTTTATTGAACAAATGGATCACATGTTAGAACATATTAGTAAAATAAATAATTAAAGTAATTGTTCCAACATACTTGTATATATATTTTATTTTTTTAATTACTATATGCTATTTTAGAAACTGAAATTTTAATTTAATCAAAAATTAAATGTTAATTGCTTTGGCAAAAATCTGACTAAATGCAAAATGTTTGATAATAAATGGTGTAATTAAAATATTATTTTATTTGATAAAGTAGAAATTCTTTTGAATTGATATCTGTAATGAAGTCATCTTAGTATTCAAGATGGAAATTGAACATTATATCAAACCCTGATATGTAGAATTTAATCAGAAAAATAGAAAGGAATAATTATAAATCTGAATGATAAGCTAAATTATAAGGGTTGGCTGATTCATACTTCTCAGGGAGTGCCTAATTAGTTCTGTATGAGTGGGGCTGATAGGTGTGTTGTGGGATTCAGTTCATTCTTTTTGGCAGTCATTCTGGCCAAGTCATTTGCTACTTTGGCTCTGGAATTCTGCAATCATCCAACCACTTAAAGATTCATATACTGACTAGACTATTACTGATATTTCTTAAGAAAAAATGCATTATACAGTTCTTTTAAGAACTCTTACTTTTTTGTGGATTCGCCATTCAAGATAGCAGATGAAAATTTAATAACAATCATAATTATTATAATACACAAAAAACTATGAAGCAATCTACTAGAGGTTCCAGTAGGTAGACCAAACCAGCCAGTGCCCCTGCCCCCACTTTGTTTAAATTGCCAAGACTGTGATCATGCCATTTCCAGCCAGCCACAGTGATGATAAAAACGATCTTGCCTATGCCTGAATGAGATGAAGTCTTCACTGCATAGCAAGTTGACCTAAAGCCCAGTAAGAAGCAGATAATGATGCCTACATAAGTTTCTTTCCAAAAAATATTTTATTAACATTAAATTAATTCTTTTTGATATTTCTGATTATTAGAATATATATATATATATATATATATATATATATATATATATATATATATATATATATATATATATATATATATATATATATATATATATATATAAGAGACAAATATATATATATCGAAAAACAAAGGAAATGAGTCAAAACTTGCTAATGCTTGCATTTATGTCAACAGATGACATTCTACCAAAACACCGTCAAGCGTATGTTTACATAAACATCAGAGCAAGCATTCACTATCTCTAACTTTAATTCCCACTTACAGATCATGATTTCAAGCTATTTTCTATCATCAGTGGAGCAGGAATTTTAGAAACTAGGATCTGTAAACACAAACCTCTGAGCGTTTATGAAACAGTTTCTATGCAGCTTGCAAGCGTGAATCTTTAAGACACGTAATGTCTTCAAACTCAGCATAGCAAGCGCAGTAGCTATGGGTCTGATCTCTGTTCAGCATCACCACATATTAGAAGACTCTGCAATGTAGATCATTGCTAGAGTAAGACCCCAAAAGGTACATTTATGAAAAACAAAAAACAAGTGAAAATCTTGCTAACGCGCTTGTATTTATAGAAACTGTTTCATGAACACTCAGAGTTTGTGTTTAGATCTAGTTTTTAAAATTCCTGTCTTCACTGATGATAGCAAATAGCGTGAAATCATGATCTGAAAGTGGATTAAAGTTAGAGATGTAGAATGTTTGGTCTGACGTTTATGTAAACATATGCTTACGGTGTTTTTGGTAGGGAATACCATCTGTTGACATAAATACAAGCATTACCAAGTTTTTTTAATCTCTTTTTTTCATAAAAATGTACCTTTGAGGGTCTTTCTACTGATGATATATATTGCAGAGGCTTCTACTATATGGTCATGCTGAACTGAGATCAAACCCATATAGCTATCTGGCTTTGTTATGCTGAGTTTGAAGACATTATGTGTCTAAAAGATTCACGCTTGCAAGCTGAATAGAAACTGTTTCTTAAACACTCAGAGTTTGTGTTTAGATCTAGTTTTTCTAAAATTCCTGCCTTTCACTGATGATAGAAAATAGCTTGAAATCATGATCTGAAAGTGAAATTAAAGTTAGAGATAGTGAATGCTTGCTCTGATGTTTATGTAAACATACGCTTGACATGTTTTTGGTAGAATGCCATCTGTTGACATAAATACAAGCGTTAGCAAGTTTTAACTTTTTTGTTTTTCATAAATGTACCTTTGAGGTCTTTCTAGCAATGATATATATTGCAGAGGCTTCTACTATGGCGGTGATGCTGAACTGAGATCAGACCCATATAGCTATCTGGTTTGCTATGCTGAGTTTGAAGACATTACGTGTCCTAAAAGATTCACGCTGTGCAAGCTGAATAGAAACCTGTTTCATAAATGCTCAGAGGTTGTGTTTGGATCTAGTTTCTAAAATTCCTGTCTTTCACTGATGATAGCAAATAGCTTGAAATCATGATCTGAAAGTGGAATTAAAGTTAAGAGAGAATTAGTGAATGCTTGCTCTGATGTTTATGTAAACATATGCTTGATGGTGTTTTTGGTAGAATGCCATCTGTTGTCATATATATATATATATATATATATATATGTATATATGTGTGAGATACAAATATATATATATATATATATATATATATATATGGAGAGACAAATATATATACATTGAATTTATAGGTATTATAGGCATAATGATAACAGCTTTTACTTAAATCTTTTAATTCATTTTTCTATCCTAAATTCTAGTATTTTCAGCCAAAAGGTTGCAATTAGATTTTTTTTTTGTTGCTGCTTGGTTTTTTCTTGTTGAAGTTTGTCATACAGAAATATACATGTGTATATATGCACACATACACTTGAAATATTCAGTAAATACGACACCACATGTTGAGTGTCTAAAATGTATTTATCCGTATATGCTTTTAAGTTATATTTTGTCACTGTGACACCTTATGATGAGTGTCAAAGGGGTTATTTATAATAATTTTCTCATAAGCAAGTCCACTAATAACTTTACACATTTAGAATAGGTGTGAGTGTATAATTATGCTTCACATATATATACATGTATAAGAAATTATTTACCATAAAAGGCAAATAGATCACAGCACTAGGATATCTAAGTTAACACAGCCTTATTGACATGAAAACACAAAATTAGTGAAATATTTTATAGTGCGAATATATGTATGCATAGTTTTTTTCATTATGTTTGCTATCAAAAAAGGTTGTACAAAGTCCTGAGTAAAAGTGTATGCCTGTATAACTGAAAATCTTTTATCTGAAAAGTATATATCAAATCATACAATGTATAACTTATTTATATAGGATAAAAGCTCGGACCACTTCTATTCATTATAAAACATTGTAAATAGCTTTGAGTTTATTATTTTCCTTATTTATTTAAAATTGTATTTATATTTTATCTATTTCAATGCATCATATGTATATACAGGTTTATGATAATGATTTATTTATATTTTTTATTATATCATCTTAAGTACTTGAAACATTAGTGGTTATTTGGGATTGTACTATATATAAAGATTTAATGTAAAAATAAACAAAAGATTTTAATATTATGTAAATAAATTTGAAAAATGTACCCGGCCTGTAGAAAAGCCGTCGTTTTTATAATAGTTTTTTTTAATTGCTTGCTTTAACAAATGTTTTTAAAAATTATAATTTGAATGTTGTCACAGTTTTTATATATATATATTGTACCGGTCAAAATCCACCACCACCGCAAGTCAAATCGGATTCAAACTCAGCTGAACCAAAACTGAATTCAAACCCAACTCAACAGCTCAGATAGCAGAAATCGACGGCACAGTGCTATGCGCCAAGAACTAGTTCAACGGTTGGTGAGGACTAGAGACCCTTGCACTGACACGAATATCTAATAATTAATTACTTTGAATACTTTTTAAATCACATCATATGTATGTTCGGGTTGCCAACACAGATAGCGGGTATGAACATTTAAATAATTATAAAAAGAATGATGAACTAAGAAACCAAGTATGTTAGAAAATATTTAATAATACTAATAATTTGTGTTGTTCAATAAAATATAGATTGCATTAGTTACCTCTAGTCTTTAAAAGAATTTATAAATATAATAAGAGTGGCGGTCCTTATCATATGCCAACAAGTATTACACAACATGGGATTCTATGTCTATGCCCCCAACGAGAAATATAAAGGCAGATAAAGGTATTCATTAAGAACGGAAATGATTGTTCTAATTTTATTACGGTGGAATGTGAGATTTATTTTCACATTCGGAAATCTATTCATGAAGAGCAAAACGTATTTTAAGGCATAACTTTAATCTTGATTTGACAACTGATTTACTAAATATATTTGAGAATTGGTTCGACTTTAATTTAAATCACTTCATCACGAATTACGAGTACGGAGCGGGTTTTACCGGAACAAAGATGCAATGGTACTGACGAATTACAAGGCAGAGAGTAAAATTGAAAGATGATCGCTAGTCGATGATCGAAGTCCTATGGCGGCTTGCATTTGGCAAGTCTTACGCCCTTTGACTAATGAATCGGAAAGGAAGTACTGCCTCCCTCGAGAAATTTAAATAAGACAATATGATCACCGACCAGCCTAACGGAGCGGAAGATGGCCCTACGTCAGCAACATTTGATGATGATGACTTGATAGTCATCGTTGAAAAATAAAACCCATGTAGAATGCTCTACGTGATGACTTGACCAATTAATTAAAGTCAACCGAGCTTTTATCGACCTATTTTAAAACATTTATAACTATATTAATTATGCCCTAATATCGTGCCCCTCCTGAATATTAATATAAAATAACAAAGTGGAATTAAAATACATTTAACCCTTTATCGACCCTTTTTGCAATAAAAACATTTAAGGTTATATTCGAATAAATATATGGATAAATAAATCAATATTAGTGAAGCAAGAAATAACATTTTAACATTACGTGAGTATATAAACACTTGTAACTTAGGAGCTGGGGACATAGGTGAAAAATGGAGCTAATAGTTTATTATTAGCCAATTATAAAAATAATAACATGTAATATTTTCTTTCGACTCGATGATTAATAGAACTTTCAAATTTAGTTCTAATGGGCGAGAATTACTATTTGAAATTAATGTTATATTATTTGCGTGAGGCAAATGGACTCAAAGGGATCATCGAGTCGAAAGATTATTGGCATATAATTTTTAAATACGACATTAATAAAGCACACTAACATATATATTAAACGAACCGCCAGGTAAGAAAAGAAAAAATTTAAAGACTAGAGATTTAAAGAATTACGAGATAGATTTACAGTAGCATGAATGAAAGGTTTTATAAAAATTGTTACATTAAAGAATAAAAGAGCTCTTAAAAAGAAGGAGTATAAAATAAAGTTCGAATGGCCAGAAAGTTTAACGTTCATATTACCCTTCCGTGCTTGTCCTTAAGTTACTCCTCCAAGTTGTTGAAACGTAGGCATCATTGGTTAACTACTGGAGTAGTATTTTAGTAGCTTTCATTATTTTAGCAGAATGATCGATCCGGAAAACGGTTCAGCAGCTCCAGTGAAGATTCCTCGGGACTTTAGGAACCGTAGCCAGATCCCTGATGTTCTAGCCCTCTATCATGATGAAATACAATTTTTATACACACAGAGTTCACTGCACTACTCTACAACAAAAACTAGTTTTTTTCTTTACTTTTCAGGGCTATATATCTACTGTTCACTGATGCCTCCGGCTAGCGCTCATTTTATTATCAATCTCGTTTTTTTTTTATAATTAGTTGTTTTCAGAAACATTCCTTCGATAAGGCTTTCAAACTAATTTTTGAATTCCTTTCCTAATTAGAAAATGAATTCTTAAAGTCTGAAATGATTTTAATTAAAAATTGAATTCTTATCTTTTTTTTATTAATAAAACTTTACTGTTGTTTTTGAGAATTTGAAAGCCTTTGGAAGGAATGTAGCTTTTAATCGCAAAACTTTACAAATTATTTAAAAGTAAAAAAAACAAGTATTCCCGACGCAATGAAACTTTCGAACAATTATATATATTTAATATTTACAAACATATATACGCACAATCCAGGCAATTTAATATATGTAAATTCATGAACATTTTATCATGAATTTAGTTAGAGAATTGATCCAATTTAAACTAAACTAATTAATTTTACTACGTATTTGAAACAAGTTATTCATTATGGAAATTAGCGTGGATTGAACGTATAAAGCCCCATTGCATCGGAAATTTAAAGTTAGTATTAGGGTAAATAGCATGAAGCTAGGATCGAACTCAGATCCGACTGCTTCAATATATATATATAATGTATTATTCTGATTTGACTATGAAGATCATTTTGTTTAAGAGTAAGAATCATTATAACAGAGTTTGGATTCATTCCCACACGAAAACATATATCATTTTATGGATTACATGTAAATAAAGTAAATATTATGTGAGCATATACAGTTTGGGTAGAACATAGATTAGCATTTAAAGATTAAAATGATGGTTTTATTTTTAAAAAGGTCTCTTATAAAAAATATTGGTAGTAATTTTTTTTTTTTACAAAGCAACTATTATTCCTAAATATCAATAGCTATTAAATACTAAAATGATTAAAACTGTCATGAAAGGGTATATTGTAGGTATGAATAAGTTTTTATTGAGATTACTAAAAATAAGAATTTGGACAGGCTTTCTGAAAATGATTGCAATATTAGTGACTTCGTTAAAATGAAACTTGTGGCATTTTCTGATTGGCCGAATTAATGATTTGATTGTGGAGATGTGAAGGAAAAAATAAATAATTGGCCAAGAGACTTAAAATGATTGGTTAATTAAAACTGCAATTGTGATACAATCATTTTAGATCCCTTTTTGACATATTGTAAGTAATATGTAGATCTGAAAAATGATATCAGATCTATTAAATCTATAGAGGGTATTTATTGATACGATATTTTGAATAGATGGAGGGAATATTTTCCTAATTTTTTGAATAGTGATTTTGATTAGTGATTCAAAAAGTGAGATGTTGTACCCTATCACCTATCTTAGCCTTTTAATTAAATTATAATTATGCACTCTTTCGCATATGTTAGTGAAGCTGTAGTTATTTAATATTTAAGATTTTATAAGCTTAGCACTTTAGGATGTAACTTTGGATCCCGTACTCATAGCTTTAAAAATGATAACTCCGTTGTAAGTTGTTATTCATTTATGCAAATGTATTTGAATATTTAACTAATCCATTGTTTGGAGAGAGCAAAGCAAGCTTCTCTTCTATTAATGGCGCTGAGGTCATTTGCAATACAACACATACAACAGAGCAAAAAACAAAAGCGAAGGAACTTCGATATTCTGGGAGCATCAAACAACCACAGGTCACTCATTTGAACCTATTACTGTCCATATCATTTGCATAGAGAAGAATAATGACAAAAGAAAAATTAAAGAGGCTTATTGGTGTAGTTCTTTGTGAAATATCTGAAAGTATTGGTGGTCGAGAGGTCAGCAATAGCTGCTTTTCAAGCAGTTGTCCCGGGTTAGTGGGTTCGCTTCCTGGCTGGTGCTATGACACATGAGAAAAAAAAAAAATTTTTTTAAATAGGATGCTAATATGTAAGTTTCAAAATTATTTGAACTTCTTAAGAATATACAAACCTGAGAAGTTATATCATCTGATCTTAAGGATATTTTTATTGTTCTAATTTATACAAATATGTGAACAGAAAGGATTGCAGTAATTGTTATGGAATATCATTGTTATCCACCATATGAAAAGTACTTTCAGCGATTTTGTTAAATAGATTGCTTCTAGCTTAGAAAAATGGTCACCAGAATTTCATTGTGATTGCAGAGAAGCAAAAAATACTACAGACATGAAATAAATGAAGAAAAGAGTTGGAAGCAAAGTTGATATTTGTATATTGCTTTTATTGATTTGATTCTGTTAATTGGAGAGGTTTGTGGTGATCCTTGAAATTAGATGATTGTCCACTGAAATTATATAATTTCCATACGATGTAATGACAAGAAGCATTGTTACTGCTAATGAAAAAGTTGTTACAGTTGAAATGAAAACTGTCATAAACAGGACTCCAACTTTCATTTTTATAATAATGATATATGAATTAATTGTTTCATAAAGCCAATTTCAAGATGCAATATAGATTTGGTGATACAATTTTTAATTAGAATAATTGAAAAGCAAAAACAAGAATTAGATATCTTCACATCTATTCATATTTACAGAATATTGATGGTCTCAATTATTCTTCCTAATTCAAAAAATAATTTAAACCGAGAGTAAAATATAAAAGATTGGTTAAGTAATTAATGTTAAAAAATAATATATAAAAAATATTTTATAATTTTTTATTTATTATGGACTAACCCCCCTCAAGGTGTCAGTTTTTCAGCCACAATTGGGGCTTTTATATCTAACTTGAAATAAATAAAAGTATAGGGTATGCAGAAATTAGGTAATTCAACCGTTTGTTGTAAAAGTAATGATTGAGTTAATTAATTTCTGGACACCCATGTTTTTATTTCAAGTTAAATATAAAAACCTCATTTGTGGTTGAAGAAACAATTATTTTTTAGCCTTTTAATCTGCAGTTAATAAAAGCATTTATTATAAAATATTTATACATATATTATTTTTTAAGTTTCAATATTCACAAAATAAATAAAAGCTTTTATTATAAAATATTTATATATTATTTTTAATTTTTTAATATATGTCTATGTTTTTCAATTATTCTAATTCAAAACGGAGATTAAAAGTACATTGCAGTTTGCTTAATTCAAGAAAGTCGGCACATTAAAGATCATTTTCAATATTGTTTTGTTTATGAAGGAAGCTTAAAAAATCAATTTTTACAATAAAAAAATAAAAAAAAAATTCTTACTTTTTTTTTTTTTATAAAGGAAACTTTTACAATCAAGAGTAATCAAGATTTGGTTTTTATTTTAAACGATCACTTTTTAGTCTAAGCTTTTTTTTAAAAGTATATTTATATGTATATTACCTTGCGAACATCACTGAAAATTTATTGAACTGATATTAACATATTTGAAATTCAATTCACCAACATCTCTACAGTTAACGAATAAGGTCGCTATTCCGAAATATTTCATAGTCATAATATTTCATCGATTTCTAAGGCATGTACAAAATTTGAAGGCAGTCCGTTTGATAAAAGTATATTAATTTTTGATTTCAACATTTTACCTAAACAAATAAACATACAAACATAGCTTCTAACTTAAATAAAAGCCTTTAAAAAACTCGAGTCTTTTATCTGATCTTGAGGAATGTTTTACCTGAGATAATTTTATTAAATATCTTGTTAGCTTTATAAATAGAAAGTTGGACTTAGATTCTCAGATGCAGCAAAGATTCCAGTTTCTACTGCTGTGTTTAATAAATTAAAAGATATCTCATTATAGGGATATTATTATTTCAATTAAATTGTTATTTTTCTTAGTTTATTGTATGGAAGTGAGATGTGGTTTTCTTATTGATGCATCATAAAGGTACAGGAAAAACAAGATTTTATAAATATGGTGGCTAGATTATGAAGCTAATTGATATGTTCTTCACCTTGTTGTTTTTGATGTTATTGAATCTACTATTGTAAATAAACATCTTCATTGGATTGGACGTATGAAGCAAATGAATAGACTTTTTAAATAAAGTATTTTATATAAATAAGCATTTATTTTTATAGCACTGTGTTATAAATTGTAATACATTAAAAATCAGCCTTTTCAAGCTATAGTATTTAGGAAAGAATAAAATGAATCCACTTATTCTTTCCGACCCTGGCGGAATTTAGCATGGTTTTATAGAAGAAGCAGATTATAATGTGATGAGATGAGTGTGGAAGATTTGATAGCGGATGATGACAATTAGAATTAACTAAATTTTTCTGAAGGAAAGAATATTTTATGTCAGTTGCCATTTTTTTTAAAGCTCTCAATTTTATTTACCCGCAGGTATTTAACCCAGCATGCTCAAAAATTAGAATGCCTAAAAGTAAATGACAATATATTTAATTTTAAATCCTGTATCCCATTTATTATCAATTGTTTTTCCTTATCTTGATAAATGGTCAATAAATAATGATCATATTGCCAAGACATTAATTAATAAAAAATATATTTATACAATTAATTACAAAAAAAAGGAGTCCTGGTCCTGATTTAGCCGCTCATGGCAATTTGAAATGTAAGAACCACGCTGCCACGTCCAACTGATAAATGACATAAATATTGAGTAAAAATACTTTATATTCATATTTTAGAAATTATAAGCTAGTAAAAATAATATGCTTTATTTTATTAGGGATTTTTTTAATTTTAAATTTATCTTCATAAAATATTTGAAATATGACTGTGGAAAATGCTAGAATTTGCAGGGAAGGGAAAGGATGGTTTGGCTGATACAAAGTAGCGATCAAAAGTTGCAGAAGGCTGATCCAACTAAGCTTGTAATTTTCAAATTCTAAGAGATTATAGTATATGTCCATATGAAATAAAGCATATTATTTTTATTAGCTTATTATTTCTAAAATATGAATTTAAAGTACTTTTATTCAATATTTATGATATTTATCGATTGGATGTGTCAGTAGTGATTTTGGCTGGTCTTTAGATTTCAAAATGGCTGTGAGCGCAAACTAAATCGATACCAAAAAAAAGTTTATATGTATAAATAGGTCTACAAAACTATTATATTAAAATTATAAATATTAATGAATAATCTGGTTCTGATATCAAACTTCATTTTTGAAGAATTAACTATTCTGTTTATGAATTGAAATTGCTCCATTCATAAAAATTTGATAAAAATCAATAAAAAATTTATTTTGTGACCAATTTATTTTTGGGATATTTCAATAACTGTTTCCCTTAGAATTACCTCTTTTAACATTTTCTCTTTTATTCGAATTTATATAACAAATAAAATAATACTTTTAACTTTACAATTCTATACAGAAAGAAGGAAAGCTGCTATTGATTTTATAATCTCAAAATAACATAAATAGTTTATAAATGACATTAATAATAAATAATTTATAAATGGCAATAACTATATATAGTTGATGTGTACATGGACAAAAGTTGTAGTCTTTTCAAATAAAGTTTTACGTTTCTTTACTTTGAAAATTCCAAATCAGATAAAAAATTTATATATTTACAATCTTGGCTGAATAAGTTAGTAGAAACATATTGGTAAATGGAAGAGCTCTTTTTGTTAAATTTAACTTTAAAATATGCATATTTTTTTGTTTAAATTCACTTTTTTTTCTTAGAAAATAAGATGACTGATAATTGGTGTTTGATTTTAAATCTAACAGATCAGCAATCAGAAATTTGATAGGTTTCCCTCCAAAATTAAAATTCAGTTTTAGTTCTTTTCTTTTAAAATGGTTGATGTAAGCAGGGACATTTTATAGGAAAACTTTCTCAAATCTATAGAGGCTGATAGAGTATCGTCTTTAGTTTTCTATATCATCATCATCATCCATTATCAATCCACTGCAGGATGAAGGTCTCTCTAAGTTTAATCCATCTCTGATCTTTAGCTTCTGTTCTCCTCATCACCCCTGCACACTTTCTTATTTCATCCATCCATCTCACATGTGGTCTCCTGGGTCTTTTACAATCTCTTGGAATCCAGTTTAAGGTTTCAATTGTCCATCTATTATCATCTCTTCTAGCAATATGTCCAGCCCAACTCCACTTCAATCTTTTAATTTTTTCAGTGAGGTCAGTAACACCTGTTTGTTCTCTTACCCATACATTGCGTTTTTGATTTCTTCTTGTTACTCCCAATGTGCATCTCTCCATACTTCTTTGTGTGGTCTGGAGTCTCTGTATTGCTCTTCTATTAAGTGTCCAAGTCTCAGATCCATAAGTAAGAACTGGTAAAACACATCTGCTAAAAACCTTTCTTTCCAAACACATAGGCATATTTCCTTTTAGTTTTCTATGTAGACATTCTTAAATTGAGTATATTTTTATATGGTGAAAAAGATCAGTTCATTTCCTGTTAGGATCTTTTATTCACTACTCTGTCTGCCAGTACAAGAATGAGATAGAAATATTTTTTTTATTTGATACTTTAGAATCCTGGCCAATGAAATGTCATTATTAGGTTTACATTAATTAGTTACATATAAAAAAACTATCCAAATTCCTAATCTTTTTTCATTTTTTAATAATCAAAAGCTGGAAATCTTATTGTTATATACAATATCAGTAGATAAAAATTTCATATTGTAATTTATACAACTGTCTTCCTATTTTAATTAAACTGTTAAAGGATATAAAAAATAAAATTTAAATTCTTATCAAATTATGGCCTTAAGCTCATATTTGATAACTTTTTAAACATATTTATTTCTTATTAAAACACTACTTATATGAATTAATGTATTTAAGATGTGAATCTGTATATACATATACATAAATATACTTAAAGAATTTAACTTATTTTTCTTTAATAATGAATGTCCACTTAATCTGTTTTGCTAACAATTCACTTCAACTCTAACTCTTACCGACCGTTCTATGCTTTATAAGCTTTACCAATTTCCTGCAATATTATCCTAGCCTTACAAATTATCTGTATACAGTTTTTTATCCTCACTTTTCTCATAATGCATCAAAACAAGTATCATGAAATATTCTATTTCAATACATATATGTCATCATCAGCTTCATTGGCCTGCTTTCACATTCTCCCTCCACACTCTTATTTTTCATTAGATATATTTCCATCTATATTTTTATTATTGTACTGCTATAAAATGAGTTATTATTGAATCTGAGATTTGAAGTAGATAAGGACAATGTCTAAATCAAGAGTTCCCAAACTTTTTTCGGCTGCTGGCATTATCTTATGCAACATTTAATATTGAAACCTGCGCTAACAAAAATTAAAGCAAAAAAAATATGAACAGAGTATTTTTTTAATTTTTGACATTTATGAAATAAATATATAAATTCAAAATAAGTACAAATATTGAAATCATTTTATTAAACATAAAAATGAAGTGAATAAATCAACATATTCAGACAGAATTAAACATCAACAAAATTACAACAACAAAAGATTTTAATCAGAATTATAAAAATAAGAATACCAAGTAAATTAGCTTGGAATACTGAATTTAATGAGATGGGTGCACCTGGTCATCTCTCAACAATTTGTCTGTCTGGTTTTAAATTAGTGAATTGCATTCTCAAATCTCCACATTCAGTGATATGCAATCAATATCTGTTCTAAAGGAGATTTATAACTACATTGAACCCTTTCTCTACCAGATACTATGATGGAAATGTCAGCAAATGCTGGATGCAGAAATGGAATATTTTGTTCAGCCAAAACTTTTGATAATCCTGTTTGAATTTTACATTAAGGTCCTCATTTGTGCTGATGGGTATCAGCTCATCTTGAAAAATTTATATTTGGTTCTGCATTAGTAGTGTATGGGTTTATTATCCAGTCTGGTATTTCCAATGATAGAATATCATTGAACCGAGTTTCAAAATCTAAGTGAAGAGCCTCATTGACATACAGCAAGATGTTTTCTTCTTGGATTGTGCCTATCTTAAATAAGCTGGGGAACTGGAAAAGCTTAGATATTGCAATATTTTGCTTAAAAAACATTTATCTGGTATCAAAAGCTGCTTTTATGAGATTCAAATTGTTTCCTTGCAGTTGTAAATTAACATCATTACATTTTCCAAATAATTTGGTTAAATAAGCAATATCTGTTTTAAGTCAATTTTCTTTCAAACTAGAATCCTCGTCTTCCAAAAACTCTAAAATATATTGAAAAAGTGCAAAAAATCTCGCCAGACATAAACCTTTTGAAAGCCAGTGGACTTAAGTATGGAGAACCATTTGATAGAAATCTTCATCACTTTTCTTGCATAATCGAGTGAATAATCTAGTGTATAAAGCGTTACTTTGAATTTTGTTCACACTGATGCGATTGATGCAATTTGTCGCTACAGTTACTAAATGTTGCCTATGGATTATGCAGTGAACTGCAAGCACTTCAGGTACATGTTGTTTCTGGTAACTTATGAAACCACGATAATGACCAATCATAGCTAGTGCTCCATCTGTCACAAGAGATATTATATTTGTCAATGAAATCCCTTTTTCCATGAAAAATAGATCCATTAAATTAAAAATCTATTCGCCTCTGATGTCAGTTTCTAAAGTTCTAGCAAAAAGCAGCTTTTCATGCACTTCATGATGTTGAATAAAGTGACTGGTTGCCAACAACAAAGCTTCATTACTGGGTAATGTTGACTCATCCAATTGAAGGGGGCAAAACATTTTTTTTTGTAAATGATTACACAAACAGTTTTCCTGATTCATTTCGTCAATACATCTTCGAACTGTGTTATTACGCGAAATCATTTTGATAACATCTTGCACAGCTTTCTGGAGTACAGTGTTTAATACCTCTATGATTGCCAGTAGAATCAATTTATCTCCTATGGTGTGAGGTTCACCAGACTTCATGATGAGTAGAGATATGTTGTATTATGCCCTTAATCCATTTTGCTTTAATAATGAAACAGACGTTATCTATTGTAGTTCTCTTCAGAATTTTATTTTTAAGTGATTAAAAGTATGACATAGCATCATTGCTAAAGACTTTTTCACATATGAGGCACCTTGATAAATGTTTGTTTGATAATGATGGGACAAATCCTAGTTTCAAACAGTCCAAGCTATACTGTCTGCATTCCTTTTTTTGGTCATAGTCTTATCACAAGAAATAAAAACTTTTATTAACAAACAATTTTGACAGCTCCTGTGATAAAAAAAAACAATAAAGTATATATTTACTTGAAACAGAAGATTTTTGTTCAAACTTTAATAAACATATTCAAAGTTCTAATCACAAATAAATACATGACACATCAACCGAACCAATTTATAGTGTTTTATGAAAGCACGATCATACAAAACTTATAGTTTCTGCTAATATCGAATTCATCCCACCCCGTGCAAGTGCAGACTTGCAATTGTTTTTTATGTCTGCACTTGCTTTGATACATTGGATAACACAATGCACAGACATGTTTGTGCTACATGTATTTTTAGGCAGTTCTTACATGTGTCTTTGTTAATGACACATTTTATCTTTTTTGTTGGCAAGTTTAGTATGTAATGTGTTTTTATCAAAAAAGTGTTTTTTTGAATTATTTTACTTCTTAATTGGGTACTTTTTGGAATCATAGATATTTTGAAGTAACAAACAAACAGCAGTTGTAAGGTGGTCTATTTTTGCTGTTGTTGACTCCCAATTTTTTTTATTGAAACTATCCTCCCCCTAGAAAGTTCAAATCAACTGCAGGGGATCGATATTGACCACTTTGTGAACTCTAGATTTAAATTATGATAATAAGTATTGTAGTAAATTTTAGTGAGAATAAATATTGCTGTATATGTTTTTTTTAAAAAATTAAATTTCATTTGCTTGAAGATTTTCTGTCACTAATTGAATAAAAATGCATTGTTGACTTTTAAATTGCCTACTTTTTAAATTTGTCAAGTTTGAAGAGGATTTTTTTTTTTGTTTTAATTGCATTTAGAAAAGCAAAATTGGTTTTTAGATAAATCAATAGATAATAAATTGATCAGATTGAGAAAATTTATATTGGAATTATTTAAGTAAAATATAGCCCATTGATTCTTTTATTTTATCCTTAAACGATATATATATATATATATATGTGTGTGTGTGTGTGTTTAATCATATTATGTGTATATACTTGCATTGGCATATAATTGTACATAGGTTTTGATAGTTAACTCGAGAATAAAAATCAATAACAGAATGCTTTTATTTATATATAGCTATGTAAATGAAAATTTTATTTTGAAAAACATCATTCAATATTTTAATAACTCAGATTAAAATTTATCTTCAATTTTGGTATATTACAGTTAATTAGAAAATAAGTTTACATTTTTTTTTCTCCAAACCAAATATTTTATGTACACAGATTTTTTTTTTGTTATATGCCTCATTTAAATTATTGACAGGGTTCATTAGTTGCAATGAACTAAACCAGGGGTAGTCAACCTATTTATACCTACCATCCACTTTTGTATCTCCGTTAGTAGTAACATTTTCGCACTGCCCACGGTTCCACAGTAGTGGTGATTTATAAAGTAGGGAAGTAACTTTACTTTATAAGATTTATAAAGCAGAGTTACAGCAAGTTAAAGCATATAAATCTCTATGAAATTTTTTTAAAAAGTCAATTAAATTTAAAACAAAAAGAAAGTGCTTCAAGTGCCGAACAAAACCCCTACCGCCCACCATGAAGGATCAGGTTGACTACCACTGAACTAAACCATCAAAAATGAGGATTTATCTCATATAATAAGTTACCAGATTATTTTTTCTGTATTGTGGGGTAAAATGTTGGTTAATCAAAGGCTGGATGTTGTTTCTAGCAAAAACGGTCTTTTTTATGTTTTCTCTGTATTCTTTTAGGTTACTGTTTCAAATTATTTAAGCCATTAAAGGCATAGTTATCATAAACATTTCATGCTTGGTTCTACTCTCTTTGACAATGGAATTGTGTGTGTATGCAACACCTTTTTATTTTTTAATTACATACACAATATATCTACCAATATTTTTTTTTTGTTTAATGCATAAGTTTTCAATAATGAGAATAAAATGTTTAGTACCCAGAGAATTCTTAGTTATATTCTTTGCATGAACTGCTTTGGAATAGAATTTGAGACAGAAATTCCAAATTAACAAATAATTATTTGTTTAGGTAGTTTGATTTACAGATTTTACTGCTTACAATGAAAATAGAAAACAAAATTGGGTGTAAAAATGGCCTACCTCACTTAATCTAGCTATATTGTTCTTTCTGCAAGAATAATCATCCAAGTTGCAAAAGTAATTATAAAATTCTTATTGGTAATGCTGATAAAATAAAAAATATTAAGACTAATAATTTTTTTCTCCTAAACACATGGACTTGAATTAGTAACTAAGGAGCTGCCATGATTTTAATATTGATACAGTTATTCTGAATGAAACTTATTTTCAGAGAGTGGAAGTTTAATTGAATGAGTAAGGGAAGTTTTTTTTTTTGGAAACCAGATTATTGAATGAAAAAAGGCTGCACGATGTTGGATTTCCTGTGATATATTCTTGAAGTCCTAGATATATAAGTGATAATAATATTAAAACTTTGATTCACATTTTATTAATACTTGTGTCCTTAGACTCAAAAAAGTTAAAATAAAAAATATTTTTATTCTTTGTTAGATAGTGTCACCATTAAAAAAAAAAATCAATTCATTTTCTTGGAGAAAAATTACAGAGAGTAGCAATTTTTGACTCTTTAAATATAAATGTCCTGCTGCTATTGAAACTATGTGTAACATGTTGAACTGGTTTTCATGAACACTTTATTTAGGCAGAAGAATTATTTTAATGGTATTTGGATGATCAGATGCACTGTGGCTTCTCCTTTTTCGGAGTCGGGTATCTTTCAGCTACCATGCCCATTGAAACATGCTAGCCATTTTACCTTCCCTTTTCATCCCCCACCCTAAGTTTTCTCATATTATTCTCTATCCTGCTCCATCCCATTTCCACAACATAATCTTTGTCAACTCCATGGTCTTTACATCTAAACCCCCCTTATCTTTTCTCAAACCCAGCATAAAAACCAAGAACCCACCTTCTATATAATCACTTGGTTTATATTTATCTTCCCACAACTTCATTATTTGTGCCCTTTCTATTTGCAAACATTTACATTCAATTAACAGATGCCTAATATTTTCTATGCCTTCCTTACACAACTTGCAGACCATTTATGTGTATATTTTCTTGTTGCTAAAGATCATGTTTGGGCCGTAAACAATAAACTACTTTCCTTGCTATTATCATAAATTAACTCACACCCAATATTCTGTTTAATTCTATATATATTTAAACTCTTTTTACTCTCCATACTAGTTCTCCATCCTTCCAAATCCATATTCTTTATTAATGCATCTATTCTTCTATCCCATTCCTTGCAACTATTGCACTCAACAATTCTCCTAACACAATCATCCTATCTTTTGTATAAGTATACTGACATAAATTCTTTATCTAAATTTTATCCAACCCGTACCATCTTTCTCACTCATCTTGTTGCTACCCTTTACTCATAATCCAATTAAATACTATTTTGGCTAGTCTCTTATTATCCATAAACTGTAACTTACCGAACATTTTAATTTTGCTTTTTGCATCTCTCATATAAAAACTTGACCATCTCATTTTTCTTTGAATTGCCTCCTTTGCCATCCACACATCTGCATCTAATGCATGTCTTCCTATTTCTCTTTGCACCTTTTCTAAGTAATCTGACACTCCTTTACTTACACATAACACATCATTACTGTATGTTAACCCTGCTACTGCCACACCATACAATTCTAGCTACATCATATTTGTTATATGAAAATACTATTAATTTATTTATCAGTCCCTTTTATTTACTTCATTTATCAATTTTTTCTCCCAGTCATCCAAGCATTTTCTCTGATTACTTAAGACGATTCTCAAATAGTTATACCTATTCACCACACCTAACATTATATCCCCCAATAAAAATTCTTTGTCCCCCCCCCCCCAGTATTTATCATCATTACTTTTGATTTTTCTTCACTAAATTTAATCCCCATCTCTTTATCCATCTTTGAACATGTCCTCAGTGTAACATCCATATCTTCCCTCTTTCTGTACACAAAAAGACATCATGTGCAAATAAAAGAACTGATAATGTGTATACTCCTTTGCTACCTATTAATGGTATCTCTACCCCTCTTCCTAATCTTTTTATTACTCCATTTCTCTCAAATACAAGAAAATCAAAACAGGTGACATAGGGCATCCCACCCCATATTTACCTTTAACTGATTCTATACTCACTAATTGATACGTATAATAATTATTTTCATACAATCTCTTAATAAGATTCGCTAAAGCTTCATCCATTCCCAAATTTATTAAAATTTACTCTATCATATGTCTTCTCCGTATCTATAAAAGCCATATATAACTGTATATCTGTATTTCTATTCATATCTACAAGTTGTGTAACTACAAATCAACTATCTCCTATACTTCTATCCAATCTAAAACTAACTTGCATTTCTCCCACTATATTATTTTTTTCCATTTTGTGAACCTTCTGGCCATCATATATGCCAAAACTTTATATAACCCTGACATTACCGCTAGCAGTCTATAACTCATTAACTTTCTATGATTCTTACCCTTTCCTTTAAATAGTAGCCTTACTCTCATATTACTCCAAGTGGATGTGCAATTATGCCCAAATAAACCTGTTAGCCACTTTATTTTTCATTCTCCATTCTAAATTTTCCCATATTCTGCTCCATCCCATTTCCACAACATAATCTTTGTCAGCTCTAAAACCTTTATATCTAAATCCCCCTTATCTTTTCCCAACCTCAGCATAAAAACCAATAATCCACTTTCTGTATAATCACTTTTTTCATATTTATTCTTTCATAACTTCATTATATGTGCCTTTTCTTTTTTCAAGCATTTACATTCAATTAACAGATGCCTAATATTTTTTATTCCTTCCTTATATAATTTACAGACTAAATCACCCATATTTTTCCATTTACATATATATTCTCTTGTTGCTAAAGATCCTGTTCGAGCCTTAAACAATAAACTACTTTCCTTACTATTATCATATATTAACTCGTACCTAATATTCTGTTTATTTATTTATATATATATATATATAATGTTGAAAACAATGACATCTAATGGATTGTATTATAATTAGAAATCAGAATGTGAAACACAAATCTTAGATTTAAATATGTCACGATTAAAATGATAGTTGTGCTAAAAAAGAAAAAGAAAAAAAAATCTTATTTCTAACATATTTTTATAAAATTTGATGTCCATTTTTAAGAAACATCTACTTCTTATACTAAATTACAATAGTTTTAATATTGCCAATTTGATATTAGTATATTTCTAAGCCATACAATTCTTTTAAGGAGCATGTTATGAATATAAATAAATCTGCTCTTTAATTTTATAAAAATAAGAATCCTGATTAGTTTTTTGATATGATTTTATTATTAGTACTTGACCAAAACAAAATATATGCCATTTTTTATTTGGCAGAATATAATTGAATTTTTAAGTTTGATAAGCAATGCAGAGATTTGAAAACAACTGACAAGAAAGCTTAAAAATGATTTATAGATTAAAACTGCAAAGGAGATACGGTTATTCACTGATGTTGATTACTCTTGGTTATTGTTGCATTGAAAATAATCATAAAAACTTGAAAAAGGATATTATTTTGTTAAATCTTGAATGAAACTGCTTTATATGGTAATGATATTTTGAATAGGTTAAGCAGAGGTAGTGTACGATCTATTAAAACCAAAGCAGCCTTTTATAATTTTAAAAATGGAAAGTCTGCAACGGATATCTGATGTTTTAAAATATGGTGGTTATATGTTAGCTTCAAACTTGTGAATTGTTTTAGAAATATATGAACATGTAAAGTTGAACCACCTCATTTTAAGGATGTGTGTCTATTATTTAAGTTTAAAACAATAGATAGAAAATACTATAGTAATTATTGTGAAATATCTTTGTCATCTACTACAGCAAAACATACTTTCAAGGATTTTATTGGATAAATTATTCCGGTCATCGATGAAAGGATATTAGAGACTCAATTTGGTTTTAATTAAATCAAGAATCGTTAGGAATCTTGTTTTCATTATCAGCCAAATGCAAGGAAGATATTCAGAGGTGAAATTGTTTTAGAACCAAGAAGCACCACAGACATAGGTTTTGTTCCTAGAAAATACAAGAATGATATCTATAATATATTTTTATTGACTTGGTCAAAATGTTTCTTCTAGTCAATAAAACAGATTATCCACCAAAGTTTATTAATAATATACAGCATTTACATAATAGAATGTAATAAAGCAGCCTTATTTCTGATGGAAAATGTGTTGCTAAGCAACTTGAGTTTATTTCTCCATTTTTAAGGCAGTAGTCTTTGGAACAATTTTGCATTGATCGAGTTTTAATTTGAATTGATTAAAAACTAATACAACTACTTCATCTTCTATACATTTATAGCATCAGTATGATAGTATTTGTGATGTTCAAAAAAATGGTCTGTGTTTGAAAGTCATATGTAATGCAATTCATTTTCAAAAAATTTAACCTTGTCAATAGTGGAAGAAAATTCTTCAGTAGTTAGGATAGTTATCAATTTGAGAATGTGATTTAACAACCTAAATATCTTTATATCTTCTATACAAAAAAGTTGTATTGTGTATTAATTGTTGTACAGATGGGAAATATATTTTCCAGCTAGTAGAAATAATTGAGAAAAAGGAATGTAAAATTCAAATATTTACGGAAGCTAATTACAATAATAAGTTTACACAATAATTAATTGCTGCCTGCTAGTGTTAGTGAGATTACCAAGTAGTAGTTGTTTTAAGCCAATAAACATCACATGACCACCATTTCTTATGCTCGCTTATAACTGTTATTAAAACAGGCAAAACTCTCTATACGTATTGCCACTCAGTGCGTGCAAGCCAGAGTAATCAATTGATGCCCTCAGATCCAAGACTCCTCACTGCCAGAAACTAGTCTGGTAATATTGGATGAGTAGGCACTAGATGGGGATTTTAGGCCCAAGTCTTCTGGCATCTATTGATTACTCTGGCTTGCACTGAGCGGCAATACATATAGAGAGTTTTGCCTGTTTTAATAGTAGTTGTTTTCTTAGAAACAACTAGTTAAATTAGAAGAATGGTGTGACTTACTCTTATTAGATCTTATAACTTTCTGGCATTTCAACTTATTTTATAAAAGGTCTGATATTATTCATTACTAGAAGAGTATTGCAAACTTGAGTATGGCCGATTTCATATTCCACAAATATAGCGCAACGTTCAGAGAGTAATTCCAGAATAGAAAATTATACTCCAGCTTTTATAGATAATTTTTTCATCTTAATTAAGATAAACAATATTAGGTTCACTCACTGATTTACTTGATTGATCAGTTTGTATCGTAGGATATTTACTTATTTTATTGTTATCTAATTGGTCAGTTGTATTCTAAATCTGATTCTAGAAAATTCTACAGTTTGAACCATCCATTATTGAGAGTAGACTTTAGATGAGTCCACAACAGATGGCCTCAGATTCAAGTTGACTGTTGCTGTATTGAACAAAATAAATATTGAACAAGGCAAAACTCTCCATACAGTAGTGCCACCCTGTGCTCCTCACTGACGAAGGCCAAAGCCAGAAACCAGTCTGGGGATATTGGATGAGTAGGCACTAGATGGGGATTTTATGCCCAAGCCTTCTGGCATCCATTGATTACTCTGGTTGGCACAGGGTGTCACTACTGTATGGAGAGTTTTGCCTTGTTTAATAACAATTATGTGCTAGTATAAGAGATGGTGATCATGTGATGTTTAGTGGTTTAAAATAAATATTGATTATTTCATCATAGTGATACAACTACTCTAAGTAGAATTAGTTGTATAGAGCTGTTATTTTATCCAAGTGAGACCTAGATTGAATTTGGTATAATATGAAGATGCTAGAAAAATTTTATTTAATGGTATTCTGTAATATTCCAAAAATATGGTGACAAGATCATATTATTAGGCCAATTAATATGTTCTACAGTTTAAATTGGATGTGGTGATATAGAAATAACTATTGTAAATATACTTTTTTTTTTATTATTGGGTGAAGAAATTGAATAGCAACAGACTTTTTTAAAAAGCAGTCAATTTTAGTATCGTTTTTTAGAGTACAATCAATAACAAATATTAGTCCAGATTGTGAAATCTTTAAAAAAAGTCAAATTTGTTTTAGACACAAAATGCCAGATAAAACTCGTTAAAGAAATCAATATGTGATATACGACTACTATATTTTCTTAATTACCCAGGATTTTAAATGAAAAGATAAGTGATACACACAATTAAATTTATGAAGAAGGAAAAAGCTCCAAATAATGATGGAATTATAATCGATACCTTAAAAGAAGCAGGTGAAGAAATAGAATTTTTTTTGACAAAGTTATATATCAAATATCTAAATGTTAAAGATGTATCAGAGGATTGGAAAAATGCAGTGTTGATATTAATATCTAAAACAGTTGATAAAGAAGATATTAGAAAATATAGGCCTATCAGTTTTTTATCAGTTCTATACAAAATTTTTATCAAAATAATTACAATTTGTATATAGTGAACTTTGGATTTTAACTGACCAAAAGAACAAACTGGATTTAAAAGTGGTTTTAGTACAGTGGATCACATCCATGTATTGAGAGAAATTATAGAAAGGATCAATGAATATGAATTGCCATTATGCTTTGGATTTGTAGATTATGAAAAGGTATTTGATTCTATAAGCATTTTTTTTTTATTGATTAAAGCATTAGATCATCAAGGTACAGACCCAGGATATTGTCATACACTGAAGAATGTTTGTAATAATGTAATAGCAACAATTAGATTACATAATAATACTACTAAGAAGATTAACATTGCGAAGAGTGTATGATAGGGTGATTCTGTATATCCAAAACTTTTTGCAGCAGTTTTGCAAGAATTATTTTGTGGATTAAAATTGGAAGCTAAGGGAGTAAAACTAGATATCATCTAGATTTTGCATGAGTTTCAAGAAATGTTGCAAGAGTTATCAGATGAAAGTAAGAAAGTAGGATTAAATTTTAATGTTAAAAAGACTAAACTAATGTTCAGTGCATTTCTCAAAAAAAAAAAAAAAGGAAATAAAAATTGATAATGATGAGTTAGAAGAAGTTAACAACTACAACTACCTTGGTCAAATTATTACTACAGATGAAATCATAATAGATGAAATCTACCATAGAATTGAACTTGGTGGAGTGTTTTTGGTAGAAATAACTTAATATTAAAAAGGAAATATGCCTATGTGTTTGAAAAGGAAGGTTTTTAATACATGTGTTTTAACAATTCTTACTTATGGATCTGAGACTTGGGCACTTAATAAAAGAGCAATTTCAGACCTCTCAATGAAGTACAGAGAGATGCATGAATAACACGAAGAGATTGAAAACGAAATACATGGCTGAGAGAACAAACTGATGTGATTGACATCATTGAAAGAATTAAGAAACTGAAGCGGAGTTGGGCTGGACATCTTGCTAGAAGAGATGATAATAGATGGACAGTTGAAATCTTAAACCAGATTCCAAGAGATTGTAAGGATACAGAAAGAGACTGCACATGAGATGGATGAAATAATGATGTGTGCAGGGGTGATGTGGAGAAGAGAGGCTAGAGATCGGAGAAGATGGATTGAACTTGGAGAGACCTTCATGATTGAAAATGATGATGATGATGACTCAGATTGGTTTGCATAGTTGTTTCAAAAATCATTTTTGATTTTTTTTTTTGTCTTTTTATTTTTTTTCGTAATTTACTATGGCATTATTTATTTACGAGTGGCTGCTAATAATTATGATTATATTGTCTTTGTAAAGCTAGTTGCTGGATAATTAGGAAAAAGGAGTAACTACTTGATAGTTACAGCTTGTATAGCTTAATATTATTTGCTACCACTCCTTTAGCAATTTATTTGAAGTACTTTAGATTTAGGGCATTGTAAAGCAAAACAATAGTCATGAAATCTTGAAAAATATTAATTATTTGGTTGAGTAAAAAAATGTAGGCTATGCATGTTCACCAACAATAATTCTATTGTTGTAAGTTTGAAATGTATTTTGAAATTTCTTTTGCATGATTTAAACAGATCTCAGAATTCTGAACATAAATTATTCTTTCATCTTAGCCATTTTTGAATCTCATTTAAAAACTTTTTTTTTTTTTTTAGAAATATATATTAATATATGATTTTGTTTTCTACAGAGAGAGAAAAAAATCATATATTAAAATATAGTGCTGTAAGGCCCATCCATTGTATATGTATGTAAATGGATTATGTCCTGTATATGAGGGGTCAGAATGACTTATGGTCAACATGGGTAGGATGAGAAGGTTGGCAGCAATGTGGGCTTTGAGCATTCCATCATCAGATTTTCAATGAAATGGATGGCTGAAGAGTTGTGGGGTGGAGCGGATTGAAGCCTGTCTATTAAAGTATGAAGATTGGATATCTTAATATAAGCTGAGCATTGATTGTATATATGTGTGGAGATGATAATCTGGACCAACTGACGAGTGCTGGTTTAGCACGAAATATGTATATTGGTGATTGTTTATCTTTTCGACATGTGTAGGATCAAGTATATCAGCAGTATGAGATAGCGTGGATAGTTGAGGGTCGTGTGAAAGACTGAGTTCAATCCCCCTATATATTAAATACATTTTACTGCAAAATCAGTAATTTTAAAATTACAAAGTGAATAATATATTTAAGTTGTCATACTTAACAGTTTTAGTCTTTATAAAAATTGCTTGCTTTTATAGAAGAATCATTGTCAAGTGTATATACGTTTAAAAGTAAAATTATTTGTTATTGATGTTTTAACCTTTTAACCGCTAATTATATTATTGGTTGTATGAGGTAAAAATCAAATCTTTTAATTGGCCAACTCACAAACTTAAGACAAAGCCTATTGTTAAAACATATTCGCCTATAATATTAAATTCAACTCAGATACATTTATAAAAAGTATATTACTAATTTTTCAGGTTATGAAGAGGACGAAAGTTCTTTCAAAAATAAATTGCTATTTATTTATTCTAAAATATTCAATTTCGGCAACATAAAAGCTATAATATAAACAAAAAGGTCGACTTTTACGTTATAGAAAAGTAAATATTTCTTTTAAATATTTCTTTAATATTTTTACTAAAATCTTCAATATTTTTCGAAAATAATTTTGTTTTTTTAGTTTTTTTTTTAAAAAACTAGTTTAATTTCTGAAATTATATTTTTTTAATACTTAAAATTGCATTCGAAATGAAAATCTCAGCGTTTTTCTTTATTTTCTTTGATCAGGCGGTTTCTTTGTTCTTTTCAGCCAATCAGAATGTCTTTTTCGGCTGAGAGCTCACTAACAACCAATTACAAATGATGTTCTTTCTTTGTTTAGGTTTAAATGCGTTTTTTTTTATTTTTTACTTGTAAAATAAATCAGAAGAGGGCACCATCTTACAGAACTTTTAAAAACCTATTCAAAACCTATCAAACGAATTTTTTAGCATAAGAACTGGCAGAGTTAGAGTGACGTCAGATGTCGACGAGGAGCTTCGTAAGAGACGGTTGAAGCACATTACTTTATCAAAATCCAATTTCTTTTTTTTTATTTCTAACTTATATGATTAAATTTTTAATATAGGGGTTGTGATAGTTTATAAAATAGAAACTGTTGTTTTTTAGTGTTATATTTTAATAACTATTTTTTTTTTTTACATTTTTATTTATAAATTTTTAGGAATAATGCGCCATACTAATGATTTGTTAAAAGCATAAACCTTTATCACAATTCACCAGTAAACTAATGAAATGTATATTTTTCTATCCCTTTGGTGCTTTCCAAAAATCATTTAAATTATCAGAAGCAAAAAAAAAAAAAAGTTCATTGTTCTAGAAATAGAATTTAATAACTAATCTTTCTTATTGCATTGCCAAATGTATATCATATAATACTAAATCATCCATGCACTTTACTACTGTTACCCAATGCTTTATTTACCACCCTCTTTTGCAGTTTATAGTTTTGATTGCCCCAGCAATCTTCTTCAGAACTTTTATATTTCCTAACTTCAACTGCCAAATTCAAATTTTTTTTTAATTTAGAAGTTAGGAGGTATAAAAGTTCTGAAGAAGATCCAGTAATCAAAACTGTAAAAGAGGATGGCAAATAAAGCATTGTGTAACCGTAGTAAAGTGCATGAATGATTTAGTATTATATGAAATAGTTTGTTGTTTTAAGTTTGTGTTCATTCAAATTTACTGCTTGTTTAGGCTATCAATATTGTAAATATTTTATTTATTTAAAGTATATTCTTTATTTAAAAACAAGCCTATATATACTTTTTATCAGTAATAGTTATGATTTAACAATATGCGATACAGAACAACAATTTTATTTGACATTTAACATCAAACACAGTAACATCCTACCGCATCATTATATATCAAACTCTTTTATAAATTTTCAACACTAGGGGGTCAATCCCATATTTCACAAACTGTCGGCATATATCCTCACTATATTTTCTCAATTTTTTTAGGTACATATTTGAGACATTGGTTAAAATATTTGACCCAATCTTTATCAAGCTTCTGTATCCAATTATACTTTTTGTTATCAAAAGTCATATTGCGTCTTATGGTCCATATTGTTTTTAATGTATGTGTTATTGTCAATGCATTATGCTGATTAAAGTTCACAAGGTATCTTTTCACTATTTTTTTAAAATTTATTGTTGGTTTATGAAAGATGCGATTTCTGATACGCCAAAAAGCCTTACACTCTTTAAACAAATATAACCAGCTTTTTTCCTTTACTCTACATAACATGCAAATTGGGTCTAAGCTCGTGGAGTTTACTATTCAGCAGGGCCTTTGTAGGAAGAAACATGTACAGCCTTATCATTGCCTTTTTTCTACTCTTGAATTACTCTGTGCAGTTTAGTGCAGTGGTAGAAAACTTTGAAAATTAAAGGTGTTTGAATCAAAGCTCTGTCATTTCCAGTGCCCAACATCACGACTCTCCATCACTGATTATTTTTTAATCTTAGATTTGACCTGATTTTAAATCAGGCAGAAAATAAAGTTTGACATAGCGATCATCTTTATATGATGATTTCACCACAGTGAGAGGTTTTTCCAATTATATAATGTATGAATAATGTGAACTTTGTGCATTTTGTCATATTTTTAATGCAATCAATGAAAATCTTTCTATGTAAATATTTTCTATATTTTTCACAATTGAACTAATTTCTTCAATGAATGTTGAAATGTTCTTCTGAGGCTTTCTTTTTCATTCCTAGATTTCAGCTTATATAAATCCAATTTTTTTTTTACATAACTTCAACAATTATACTTTTTGAAATACAAAGATTATGCCAGCCATTCTATTAAATTTTCAAATTCAAGATCATCTATAAGCTTGAACTTGGTCTATATATTTTTTTTATAAGACTTCAAATGTTATATTGACAATATTTCTTGCCATAGTTAATATTATATTTTTAGCATTACTGCAGTGTACTTCACTGTTTCATACAAATTTTTTAAACTGTCAACTGATGACCTTCAAATAACTGTATATGTTTTTATCCAAACTATAAGTGACGATAAATATATAAATTCATAAATTGCTAGTTTATATCTTAAATGAGGATTTGAACTCAGACTTTCAAGCAACCTTCATCTATCCACACCATCTCATACTACTGATGCACATGACCACACACATGTAGAAAAGATAAATAATCACCAATATATGTATTTTGTGCTGAACCAGCACTCATCAGTTGGTCCAGAAATACAAAATACGTATATTGGTGATTATTTATCTTTCCTACATGTATATGGTCATGTCTATCACTAGTATGAGATAGTGTGGATAGTTGAAGGTTGCTTGAAAGTCTGAGTTCAAATCCCCTATATTTAAAATTAAGTTCCACATATAAGAATGCCTGTATTTCATGTCTTATATTAAATGAGGTAAAATATTTAAACATAGGGATAACTCTAAGTACATGCAAATTGCATCTTTTCCTTATACTTATATAAAGCTAAAGCTTTAGTACATGCACCTTGAGTGCTTAATTTTAGCAAGAGAGACCTCTACAAATCACAACACGAGATTCGACTTTATAAAGATAAGAGGGACCCTCTTACCTCTAACCTATTTTTCTTAATTATATAGGCAAATCTAAAGCATTTTGATTTGGGAGCATGAAGCTAATAAATTCTTCACTGATTAAGTCCACTATTTCTATTAAACATTAACATTCGCGAAATCTTTCGATTTACAATGAGTCAATATTCGCGAATGTTAATGTTTAATAGAAATAGTGGACTTAATCAGTGAAGAATTTATTAGCTTCATGCTCCCAAATCAAAATGCTTTAGATTTGCCTATATAATTAAGAAAAATAGGTTAGAGATAAGAGGGTCCCTCTTATCTTTATAAAGTCGAATCTCGTGTTGTGATTTGTAGAGGTCTCTCTTGCTAAAATTAAGCACTCAAGGCTCATGTACTAAAGCTTTAGCTTTATATAAGTATTATGTGCTGACATTGCGCTTAATAAGAATTAATATTTATATCTTTTCCTTATATTATTCTATAAAAGATCATATCACCATCATTGATTATCTTACATTGTACATTCATATATATATATATATGGAAGATGATGATCTGCACCAACTGATGGGTGCTGCTTCAGCACAAAATACTTATATTGGAGATTTATCTTTTTCACATGTATGTGATCATGTATATCGGTTGTGTAGGATGGAGTGGTTAGCTGTAGGAATTTGAAAGTCTGAGTTCAAATACCTTATAAATTACATTAAGCCCAGTATAGTCCATATACTTGTATTGGCTATTATGTATATGTAAATACTCAAAACAGTCCATACTTAAACAATACCAAGAATCTTAATCTTTTTGTTGTCAAAGCGATCTTTTTTTGTGATGAAGATGGACAGACACCTTTATCTATGGTCTAAGATGTTTATATAGAGACTAACGGTTGACACTTGACTTGAAAGGGATTGAAAATTTTAATTCAAAGAAATTTAAATAAATCTCATTAATATATTTATATATTACAGTGTGCTAGAATAAAAATGCCTTGAGATTAAATTTAAACTATTTATTTAAATTTTACATAAGAAGCTACTTTTCACTTTAAATTGATGTGTAAATATTTGTAAACCAGGCACTCTTCACAAACCTGCACATCAAGCTTGTATCCTGTCCATCCCTCTTATGCTGATGCCAATATTATTGCCATCTCCATGTTGACCTCAAGTCACTCTAACCTTTCATGGGCTGTCCATCATCAGATTTTCCTCAAGTCACTCTGACTTCTCATGGACTTTTCACCATCAGATTTTCAATGATATGGATGGCTGAAGAGTTGGAGTAGATTGAAGCCTGTCCATTAAAGTATGAAAATTTGCTATCTTAATATAAACTGAGCACTGATTATATATATATATATGGGAGATGATAATCTGGACCAACTGATGAGTGCTGGTTTAGCATGAAATACGTGTATTGGTGATTATTTATCTTTTCTATATGTGTGTGGTCATGTGTATCAGTTGTATGAGATCGTGTGGATAGTTGAAGGGCGCTTGAAAATCTGAGTTCAAATCCCCTAAATTTAAATTGATGTAATTGCCTAACTTCTGAACATTTCTACACTGCTAATTCGAGATTGGAGATGGAAGCATATTTGGGCCATAATAACCGTCCACTTATTTAAACGTTAATTCTTAATTAAATCTGTTCCTATACACAGCTATTTCTTACCTGCTATAATTAACTGGAATCTACTAAAATATTTAAATATACTCTACTTATCTCAATCCTTATTTAGTTTTAAATACAATTTGCTACTTATTGCTTGATTGCATCTTTGTTTCATTTTGAAGACTAATGCTTTTTAAAAAATTTCGAAATCAGATTCCCCAACATGAGTGTGACTAAGATAACTTTGCAGTTTAGTTTGTTTAGAAGACTGTTCATTGATAAACTTGCCAGCGCTATTTCCAATATTTTCCCAATCTTGTTTTCTCGTATCCACTTAAAAACAATATTATATTTCTAGTATTTACAAAATAATAATGACCATCATCACCATCATCATTTTTATTTTTATTATATTAATCTTTAATTGAGCCGAATTGGCTAAATTCCAAAATTTTACTATATTTTTGTTTGATATTTTACTATTTAAAATAAATAAAGAAGCAAAACATTAATCATTTATAAATACCTTTACTCATATGCTAGCTATATGTATGTATACAAATGAATGCTTATATGCTAGCTCTATATATATGTATGTGTACAAATGAAGGCTAATACCAGCTATGCTTAATTTCATTTTATATATTACACATACTTATCATTAGAACTTACTAAATCGATTATTTTATATGAATTTATCTTTACGAAAGCAATATATACTTGTATAGAGAAAAGCGTTGATATTGTCTCAGATTTGTTGGAATTTTTCATACCTTCATACATATTTTTTTATTATTATGTATATACACATCTGCATATGTAAATCCATGTAAAATTTAGTCTATGTTTTTGGGAATATAATGTGGTGAATATATATTTACATATTGATTTGGTAGGTGACCTGTTATTCATGCTGTCAGCGCCGGCTTTATTCTCTTCTTGAAATTGAATCTGTTGATTGAAGGATTCAGGCAGACTGCTGCTTTTGTCCTCACTTTTATTTCTAATGATTCATCACGTTGATGAAGCACTTTTAAGTCACTGAAAATACTCACTTAAGTGCAATATTGGCCTGCATTTTCTTTCTGTCACTATCAATTTATCACAAGAGAAGTGAAAGATATCTCAGTTTTTAATAAAAATCCAGTTTATATTAGGCTATGTTGTAATTCTGTCAATAATTGTTAAGAAAGTCTCATTTAAAATAGGATTTGAATTTGTTTCATTATTATGGCATTTTTTGCCGGGATTTTTTATAATTTTAATGTTAGAGGAAAAGGCTAAGCGAGAGAAATTTGTTGGATTTTTAAAAATAGTTTATATATATGTAAGTAAGCATTGATTTATTTTTATGATACATATATATTTAACGGTACTTTACGTTTAGTTGCCCCCAGGCGATCTGATTCGTTAATATATTTACTACATACTTAGACATTTTTTTTTCTTCTTCTGAACTCACTCGGTCATTCACTACAACCTAAAAAGAATATGTACAGTCAATTATTGAGAAATAAAAATATAATTCCATTTTGTCCTTTTAGATTTATTCTGTATACTACACGTTTGTAATAAAGGGCGCAAACCGTGATTTACTGCGACTCTTTGATCCCAATCTCTTCGCTCGTTTTTTCATGATAAATATAAATGCATTTTTGATTTTCATTTGTAATTTGTAAATAAATATTTTGATCACCCTAAGTGAAGAAAAATGTGCATTTACAGCGTTGTTTCTTTAATTCTGCCTTATTACGAATAATAATTTTTGTTATGTGACGAATATTTAAAGATTAGAAATTTGTGAATAAATCAAACTATTACTAAAATAAATATTTAAATATATTATGCTATCTAGTCCATGGTCGGCCATAAGGTCTCACGCAATGAAAAATCGCAGATTAAAGTTTTGAAGGATACTAAAATTATATACTTGTAATTTGTCTAATGTACTTTCACATACTGCTACGATGGGTCTTCGCGGTGTACCCTGGCCGCGATCAGATTAGATCATAGCAATTTCATGTTATATTATTAATCGTAAGTTTGTTGTGATGTGATCAGATTTTTCGGTTACAAGTTTTAGCATGCAATGTGGTAGGCTTGATTGCTTATGTTCACCACATGTGCACCAGATTTCGGTTACAATATATATATATATTCACAGCCATTCAGAAATTCGTATTTTTCATGAACGTAATTTGTTCTCTTTTTTTGCGGCTCTGTGATTGTTGGGGAGGGGGGGGTAGTGATTAAACATAATGACTGATGTTAAAAAGGTTGCCGACCTCTGCTCTTGACTGTCTTTTTATCTTATTTATGTTTTTTAATATGTATCTGTTTTATTCATTATTAAAATCCCCATTTATAGCATCATTATTTACTAAAAGTTGTTTTTACTTCTTAGAAGTGATGAAATAATAATGTGGGGGGGGGGGGAGACTTTTAAAAGATATTTTAATATTTAATGAACCAATTTTGTCTGAAATAGTTCCTTAACCATTTTTTTTTTTTAAAAAACTTTATTAAAGTTTAATATTAAATTGGATAATGCAGCAAAAAGAATTTAAAATCTTTTTATTTTTTACCTTTTTAAATAAAAAAAATAAAAAAATGTTAGCAAATAAATCTAGCTTAAGGATGCTTTAAAGATGGAGAATTTTATAGTAGATATAAAAAATGATTTTATTTTTTACTCATGCAGAAACTAATTCACTTGTCAGAGAATCAGATATTTACTCTAGAATTACTATGATTCTGAGCATGTTCTTGCTTCGTCAATAATTTTATATTTAAGTCTTTTTTTTATATATATATAATCTTAATAAGTTTATAGTCATGCTAAAAATATTATATTAATGTCAATTACTTAATATTTATGCATTACTTTGTAAACTTTTTTCCAAAATGCAAAATATAATTATTCTTTTAATATATCAAACACACGTTATATTAAATATATATTGTTTTATCTTCTATCAGCTGTGTAGTGCTTCTTAAGTAGGATATATTATTTTTTCATTCAAACCTGAACAATTTTTGTAGGTCCGTTAATATTTTAAGGTTCTAGTTTAAATTTACGGATATATCAACAGTTAATGGTGTCTTCCTTAATAGTTTTTGTCTATAGCTTTGCATTATTTACATCTCACTAATTGTTGATAGTTTGATGACTCTACTAAAAATAGTTCAATCTTAATATATATTTCTTATTAGGCATTTCTTCTGTATCTTCACATGGGTGCTTTCATGCTCATTTTATCTTATCATTTTTATTTTTGCTGATAGAGGGACCTCTCAAACCACAACACAAAATAGTGACTTTTATAAAGATAAGAGTGGCCATCTTATCTTTAACCTAACTTTCCACTTATATAGGCCAATCTGAAGCATCTTGATTTGGAAGCGTGAAGCTGTTGTTCTCTCCACTGTTTAAATCCACTATTTCCTTTACAAATTAACATTCTCGAAATCCTGTGATTTATGAGTTAATATTATGATCTTTATACTGGAAATATATAAACTATTGTAGAGTTATAATTATTTATTAAGCGCACAGGAAGTATATATAAAAACTTTTAAGACAGGCTCTTAACCTGTATCACATGCATCTTGAAATTTATAATAGTCAAGCAATATTTTAATTTTTGCCGATAGACAACAGTATCTCAAGGAGCATGTGATACAGGTTAAAAGCCAGTCTTAAAAATATTTACATATACTTCCTGTGCGCTTAATAAATAATTATAACCCTTATCATTTTTACTAAAGAAGGAATTCATATTATATAATTTATCTTTTTTTCTTCTTCCTGCAAATGTAACAAGTATTTATGATCCCCCTCAACTTTATCTTCTTACCAAATGTTCCACAACATTTTTATGTTTTAATTATTATTCTAGCATTAAAATCTCCCATGGCAATTTTAAAATATTGGTTGGTCTGAGACTTCTGTATGTATATATAAAGATTTTCTACTTTTTCATCACATTGAGAACATGGTTGAGTCATAAGTATGAAATATCTGCATTTGTTAACTTTTATCACATTGAATAATTAATCTTGCCATTTTTTACGATATGCCACTAATCTTCATAATATTGATTTATCTATTTATATTTATGATGAATCTTATTCCTCTCATGCTTCCAATATTTGTGTCTTTGTAATAAAGTATATATCTACTTTTCAAATCAATTGCTTTTTAAAATAGTTTTCTCTAAGTTCACAAAATTGGAAAATGGCCTCTAATATTAAACAGTTATTTTTTCAAATTTTTATAGTCATTTTTCATTTGGATGGGATCTATAGATGCATGTAGCTAAAATTATTGAATGAAAGTGCTGTGGGTTAATTTGATTTTAGTGGTAGAAATGATGGAGAACTTAGATGTAGAGTTTGAAATAAAATAAACACTGTGCATTATGAAGTATATGAGAAAAATGCTAAATGAAAGTGGACATGAAATCATTCAAATGAAGACACAGCAGAATTGAATTTTATTTTGCTAATAGAAAAGACGTATTTCAAGATTAGAATAATATTTGTAATAGATTCAATATGAGAAGTGATCGTTTGATTAATGAGATGTAAGATATGTATTAATGCAAAAGTAAAAAGATGAAAACAGTTGACGTTCTTAATTTCAAAAACCAATGGGTTTAAAGTAGAATATGCAAATAGTTTTAAATATTAACACACTTTGAAGATAATTGAGATTTGAATGAATCAATAAAAAGATAATTGGTACAATCACAAAGAAATCAACTCATATGTCACATGACCTAATTTACCAAACTTGTATTACAGATGTTATATATAGAGCTCGCAAATAAGTTCTTAACAAGCTTTGCAGAATATCCCCAACCCCAGACCGACCGGTTTCTGTTACTGGTTTCCTTAGTGAGTTGCTAGGATAGATTAAAAATACCAGGACAAGCCCAGCACTTTATCTGATGGATAACTATTAAGTAGAAAATCTGAAATTTTCAGACATTCATATGTCTTCCAATCCAGATATCTAACTTAAATAGCCATATGGGACTGAACCCTTATGATCTATCGTGTCAGTCGCCTGATGGTGTTGATGCTAACCAAAAACACATTAATATAACGTTCCCGGGCTAGCAATTCTCTATTAATATTGACTTTTTTTTTTGTTTACAAATTTTACTTTCTTTCGTTTCTAAATTATTTTTCCCAAATATTTTTGACAATGGGACAATAATAGTTTTTTTTAAATTTTTATTGACAAGAGGATTTTTTTTTGGTGTATGTTCAAATAGTAATTTGGATTTCTTAAATAGTATTACTGTTTTTTAAAATTGGATTGACAAAATTCAAGAGAGAAGGGTTTTTTTTATGTATCTTTAAATAATAATTTATATTATTTTTATTGGTTTACATTTGATTGACAACAATTAGTGGAAGGGTGTTTTTGTGTATGATTAAATAATAATTTACATTACTTTTATTTTACATTTGATTGCCGACAACAATTATTGGGAGAAGGGTTTTTTTTGTGTATGTTTAAATAAAAATTTAAATTACTTTTATTTTACATTTGATTGACAACCAATTTGGTACAATAATAGTTGTTTCTTAATTTTTATTGATAAGATGGTCTTTTTTGGTATATGTTCAAATAGTAATTTGGGTTATGTTTAAATAATAATTTACCTTACTTTTATTGATTTACATTTGATTGACAATAATTAGTGGGAGGGGTGTTTTTGTGTATGTTTAAATAATAATTTATGTTACTTTTATTTTACATTTGATTGACAACAATTATTGGGAGAAGGGATTTATGTTTAAATAAAAATTTAAGTTACTTTTATTTTACATTTGACGAAGGCCATTTGGAATCCCTCAAACAAGCTGCCCTTTATGAAGTGAACATTTCCGTTGGCAAGAACAAGACTTAAAAATAAAAGTCAAAAGATGTTTATGGACCTCAAGTTGCATATATTTGCTGCACAATCATATCTTTTCTTTCAGCAGGATGTTTTTCTGCTGTAGAAATGTTACAATGCCGGCTTCTGTTTCTGGCAATTCCCACTCGCTAAAACATGACTTAAAGCGTGATCGTCAAAAAAATTGCATTACCCCACCCTAATAGAGAATTTAGCAGCTTATGAGGAACAATCATGACACTATTAAAACTGTTAAAAGGTAACAGTACATCAATTCATATGAAAAAAAAACCGCCCCAATGAAAATTTAAATAATTTTGACGCGATGAACTTAACACACCCTCGTATGATACTGTTACATAAAATACATAACACAGCATTACGATATAGTGTGTAACACAAACAACTATGGCATTTCCCTCTGCTTTTAGCATAGGAAAAAGCCACAGCGTTAGCTGCCAGCCGAGTTAACACTCTTTCTAGGTTTTATCGTAGAAAGAAGGCTTAATTCCGAGTTAACACTCTTTCTAGGATTTATTGTAGAAAGAAGCCGTAAATGCTTGGGTATGGCTGCCGAAGTGGCATATTTCTAGAAATTAAGCTAGAAATAGCGCCATTCTGTGGCTGACACGATAGATCAACACAACACCATATATTAATAACTTTAGCAGAATAAAATCACCATATGGCTATTTAATAGATAGCTGAATTGGAAGACATATGAATGTCTGAAAATTTCAGATTTTCTACTTAATAGTTATCCATTAGATAAAGTGCTGGGCTTGTCTTAGTATTTTTAATCTAATGCTTTAATATCCTATCACTTCACTGAGGAAGCCAATAGCAGAAACCGGTCTGGGGTGGGGGATATTCTGCAAAGCTTATTAAAAGCTTATTTGCAAGCTCTATATATAATAACTGGTACAGTTTTAAGAATTGCAAGAGAATTACCTGCTATAAAAAGCTATTTACATGTAAATTTTCTATGAAAAAAATAATGTATGAAGAAAAAAAAAGAATATGAAAAATTTTAAAATTGATTCATTAAGACGGATTGAATGTCTACAGCTTTCCTTATATAGTAAAAGAGTTAATAATGATATAAAAAATATAATTGAGAATTGGCAAGGAAAACCATAGAAGAGAGTAAAAGTTTCAAAAGTATCAAACAATATCCTGGTATTGGGACGAAAATTATTTCTGTAATAAGAAGAAATGATGAAACTATTACTAAAAAAGAAAGTTGACATCATGAAATCTGTGAAAGACTTCTATAAAGAATTGTGTAATAGTAAAGAATAAGGAAACAAAATATCCTCCATTATTATTATATCTTCTATATTACAGCATTTTAAACAAAGAAATGAAATATGCAATAAAATCTATGAAGAAGAGAAAACTTGCGAAAATTAATCAATTATAATTGATATCCTAAAAAAAGCAAGTGAAGAAATAACAAAAAAATATTGTTGGCAAAATTATACATCAAATGTCTAAATGTTAAAGATATACGTTAGATGATTGGAAGAATGTGGTAATAATATTGATATTTTAAAAAGATGATAAAGAAGAAATTGGAAATTGCAGATCTTTCAGTCTTTATTTATTCTATATAAAACATTTATCAAAATAATTGTTAACTTGTCTTCAGTGACCTTTAGATTTTAATCAACCAAAAGAATAAGATGGATATAATGTTATAGAAAGGGCCAATGAATATGAGTTTCCATTATGCTTTGGATTTGTAGATTATGAAAAGACATTTCAGAAATATTTTTATGGTAAAGCATCGAATCATTGAGATGTAGATTCAGAATATTGTCATATTTTGAAGAATATTTATCAAAATGACACAAGCAATTATTAGATTACATTGTGATATTAAGAAGATTAACATTGAGAAGGGTATATGGCAGGGTGGTTTTATATCTCCAAAACTTTTTATAGCAGTTTTATGAGAAATATTCTGTGGTTCAAAGTAAAAGTAATTGGAGATTATTTAAGTTATCTATATTTTTAGATGATGGGATTGTATTTGTAAATAATGCTTGAGCTTCAGGAAATGTTATAAGGACTTTCAGATGCAAGAAAGTGGGAACTAAAGTTAAATGATAAAAAGACTTTTTTGTTTAATGGATTATACCAGCTGAAGAAAATAATGATTGATAATCTTGAATTGGAAGTTAACAACTACAAGAATTTTGGTCAGATTATTAATACAGATAGAAATATAATGGATAAAATTAAGCATTGCATTTAAATTGTATTGAGTAGAAATAATTCAGTATTGAAATGAAATATGCTCATGTTTTTGAAAAGGAAAGTTTTTATATATCAATGTTTTACCAGTCCTTATTTATGAATTTGCAATTTGGAGACTTAACAAAAGAGCAAATCAGAGACTTTAGACTACTCGAGATACAGAGAGATATATGTTAGTAGTAACGAGAAGAGAGATCAAATGTAATATAAGGGTGAGAGAACTAACAGATGTTACTGATGTCATTGAAAGAATTAAGAAACTGAAGTGTAGCTATATTCCTAAAAGATGTAATAATAAATGGCCAGTTGAAGTCTTTAAACTGAATCTGAAGAGATTATAAAAGACCTAGAAAGAAATCGCACGTGAGATGAAAGTATGAAATAAGGAAGTTTGCTGGTATGTTGTAGAGAAGAAAGGCTAACGGTTGGAGAAAATGGATTAAAAGTAGAAAGATAATCATACAGTGGTTCTATACTGATTGAAAATAATGATATATACATCACATATTGATACATGCCACTTACAGCTTTACTTAATATATTAATACAAATGCATTTTAATCTAAATATAAAAAGCAGAGGTAGTCAACCATTTTATATCTACCGCCCATCACTGTTAGTAGTAAAATTTTCTAACTGCCCACTGGTTCCACGGTAATGGTGATTTATAAAGTATCTATGAATTTTTTTTTAAAAGTCAATTAAATTAAAAAAAAGAAAGAAAGTGCTTCAGTGTCGGACAAAACCCCTACTGCCCACCATGAAGGCTGAAACTAGTGGGCGGTAGGGACCAGGTTGACTACCACTGATAAAAAGTAATTAATTTGATTGTTAATGAAAATTTTATTCTTAATATAGACAAATAGTGTTGCATAATTTACATAATTATCATTAAATGCTTGCTTTACTGTTGCCTGTTTAGTGACATTATGTTTATTTATTTATTTATTTTTTAGTGCTTTTTTTCATCATATAAACATTACAAAGAACAATGGATAAAGTTATGTCTAATAAAGTAAACATAAAAATGAAAATTGAGGACGAATATAATTTACTAGCATAATGATAATTATGTAATAGGGTTAAAATTTGAAATCAACAGCTTCCAAAGAGTTGCCTGGACAAATGAAAAATGTAAATCTCAATATTCAATTACAATGTCTTAAGTAATAAAAAATAAACGTTTCAGATAGTAATATTAAAAAAATTGATACTCGTAATGCTAATATTTTATATAGCTTACAATTTTGTCAATTAAGTCCCACAGTATTTCTAAATATTACAGTAGATTGTGTGAAAACAAATTAATTCCGTTGCAGGATGCCATTCATTGTACCCTTGGTCCATGCCCATGAACTTGATGAAGGTTACCATCCAAAGCCATTATTTTTTCTCCCCCCCCCCCCAATATGTCAAAGCATCGGCCGGGAAGCAAACCCCGCAACAACTGTCTGCAAGCAACTGCTTGCAAGGCAGCTGCGCTGACCCTTAAGCAGGAGAATTAAGAAAAAATATAAAGATATATGTAAAACTAATTGCTGTACATTTTGTACAGTTATATTTTAATGAAAAGTGAAATTCATCCTTTAAAAGCATAAATTTAAGTCGTAGCCTTACTTTTATAAATAAAAATTCGCAGGTCATTGATTTAACACTTTCATTTTCATAGAGATATTTAAATCACAGACCTGTTGGTTCTAGCAAGCTCACTTTGCCTTGCAATGCTATGCCAGCCAGTTTTTTTAGTTTAATCTAATGATTGTTACTTACTGGCAATAAACTCTTTCACAGATACATAATATGTAGTAAGAGTTATAGCAAAAACTATTTCAAACCATTACTTTGCTATTTCACAAATGATCATCTCACTGCTGTATTTATCATTACTAATTACCTTTGAGTAAATACTCTTTAACAAAAGGATTTTTATTTGCTCCATTGTATTACAACCAGAGCTGTCCCTTTGGGTGTCTGTGATCTTTTTAACACTTTCTTATTTTTTAAATTTGTGCAAATAGATTAGCCATACCATATTCATAACTTAAATTGCCAAACTTTTAATTAACCGCTTTCTCTTTTTAGAATTGATTTCTTTTTACACTTCAATGCTAATTAGTTTTCTGACTCGTGATTAAAATTATTATCTGCGTGAAATTTTTTTTACAATGAATGAAAAAACTTAAGGATTATTAAATAAATCTCTGAAAAAATAGTTACTATAATTAAAGCAAGCAACTGTTGAAAACAGTGATAAAAATAAATAGGCAAAATGAGAGTCATAGATCACATGACCCAATGCTCTTAAACTTGTACGATATAAACAATGAACATTGCCAATTGCTCAACAAGCTTTGTTACAGAGATATTTTAAATGCTTTCTCTGGCTAAGCATTTATCACAAAGCTTGTTGAGCAATTGGCAATGCTCATTGTTTAGTGACGTTCAATGTAATATTTTATCATTTTCTAATTTGGCCAATGATATCAGTCGAGTTATTCTAGATTAGCACTTAAATATCCTCACTTTCTCTATTCAATACTGTACTTTTGTTTTGAATTCCTTTTGATATCAACATTAGACAGGGTTCAAATTTAGCTTTTGGACAAATTATTACAATGTATGTGTACTAAGGCACTACTTTTAAACAAGAATATGTATAACGTTTTTTTATCACTAGAAGTAGAAAGAGGTAAGTGAATTGCTGTAAATTAATTACTAAATTCTAAATTACAACTCTGCCATTATTGCAAACTTTATTTTTTATTTTATATCAGTATTAATCAATTTTTAAAATTTGGTTTTTAGTCTTGCATTGGTGGTCGAGAGGTCAGCGCGACTCCTTGCACTTGCAGGCAGTTGCCCGGGTTGCGGGTTCGCGTCCCGGCCGATGCTATGCCACTTAAAAAAAAAAAAAAATTGGTTTTTATTATTGAAAATATTATAGTACTATACAACACTTTTACCACAAAAATAGAAAGAGTTATACGAATTTAATCGATTGCTAAACTTTAAACATAATTCTGACATATTTCTAAACTTTCATTTTGAATTTTTTTCATGTGTCATAGCATCGGCCAGGAAGCGAACCCGTTAATCCGGGACAACGGCTTTAAGGCAGCTGCGCTGACCTCTCGACTACCAACACTAGACATTAACATTAGTCAGATTTCAAATTTGCCTTATGGTTGAAATTATTATGTAGTATATAAACCTTCAAAATTAAAAATAAAAATGTGCAAATAGAATTATGGAAAGGAAATTGATAACTAAGTTTTAAGTTGTGAAAATGTCAGCTATTCTAGTGTACATTGTTTGTCTTTACATTTATTATATCAATTTTAATTCAAATAGAATTCTAATAGTTATTCACCCTGAAAGTCTTCCTTATAGCAAACTTATTCCAGAAGGTTTAGATAGGTTAACCTAGATAGAAAAACAAAGGGGAGAGGGGGATGAGATGAAAAAAAGAAAGCAAATAAAATAATACAGATTTTAATAAAATTGAAGATTACATTGGTCTCAGATTAAATTTTTTTTTCTTCTGACTTCAAGAACATTGAGATTTATTTTAATATTTCAGAATATGAGTTCATGTTCTGATCTGACTACACACCCTAATAGATTTTATTGAACATAGGGGCTAAACTCTCCATAGAGTAGCACTACTCAGTGCAAGCCAGAGTAATCAGTGGATGCACTGAGTGACACTACTGTATGGAGAGTTTAGCCTCTGTGTAAACAGCTTGTGTAAGCATAAATTAATAGTGATCATATGATGTTTAGTAGATTTTGTTGAACTATGCATTTTTTATATAGGATGTTTGGCTTAGATGTTTGCTTTTTTGTAAAGAATTTTTGGTGGTGGTTTATAAATGAATGTATGCAATGTAAATAAACAAAGATTAATAAGATTAATAATGATATTTGTTACCTTAAAAAGAGAAATATCTGCCTTACCAAGATGAAATTATGCAATAAATCTTTTAAAAATTCATTTCTTTGCAATTTTCACAATGCTTTTTAAAAAAGTAATGTGAAAACTGCAAAGAAATACAAAAAAAAAAGAATCTATTGAATATCTTGAAAAAATGAAATTATATGCACATTATTTGATTTTTATAAGGTGAGATTCCCATAGTATATGATTAAATTTTGACATTAATTTTTTTAAAATTATCTTTATTTTAACATCTGTTCAATTTCAAAACGATATTTTCTGATCGAAAGTATTTTTTAATGTATCTCATAAGAAAACAAACAAAAAAACAAAAAATTAAAGACGTATTTTGTAAAATAAATAATCTTGATATTTTTTTCATGACTGATTATTTAGTATCATAACTATTTTTCTTATTGTATTGCCAAATCCATATAATATTAATATTATTTACATTTTTTTTATTACTTTCATAACGCTTTTTACAACCCACTATTGACAGTTAGATTGTTGGAGCAACAGTGGGTTGTAAAAAGCATTGTAAAAGTAATAAAGAATGTAAATGATGTTAATATTATATGATTATTTAAGGTATCTAGTGATGTGTTAGTGATATTCTAACCTTAGCAATGTACAAAAATGTTTGCCTATTGTAATGAAATAATCATCCTATGGTCTAAGTGATTTTTGTACCATTAATAAAAAGACAAAGAATTTTTTGATAACATCCATTATTAGAAAAAATAAAGAAATAAGTATTTAAATTGAATGGTCATAGTAGATACAGTGATAAATTTGCTAAGGAAAATCAACATGATGTTTAAAGTTTTTGTTAAATTTCTCAAAAAAAATTCTATTTCATAAGGTTCTAATCACGACCCAATTTGTTGTGATTATGTATCATCACTATCAGTGTTGTTAATAGTAACCAGAATGTTGTATAAAATGGTATGACTAAAAAAAAAAAAAAAACATGTATAATTGTCCAATAGAAAATATTCTGTTTGACAATTGATTCACAGAATAGGAAGATCATGAATCAAGGCTAACAAAGTATCAGTTGACTATTCCACAAAAGAAAACGAGTAATATATCTTGATTAAGGACATACCTGAGCATACTCTAAATCTTAGGAAAGGTATCTCTTATTACAAAATTAATAAAACTATCTTCTTATGAAAATAGCAAGTCATTGATAATCTAAATTTAATTATTTAATTCTATGATTCATTAAATCAGACATTTTTTTTTTCCAATTTCATCAGAGATTTAACAGTAACATCGTTAATAGGATGATCACATTATATACATCATCATTATTATTATTAGCAGTAGCTCCTAAGTAAGTCATTTTCAAGAAAAAAAAAAGATATAAAAATAAAGACACCAAAGATTAAGTTTTAGGATGTCCATATAAAGAAATTCATGAATCATAAATCATCATCATTATCATATTCAACCATTATTAGTCCACTGCAGGATGAAGATCCCTTTAAGTTTAATCCATCTTTTCTGATCTCTAGCCTCTCTTCTCCACATCACCCGCACACACTTCCTTATTGCATTCACCCTTCTCACATGTAGTCTCTTTCTGGGTCTTTTACAAACTCTTGGAATACAATTTAAGATTTCAACTGTCCATCTATTATCATCTCTTTTAGTAATAGGTCCAGCCCAACTCCATTTTAGTCTCTCAACTCTTTCAACAATGTCAGTAAGATCTATTTGTTCTCTTACCCATATATTTTGTTTTCAATTTTTTCTTGTTACTCTTAACATGCATCTTTCCATACTTCTTTGAGTGGTCTGATGTTTCTGTATTGCTCTTCTGATAAGGGTCCTAAGTCTCAGATTCATAAGTAGGAACTGGTAAAATACCTTTATTATAAACCTTTTTAAACACATAGGCATATTTTCTTTTAATATTGTTATTTCTACCAAAAGCACTTCAACCAGGTTTAATTCTATGATTAATTTAATCCATTATGTTTCTATCTGTAGTAATAATTTGATCAAGGTATTTGTAGTTGCTTATTTTTATCGTTTGAGAAAATTCATTTTGCATTACTTTAGTCTTTTTAATGTTTATCTTTAGTCCTACTTTCTTACTTTCATCTGGTAACTCTTGCAGCATTTTCTGAAGCTCTGAAGCATTATTTGCAAAAACAATTACATCATCTGCGAAATCTAAATGACTTAAATAATCTCCATTTACTTTTACTCCTTTAGTTTCCCATTTTAATCCGCAAAATACTTCTTGCAGCACTGCTGTAAAAAGTTTTGGAGATATGGAGTCACCTTGTCTTACACCCTTCTTAATGTTGACTTTTCCAGTATCATTATGTAATCTTATTTTTGCTGTTGCATTTTTATAAATATTCTTTAAAATATGACAATATCCTGGATCTATATCTTGATAATCCAATGCTTTAATCAAATGAAGAAATGCTTATAGAATCAAATGCCTTTTTATAATGTACAAATCCGAAGCATAATGTAAACTCATATTCATTGTTCCTTTCTATAACTTCTCTCAATACTTGAATGTGACCCATTGTATTAAAACCACTTTTAAATCTAACTTGTTCTTTTGGTTGGTTAAAATCCAAAGTTTGCTATAGACAAAATGTAATTATTTTGGTAAAAATTTTGTATAGAACTGATAAAAGTCTGATAGGTCTACAACTTCTAATATCTTCTTTATCGCCTTTTTAAAATATTAATATTAATACTGTACTACATTTTCCCAATCATCTGGTACGTCTTTATCATTTAGTTATTTGGTATATAACTTTGCCAAAAAATTTTATATTTCTTCATCAGCTTCTTTTAAGATATCGATTATAATTTCATCATTGCCTGGAGCTTTTCCCTTCTTCATAAATTAAATTGTATACATCCATATATATAAATACATGAAAGCACTCCATATCTAAATAATATCAATAACAATCAGCTATCTCAATCTGTTGTAAAGGGAATATGTTTATATAGATATTAAAGATTGCAATATGGCTAAAGAGAATGGGATTATCAATACAAAGATGTTTAAATAAACTTCATTGAACAGGCAGATATGACCTATTTTGAGAGCAGACTATCAAATAGTCAATTATAACTTTCAAACTGCACTGAAACTTTGTACTATTTAGATAATAAAGCTAATAATGTTTAAGGCTAGATAGGTTTATAAACTTAAATACATGAAAGCAATCCACATCTAAACAATAACAATCTCAATCTGTTGTCAAGTTTGGTTCTGTAGTCTGTTTGATATCTTATAATGCTGTATTTTAACATGATCATTAGTCATCTTTTATTTCTGAACATCTATAACTTTTGTAATTGTACCTCTCTACACTTTATTTTATCTTCAGACATATTATCCAGATGAGTATATCCTTTGTATTTCTTTATTTTTGAGATAATTCTTATAATGTAAATAGGGTCTACATTTTCTATAACAACTATGTTCATATTTATAAGAAATGCTTTTTTTTATGACAGTCTGGTACTATTTGTTTATTTTATCTTATCAATCTAACAAAGACGTACCCTTGCAATTGCAGATTTAATATCATCCTTTAGAAATTTGAAGCATTTTGTTATGAAATATTTTTCCATTGTCTTTATTTTATGTTAATCAGCTATGTCTTTCTTCTATAAAGTTGACCTATGTCCAGAGCTAATTTAGTCGTATGAAAAATATTGTCTTTAAACTGCTTCATTTAACAAATTGGAAGACTAATAATTAACAAATAGCTACATTAAAGGCATTATTTTGATTATAAATACCCCCAGTGACCTTGGTACATGTACTATGATGCCATTATTTGTTATTGCTATAGTATGATATATTTATTTATGAAATACAGAACATTTTCCTTTCTTTGATTAAGTAGGTGATATGAACACTGCTATTCCAGAGCCTACTGCATATTATTTAATGTAAATAAGCTAGTATCGGTGATCTCATATTTCATCACATGATCACTCTTTCTTATGCTAGCACATTACTGTTATTGATTACTCTGGTTGACACTGAGTGGCACTACTGTATGGAGAGTTTTGCCTGTTTTGATCTCATATTTCTGGACAGTGCATTTTATATTTACTAATTATTAGAATTTTATCTTTTATCGATCAGATTTTTAACGCTCAGGATAACTAGATCAAAAGGTAAACGTTCCTATATTTTTGAAAACTTGAACCACCATGAATTATATGCTATAAACTTGTGTAAAGATAAATTTATACCATTCTGTTTAACGAGCATGTCTGGTTTAGAGTTGTATATTGTAGATTAGGGTAAAGGTAAATTTTTACTCATCTGTTAGCCAACATGTACTTGGTATATCTAACATCCATAACGCTGATTCTCAGTTTCCAAAGTAAAATTAGAGGTTAGTTTTAAGTAATTTAGAAAATTATTCTGATGATTTGGGTAATATTATTTATGAATAGTCTATGTAATAATCTAGTCCGCAGTAATCAGAGGATGTGAGTAAGAAAAAATATTGAAGACTATTTAATTATTATAGTCAAGCAGATACTTTAGTCTTAATAAGAGATGCATAATGACTTTGTGTAAAAGAAGCAGTATTTCTTATAGTTATTTAAATAGTTCTAATGTAAAATTATGTGCCTTTAAGATACTTTGAAAATAGTAATTCTTTTAAGATTAGAAAACTTCTCAAGAATGATTTATTACACAGCAGTAAGTTATTCAAAATATCACAACCTATATTCCATAGGTCTTCCGGCCATATCAGGTTAAAAGATTAACATTTTAAATGATTTAAAAGTTTACCAGTGTACATGTTATGGAATCAGATATAATTTTGATTGACGATGATTAGATTTAATGAATTTTGTAGAAAAGTATATGATTGGATAAAGAATGGAAGGTAATATAAGGGGGGATAAATAAAATGATAAAAATAATGAATTATAGGAAATGTCGGTAGATGTCGCTATATACGTAATATACGTGTTAGTATTAGTACGAGGTATCATATTGACAAGGGTAAAAAATTTAGAATTACTGAAAAAGGCTTTTATATATATAATTTTTATGTTGATGTATTTACAAGTTATTATTATATAAAGATTTATATTATATTTTATTGAATCAAGGAATGTATTGTGCTTGTAAAATGTGTTTCCTTGCAATAAATCAAATAATATAAAAATTGTTTGCTTGATATTAATTAGCAAATACATTTTCTGATTAAGAAAATTCACCAGGCCTAATGGAGTTATATGTAGAGCTCACAAATAAGCTCTTAACAATCTTTGCAGAATATTCCCAACCCCAGACCGGTTTCTGCTATTGGCTTCTTCAGTGAGGTGCTAGGATATTGAAGCATTAGATTTGTGAGCTCTATATATAACATTTGTAATACAAGCTTGTTAAATTAGATCATATGATACATGACTTGATTTCTTTGTAATTTCTAATGGAGTTAGTAAATCACATAGCTTTGCCTAGTACAACAATCATATTGTTGCATTTGTGGTTAAGTTTAATTTTAAGGGTGCTTATGATTGTATTAATTTAGCCTTTTAAGAAGCTGTAGGCTAGGAATATAATAGTTATTATTTAATAATATAAGGTATTAAATGATTTTGATTATATACATCATTGTTATTTCAAAAGAGCTTGGTTAGGGACATTAGCATATGTAGATATACGAGTTTGAGAGTTCAATTATTAAAGTGTATGGGCTATATTTTCTCAAGGCAGTGCAGTCACTCCTATATCAATTTGGAACTGGATTTCAAACAGGTGTTCCTGATGGTGAAGATTTATATTTAGACAGCTCTATTTAGGGATCCCCTGCTTTACCATGGAATTGGAAGGAGCCTAAAAAACTTTGTTTAAAAATGGACTCTCACACATTCTAGTTAGGTTGTTATGCTTAGTGGATTACTCATTACAGTGATAGAAATAATAAGAATAATATCAATAGTAATGTCAAAGCAGGAGGCAGTGGTAGTAGTAAAGATAAATATATATTATTTATATAGTTATGTATTTTATTTTGTTTCATTATATCATAGCTCTGAACTAAAACTGCAGGACAGTTGAAATGTAAGATTATGTATATCCAGAATAAAAAGTGTTTTTGCTAAAAAGTGTTCAAAGTAGAGGGGATACATTGTATTTATAAAAGATAAATATTATAAATCTAATACTTTTCTAAATATAGGGACATGCAGTGTGCGAACTTGATATACTCTCTTCAAAATCTCAGTGGAGGATTATATAGGTGGCTAAGGAGCTGCCAAAGTTTAAGATGAGTATAGATGCTTTTAGTGAAAATCATCTTTTGGAGAAAGGAAGTTTAATAGAATAGATATAATGGCCATAATTTTTTTGGAAGGTCAGATTTATTAGTGAAATATGCATCTTGTTGGTTTTTGTATAAAATCTAAAGCTTTTTTTTTATTGTATAGCATTATTATAACAATGAAATTAAAAGATCAGATATTCTTTTTGGAGATTTTAATGCACATATTGGTAAGAATAATAGACTTGGGTCAAAAGTTGATGGAAATAATGCTATTGATGCTGCGAGTACAAATTGCCTAGGGTTTTGAATTTTTGCACAATACATGGATTAACTATCACGGATACTTTGTTTAGGTGGAAAAAGCACTGTAAAGGAACATGGATGCATTCACATTCAAAACCATGGCATTTAATAGGTAAAATTGTAGTTAGGAATCAGTACACAAGAGAAGTTGTTCATAATATGTGTGCACTTACAAGTTCAGATTGTTGGGCAGATAACAGATTAGTACACTCTGAGATTAAAATGATAGATGCATTAAAAAGTAGATTTTATTCCAGTCATACTTACCAGAAAATTGATGTTCTGTCTTTAGAAGAATATATTGTATGGACTAAATTTTAACATATATTAAACATTAAAATTGCTAATTTGGATCTCCAGGATTATCCTATCTCTGAATCCTGGAATTTTTTTTAATGAGTGTGTTACGAATACAAGTAAATAAATTCTTGAGTTCGTTAAAAAGAAGAACCATGATCTATTTTCTGACAGTGATCTTATTATTAATGATTTAATTAAAAGGAAACATGTAGCATTTTCTGCTTTGCAGAATAATAAATGTGATACTAAATAATAAATATAGATATCTTAAGAAAGAACTTAAAAAAATGATTGGTGATTTAAAATTGACAGGAAGACACAGACATTCGCTGATCATTGTCAGTCTAGATCTATTTTTAATGCACAAAAAACAACTTCATGGACCTAAGAAACAGTAGCATAATCTATTAAATTCAACAATGACATTCTCTTATGACAAAATAATTAAGATTAATAAAAACGTCTCTTTATAATCTTAAAAATGGAAAGCTCCCAATGCATGGTAAAACACTCGGAGAAGTTTTAAATATGTTTGTGATATAGTAACTTCAAAAATTATTGGAATTTTTTTAGGAATATATGGATCCATGAAATTGTGCTACTTGATCTTAAGAATGCTTTCATTGTTTTAATATTTCAGCAATTATCATGAAATATTATCCATTACAGCGAAGGCGCTTTCAAGGATTTGATTGAATAGGTTGCTTCTAGTCATAAATGACTGGTTATCAGAGACTCAATATGGTTTTTGAGACTCAAGAAGTACTACAGATATGATTTTTGTTGCCTGGAGAATGCAAAAAGAGTGTTAGGAATGGAAATAAGATTTATCTATTACTTTTATTGATTTGGTCAAGGCATTTTATTCAATTAATTAAACAGTTTAGTGGCATTGTTTGAAAATACTTAGTTGTCCACCAAAATTTATACAGCTTCTACATGATGAAATTAGAAGAAGTATTATTATAACAAATGGAAACTTTGAAGTATGTGAAATGCAAATTGGTGTTAAAGAAGGATACATATTTGCTTCAATATTGTTTGTAATTTTTATGACAGGGGTATTTGGAACTGCTTATAGGCAGCTTAATGAAACATGGATCAAGATGCGATACAGGTTTGAAAGTTAAATTTTTTATTTGAATTGATTAAAAGCAAAAACAAGAACTGGCATTTCTAGTGTTTTATTGTGCTATTGATTAAACAAACAGAAACTTTCATTTCAGGATTTTGGAATTATGGTGTGTTGATTATTACGCTATTTTTCGCAAGTGCAAAAGATGATTTACACAATATATTTTAAATGTTTTGGAATGCAATATTTAAAAACTGGTTTAATAATTAGAGTTCAAAAAACTCAAGTTTTTTTATTGGCCAGCAATGGAAGAAAAATATTTAGCAACTTTTAGCTTGGATTGTTACCAACTTGAGAAAATAAGTTAATCTTTCTACTTATAGAACTACCAAATGCTTTGATAGTTTTATAAGTAGAAAGATGGACTTAGGTGTTGAGATACAACATGAGCCTAATGTACTGCTGCTGCTTTTAATACGTTAAAGAAGTAGAATATTTCATCACAGAGAAATAATTACTTCGGCTAACATGTTATTTTGCTTAATTTATTGTATGGATGGTGAGACATGGCATCCTGTTGATACAGTATAAAGGCATTAGAAAAGTTTCATTTAAGGATTTTCAAAACACAAACGCAAGATCATGAAACCTATCAATATATTTTCAACTTGCCAAATGTGATAGTATAGAGTCCACCATTGTAAAATCATACTTTCTTTTGATTAAACATCAAATAAATGAGTAATGCAAGACTTCTTTAAAAGATACTTTATAATGAAATTGAACATGGTAATTTTGTGGGGAGAGGAGACCTCATCTACGTTATAAATATTATCACAAAAACATTTTAAAGAAGTGCGATCTTGATTATTTCCATTACAATGGAAGGCGACAATTCGACATGATATTGAAATATTTAAGGAAAAGGTTTTTTTTATGTGTCAAATACGTTGACCGGGAAGCGAACCCGGACCAATTGCTTGGAAGGCAGTTATGCTAAGAATAAATTGAAAGACAGAATTGCAAGATATCAAACTGAAAAATGGCTCAGCATGTTCTGTATGTGGATGTATTTGTGATTCACAACTATACTCATTTCTAGAGCGTTTTTAGAGTTAAATGACCATGTTGGTTTATGAATGGTTGCTATATGTGTTAAAAGGTTTTGTGTCCTTACTTAAATTCATAACTTGCTATTTCTTATCTTCCAACGAATAAATAGTACTATAAAATCAAATTTTTATTTTTTAAAAATCCGATTGAGAAAGTATATCATATTGTATCAATATTTTTGCAGAAAATTTTTTATTTTAAAAGATACAAGTTCATTGAATGGCTTAAATTTAAAATTTAAACAGAGAGAGGGGGGGGGGGAGGATATTAATTGTGATTATTAAAAAACAATAAAATAATAAATATGACTATGAAAGCTGAAAGAATATAAACAGATATGTCTATCAAAAAATAAAACATACCTGTGTATATATGCATTAAATGTACACTCTTAATTAAAAATTAATTTTTTTTTTATATTAAAACTGAAGTTCAGATTCGGTGATATGTCTGCTAAGAATGATTGGATAAATTAAAATAATCAAAAGTAAGTCTGCATAATTTTTATATAGAAAGTTAAATTTGTTAGTCGTATGATGACCTGTTTGAATTTTAAGTTTTTGACAGTTATAATGTAACTTATATTGTCACTCTATTTAAGTGAATGTTATTTATGTTCTGGAGCGACGTAAAGTAGAAGTGATATTGTAAGATGTTTATATGTGAAATATTATTCGTCTAAGCTACAATAATAATTATGAGCAGAAGAATGATGAATTAACTTTTAAATGGATAAGCACTAAATAAAAGAAATACATCTTCCACACATTTCTTTAAGTGGATAAACATATGTCTTGAATTTGGAATAAGAAAGTATCATTTTTATTAATTGGAATTAAAAAAATTTCTTTTTCCACTTATATGTATATCATTATAATCATTATTTTCAAACATTATCGATTTACTGCTGGATGAAGGTCTCTCCAAGTTCAATCCATCTTCTCTGATCTCTAACTTCTTTTCTCAACATTGAAGCCGGAAATATAGTACCTATTCCTGCTTCACCTAGTGCCAATGTCATCAGCACTAGTCTGGGTTTGAACCCAATCTTTATTAACTGACACCCATCTCATAATAGGTGGTAGTATATTTTAATCAATATTATAATCTTTTATATTTCATTAATCTTATTTTATAATTAAAACTAACCTTTTTATATTAGTTTATTTATTTTATATTTGTAAAAATGTATATTGTGTTTATTTTATCAAATTGAATTGAATCCTAGATATCTATAAAATGTTACAAATATTTCAAATTCTTTATTAAAGTTCATTTTCTTCAACAAATCAGTTGGTAACATTTTATATTTATCTTTTAATCAATGTACACTTGAGAATCAATTATTTAAACTTAATATTTTTAAGAAATATTTTGTAAAAGTTTATACCAAATATGTTTGAAAGTCATTGTACCAAATTTTTCTGAATAAAATCTACATTTTGTTAATCTAAACCATAATTAAATAGATTTTGTTAGTACAATGACTGATAAACTTAATATGCTTGTTGTTGTTGTTTTTTTAATTAGCAAATCAACCCTTGGGGCATGTTCATGCAGAGTTAGAGATTTTCCCTCCAAAGTGTCACCAACCTCACAGAACTGCTGAGAGCAGTTACAATTGGTGGAGGTCAGTTTAGATTTAATCCTTTAGATAAGACCAGAACACATAAATATTGTAAAATTTGATTAGGGATTAATTATTGTTGAGTTGACTGAAGAGAAGTGATTAATCTATATATATCGTGCCTAAAGAAAATGACGGGGTGAAAAGATCGGTCGTTTGCTTCTCAGAGGTCTGTTCCACCAACTCATCCATGCCTTTCCAGTGCTTAAACATCTAGCCAGAGACTGTCTGTGTCGAGGAAGCCTGCAAATAATCTAACTGTATAAATGTCTGTTTCCAGCCATGGAATGTGTACTGATTGATTCTGAGGTAACGTCCAATTTTCTGCAAGCCATTGATTCCATTTTACTTGTTTTCCAAATCAATACTAATTTATATTTTATATATGTGTGATGTTTATATGGCTTGGTTTAAAATGCATCTTTTAATTTTATTCAATTTAAAATATCAATTCTTATAAAATTTTACATTATTTTGATGCGGCAAATTAAATTAATTTTTGTCGGTTTGTTTAGATTATTTGACTTACTGAAATGGCCAACTACAAAATTCAATGAGCTATTAACTTTAAATCCTCCCCCTGTTATTTTTTTTTAAATTTAAAAATCATTACAAGAAGACTTCCTTCCGTAAATTAATTAATAGAAAGCTCATTTAGTTTTGTACCTCATATATAAATTTATTTGAATGATTGAAATTATTTTAAAAGTATCTTACTATTACCTCCAATTTAAAATAGTCCTGTAATTATTTCTGAAAGAATAAATAATTTTAGTGAATCAATTAAGTAAAATTTATCATAGAATTTTATCAATCTATATATTTCATACATATATTTTATTTATCAGAAAATATTAAAATTATGCTTTACAATTTATTAGTTTGATATTTAATGCCCGTCTATGTTAATTAAAAATAGTCTTATTTTGTAATCTTTTATAAATTATTTAAGAACTTATTAATAAATGAAATATTTGTGAAGTGTGGTAAACAATTTATATTTTAGTTAACTCTTTTTTTCTTTATTTATATATTATATTTATGATTCATTCATTAGTGGACTAAGGTTTGTGGGGACTTTCTATCGACATCAGGGAACTGATTATTTTAATCAGGAATTCATTTATTAATTTTGCTAGTGATACATTATCTCTATATATGTCTAAGGCATTATGTATTTATAGCTACAACCATTCATTTAGTATTAGTATTTTGCTTTGCTACTTACTCACCAGGACCTTCGGAAATTTAGCTTTGACCAGTATGGTCTTTCACACTCCCTCAAAGTAGACGTAGTTCATACGAAGGGATCTTTTCAGGCATTGCCATTTAAAATGTGTATGGAAGCCCAGCACATCAAAAATATTTTATTATTATTCAGAGACATGCTTTGGCTAGAGGGCCAACATTTCTCTTATCTACCTGTACATATCAGGAATTTCCTTTAGCAAAGCCACCTCATTTATTTTTGTTGTAATCTATAATAGCATATTGCCTTCTTCATCATTTTATATCTTTATTTAGCTAACCTGAAATGCTCTCTGCCATGATAGCACGTCCTTCACAAACAAATTTCATAATTAATTAAATCTGACTGTATAATTGTCAATTATCTATTTAAGAACTATTTTGCTTCCCACACTCATTATATACGAATGATTTTAAATGTAATAATGTTTTAAATGCCCATCTTTCATATTTTGTAATATATATATATATATAACAGATTTATTTGTAATATCTTATTTTATTGCTGTTTGGTTTTGGCCGACCAATTAACAAACTTTTACATTGTTTGTCAAAGCCGCATCAAAACGAATTAAAGAAAATAACCAAGTTATATAAACAAAGATTACTTATCTTGTACTAAATTCCTTAATAAATTCCTATAGTATTGTTATTTAAATAAACTTAGTTTGTCATCACTCCCAATCTCTAAGGTTAATTACTCTATTTATTTAAGTATTTCTTTGATTTAAATTCACTTCTTTATAATGTTGCCTGAAAGAATTATCATTATTACGGTTCAAACCATTAGTAATTGATCAAATCATATCTGTACTGTTCTGCAATCGTCAGAACTCATTAAATCATTGATTTTTCATATAAATCCTTTTCTTATTTTGAGTCTCTATGTGAACCATGACCTCCAGCTGGGACGGAATAAAACCAAGCACTGCTAGTGTCGTCACAAACATTATCCATTAGTCAGAGACGCAATAATTTAGGCAAATAGGTTAGGATTCATCCTTATTCTGACATATGTATCTTGTGCATGGTTGGATTCAAGGTACTTTTGCTTGGATTATTGGTCTTGTTGAATGAATACACAATTTTGACCGGCACAACATCACCCCAGCACACTTCCTTATTTTATCCTTTCGTCTCACATGTGGGCTCTTTATTGGTTTTTAACAATCTCTTGGAATCTAGTTTGAAATTTCAACTGTCCATTTATTATCATCTCTTCTAACAATATGTTCAGCCCAGCTCCACTTGTCTCTTAATTCCTTCAATACTGTCAGTAATCCGTGTTTGTTCTCTCACATATGTATTTCATTTTTGATCTCTTCTTGTTACTCCTAACATGCATCTCTCCATATTTCATTGAGTGATCTGAGTCTCTGTATTTTCTTTTAATATTGTTATTTCTACCAAAAGCACTTAACCAAGTTTAATTCTATAAATAATTTCATCCATTATGTTTCCATGTGTAGTAATATTTTGACCAAAGTATTAACTTCTAACTCATCATTATCAATGTTTGCGAAAATCTGTTGAACATTTCTTTAGCTTTTTTAACATTTATCTTTTTAGCCCTACTTTCTTACTTCCACACACACACACACACACACATACACACACACACACCCATATATATATATATATATTGTGCCATTACTATTTAATCATTAGCTAAATTTGTAGTAATGTGCATGAAACAAAATGTGGAAATAAATATCATCATCACATTTTTATATAGAAAAGGAAGCTGTAGGGCATCCAAGTTTAAACCCTACAAGATCCAGTTCTAAAAGCTTTAGACAGAAAGAGAGTGGGGCCACAGTTATATACTTTAATTGTTTGTGTGTTGATAGAAAGGTAATACACACATTTAAACTATTCAATATTTAATTTTTCTGTTAAAAAGCAAAGTTATAACGCATATGTATAGGCAGTGTGTGTTATAAAAGCTATTTATGTTAGCCATCATTAAATTTCAGATATTAAACATTTTGACTTTCTTTAAAACTAACCTATGCTTGATCAATTTTAATATCTTGGTCTATACTTCTATTTTTGCTTTTCTATAATTGTAATTGGGATTTAAAGGCTAAGGATTTAATTTAAAATATTAGGGTTATAATTACTAAGCTAGCAATTGTATTATTTAATGTCAGTTTATGAATGATTTGAAATGATAAAGTATGTGTGTACATTACATACAGAAATTTACATTTATTAAATATATTGAAAGGAAGAAGGGTTAAATCTGTCAAACTATTTTTTTTTCAATTTTGTGTTGGGGAAAAAAAAATCTGTTGAATCGGATATCTATTTTTGTAGCAATTTTGTTTTTGTAAATGATTGTTTGTCACTTTGGGAGCTTAAGCTTGGTGGGAACTCTAATTTTGAAATTGTCTCATCTTAAGATTAAAGGAAAGAAACTCCAATTTAGATATTACAGATATACGTGAAAAAGGAAAAAGGATTAAGTCTATTTTTTTAAGACAAAAGTGTCTGAAAACCAGGTGTGTGATTTTTTGAGTTGGTCAAAAATAGCAATTCACACTATCACTCTAATTGGGTGAGTTGACTCAAAAATCGGATATAAAAGCAGTCTGGAAAATCAGTTGAGCTATTAGATTAGATTATTGTTAGTATAATATATTGTGAGAGAGATTTTTTAAAAATTATTGAAACTAAAGCAGACAAACATTTGTAGTTCTGCTAGATAATTTATTTTTTTTAAATCATTTTGTAATATCAAGTTTTGAATGTTGAAAATATAAGAATGACGGGGTAGAAAAATTATATTTGTGTCCCATCAAGACCTGACCGTCGCAGAGCCGCAGATCATATAGGGAAGAAAAGATGTCTTGTCTGAAAAATAATATTCTACACCTTTCCACTGACTGAGAGAGATAAAATGTTTTAAATAGAAGGAAGAAAACATTCACCTGCATTCGAAGGAGATCAGAAATATGAATTAATCTACTGATAAATATTAATTATCGAATCCAATTAATTGTTCCAGTAACTGAGTTTGAACCCCAGAAAAATTACAATGTGAAAACAACTGCTGTATTTCATCCATGACGAGAATCATGCTGAACGGAAAAATTTAAAATCGGTATAAGAATTTCTAAATTGTCCACTAAAGCAAATAATCGTATTTGAATCATCATCATCAAATAGTTATACACCTCAAGAAAGAGATTGTTCCAACATAAAATGGAAATGGTAGCTGCAGAAATATAGACATTATACAAGACAAGTTTGAGCCCTTGGAAATTCACCACAAACAAAAGATCGGTAATATGATTTTTTATATCTATTTTCTTTATGATATCAGAGTCTTAATAAACTTTTAGCAATAAAGTGGTATATTTTATTTAAAGAACTTTTAAAGACTATTCAGATCGATTAAAACCAAAAATGTCTTACTAATAATAACTTTGAGCTTCACAAATGATCTTGAATGTATCAAAATTATTTGTTTATTGATTTACAGTTATGAAATATTAATGTGTAAAATAATTTTTTGTATTATTATTTTGGTTTTAAATAATATTTTGCTATTATGGGATAAAACACGCACATACATAATAATATTTATATGTGTATAATTGCGAGTGAATGTGAAGTAATAAGTAGTATTAAAATATTAGATTATTTTGTTTCAAGTTAAAGTATAGTATTTCAGAGGTAGAAGAGAGGGGGGAGAAAATAATTTAAAACTTGTTTCTAAAACTTGCTCTTTCCAATTTTACTGTTATTTTGTCATTCTACTTACATGTTAGATTTATAAAGTATGTGTGCCAATGAGTGGAGATTTTGTTTTATGAAATACTTTTCTTGTGGATGGAACATTTTAACAAATCGGTTACCCAATTTAATACAATATACTTTTGAAATACATTTACGGGAAAGGGGGAAGAGTTTAAAATTTAATGTTATGATTTTAAAACAGTCGATTATGATTATTGTTGTTACTGTTAATATAAATTTTCATGTAAATATAGAAATTTTGATGTATATGTTAGAAATGCAGTAATAAATATTAGTTTATGTTATTAAACGAGGCGTATATATTTTATTAAGAGTAGTCTTTATCAAGTGTGATCATTCATCATCAATGGTTGAATATTAGTTGTTTAAGATATGATTAAATATGCTAAGATTAACAATAATTATGAATTTCTTTATAAAAATTAGGTTTTATGTTTAGGCTTAGTCCTAAAGCTGTGGTTGAAACCATTGTCATTATCATTGTCATTATTGTCATCATCATCATCATCAACATTTTAATTAATGAGCTGTTTAAATGTTTAAAGGCCATAAATAAATATTGATTGCATAGTATTTAGTGATTTCTTAGTAATATTATATCCACCATTCCATCATCTATTTCATGCAAGGATGAGTGAATTGCCATCCTAAATTAATAGTAATCTGAGCTAGTAAAACTTATAAAAAATATTGAAACACATTCGTTATGCTAAGATCTGAGAAATGATTTGTGTCTAATGAATTCCACTTTAGTTTAAAGATGTTTTATGTTTACTTAAATATTAGTGCATACAGTGTTATGGGTTTAAAATCAAAATCATACATTTTGTAAGAAATAAAGTACCAAAAGGGATTCAAACCCGGTACATGTGAAAGGTTATTAGATATAACTGTGTCTAGATTCAAATAATCCAGTGGCACCCTGATAGACCCTATTCACTTGTTGTTCACTTAGACATGTACTTAACATCAAACCAAGAAATGAAAGTGAATAAAATCTACAGTTGGATATACCTGAGAAGATATTTTATTGAGTTACTAGTATACTCACTCACTTGATTTCCATATACCTGAGTTATAGTAGTCGTTCTTAATAATTTGTTTATAATTATTGATATTGTGATATCTTGAGATTTCTAATTATAGAAATAGGTTTCATTTAATCCAATGACCCTTAATATGATTGATAACTCAGTCTGATCTTTTTGGTTAATAGCCACTACTCAGGTATTCTTCTCATTAAGCTAAATATTTATATTTGAATCTTTTCTTAATTATTTATATTTGAATTCTTTTGAGCTACTTTAAAAAGTTATGTTAAAAAATTTCTCTCTTTTTAACCACACATCTCCTATCGTTCTATAGACTACCTTTTATCTCAGGTATATGGTAATATATCATAGCCCCAGTTGGGCGTCCATTGTAACCTATTTTTAAAGTAGCTCAAAAGGTCCATTGTAATATATTAAAGAGAAATTCAATTGTAAATAAGATAGAAATGATTCAAATATAAATATTACCATACGCCATTGTAACTTAAATAAAGGATCAGTAAGATCCAAATTTGAAATTATATTAAAATGTCAAATATTCAAATATTCAATATATTTATTGCATATTTAAGATAATTAATTAATAACTAATGCTATTATGTATTTTATTCTATCCAAGTATCAAATATATTATTTTAATTATATCTTGTGTGTTTAATTGGAAATCAGGTATATTAATCTTTAACTGCGGTTTAAAGTTTATAATCTGGTCTAGAAAGAGTCTATTTTAATAAATGATTGGTGATAATTGTGCTTGTAAGTCAAAAAAATGTAACAATTTTGGGACTATTAACATTTTTTTTATATGATTTTTTTCATCTAGAAAAAAAGTATTGGATATGTATGATTTTTATTTGTTAATAATTATTGAATTATATAGATATAATAAACATCTCCATACTTCCCCATTCTTTTTAAATACATATAAATAAAGATATAATAAAAGACAAATGACCCCCAAGATGCATTTCGTGCTGAACCAGCACTCATCAGTTGGCCTGTGCTAGAGATAATCTCTAGTTTCGAAAATGATTAGTAATAATCATTAGTGTATTTATCTGAAATGGATGGCGTCAAAGTTGTGAGTGGAGGAAGTTTGACTATGGTAAATGAAAATGTAACAATTATTGAATTATACTATATATCTATATGTACATATTTATGCTTGTGATATTGTGTAATAAATTATTTGAATGATAATATACAAATATATTTACTTATATGTATACGCATATATTTATAGGAATTATCTGAATTAAAACATTCAAATTCAAAATTGAAAAAGCTTTTACAAGATAAAACTACAGAATTAGTTCATGCTACAAGACGGGCAGAACAGTACGAAGCTGAAGTAAAAAAATTACGCAGTCGTGTTGAAGAACTCAAAAAAGAATTGGCTTCTGCAGAGGATGAGGTAGTTATATATACATACGCACGTCTCTAATGAAAGTTTAATTTTAAAATATGATTTCATTGATTTTTTTTGTTCAATTTTCATTTTTTCATATTGATTTCTATATAAAGGGAAAAAATATAGATATTGTGGAATGTTAGTACTGGGTTATGATAGAAATCTTAATTGATTTTTTTTTTTTTCATATGTCAAATGCGTTGACCGGGAAGCGAACCCGGGCCAGCTGCTTGGAAAGCAGCTATGCTAACCATTAGGCCACCAACGCTTGACATCTTAATTGATTTTTCAAAAGTAATTTAAATGTTACATATTAAAAATATAATTACGAAAAACTATTGCTAAATGAGAAAAATCTCCATGGATTTTCATTTCAGTGCAAGTTCTGTATTATGAATTGGCACAGGTTCACTCCCCTTTATATTTTTTTGATGGTGTTATTATTATTCAGCCAGATAATATAGTTAAAATCAAAACTTCGTATCATTATCAGATTATCAGTCACCAAATATCAACCATTTTGTCTGACATGTGCAAATAGCAGATGAAAGATTTATATATATTTTTATTATGGCATTGCATACAATTGAAGTTTAACTTGCTCTTTTTTTATTTAAGAATATAAATTGTCACATTTTAAAATAATAATTATTGCTAACTCATCAGGTACATAAATTATGAAATCAAGGCACCAAGAATATTAAGATATTTTGTAACAATTTTATCAATGTGTTTATTTGGGCTAGTGTATAATTTGCACAAAATAATTGCTAAATTATCTAAAGTTTTTTATAATAGTATTATATATTTTTAAATGTAAGTAATAGTATATATAATTAAACTAGATATAATTAACAGGCATCCACTCCATCTTATACAACCGATACACATTGCGAAAAAGATAAATGATTTTCATGCCGAACTATCACTCATCATTTGGTCTGGATCATCATCTATCACACACATATATAATCAGTGCTTGGTTTATATTAAGATAGAAAATCTTCAAACTTTAATGGCCAGACTCCAATCTTTTCAACTTTCCAACATTTCAGCCATCCATATCATTGAATATCTGATGATAGCATGTTCAGAGCCCTTGTTTTCCAATTTTGTTGTCATACTTATGGTGACCATAAGTTATTCTGACCCTTCATATGTAGGATCTTAAGACCCTTTAAATACGCAGAAGAGGGATGGGTAGCCTGTATTCTGCCCATCCCTCTTCTGTATTTTTAAATGGGCTTAAAAGGGTCAGAATAACTTACAGTCAGCATGGGTGTGACAACAAAATTGGAAAATAAAAGCTTTGAATATGCCCCCATCAAATTTTTAATGATATGGATGGCTGAAAAATTGGGGAGTGGGGAAGATTGAAGCCTGGCCATTAGAGTTTGAAGATTTGATATCTTAATATACACTGACCACTGGTTATATATGTGTGTGGGAGATGATCTGTACCAACTGATGAGTAACAAAATATGTATATTGGAGATCATTTATCTTTTTCACATGTACATAGACATGGGTATTGGTTGTATAAAATGAAATGGATGACTGAAGAGAGCTTGAAAATCTGGGTTCAAATCCCTTTAATAATATGTATATATATTGAATATCTATGTAGGTATGTATAAAGAAATTATGTCAATAGCTAATGAAATAAATTGTTTAAAAGTAATACTATTAGAATAATAATAAAATTAGTATATAGCTGTTTTACATTTATTAAACTTACAAATAGTTATGATTGCACAAATTTTATGAAGGGAATAAAAGGTAAATTCAAAATTGATAAAATATTTAAAATTATATATTTTTAGTTAAGTAAAATGGTTAGCACAGCTGCCTTACAAGCAATTGTCCTGGTTCGCTTTCTGGCCGATGCTTTGACACATGAAAAAAAAAATAATAATTGCATTTTATTGTTTTATGTACATTTAAAATTATCTGTTACAAATAAAGTCCCTTTAAATTTTATTCTAAAGTAATATATGTCAATATTTATTATCTTGGTAATTTTTTTTTACTTGACATAGTAAATTCTAAGTAAAAAATATCAAGAAGTTTAAATGTAATGAATATTATTTAACAATAAAAGAATGTCAGAAATACAAGTGAGTTAAGCTTTCCTTTTTTTCTATTTATCTGTCTATTTATCTTTCTGTCTACCCACCTATCTATTGTTCAGCCTTCTTGCCCCACTTTCTATTTATTTTATCTATATATCTATCTAATCTTATTTATCTTTCTGTCTACCCACCTATCTATTGTTCAGCCTTCTTGCCTCACTTCCTATTTATTTTATCTATATATCTATCTAATCTTATTTAATCAATTTATTTTATCTAATTTATTGTTTATCTATCTTACTGTTTACTTATTTATCTATCTTCCTAATTATCTATAATAATCTATCTGTCTATCTGTCTGTATATCTATCTGTCTATCTCTCTGTCTGTCTGTCTGTCTGCCTGTCTGTCTGTCTGTCTACCTGCCTGTCTGCCTGTCTGTCTGTCTGCCTGCCTGCCTGCCTGCCTGCCTGCCTGTCTGCCTGCCTGCCTGTCTGTCTGTCTGCTTGCCTGCCTGCCTGTCTGTCTGACTCTGTCTGTGCCTGCCTGCCCGTCAGTCCGTCTGTTTTGGTTTTTAAATTTTGAGTTATTTTCATCAAAACAGCCAATGAAACAGGTTCCAAAAATTAAAACATTTTGCTGGATCTTTTTTACTTTTTAACAGTAATTATAGTGATTAAAGTTAATAATCCATTTAGCATTAATTTGAATAATTAAATTTAGATAAGATGCCTTTGTCGAGACATATAATAAACATAATTTATAGCTATTTTGAAAAGTTGTTTAATATTAAAATTGAAATTTTCAAAATAAAAATTTAGAACTGCTATAATATTTTATTTGTTCTAACATTTATATTATTAATAAACTGTATTTTCTTTTGTTATCAAATCTGCATAAACGTAATGAATTTGTAGTCTTATTCATATAATGAATTTTATTTCTATTGAGAAAAGTCTATGATTAAGTATATTAATAATATATATATATATAATATCTTTATTATTAGCTACTCATAAATGAATGTGGCCATTTTAATTTCAGCTACTCATAAATGAATGTGGCCATTTTAATTTCAGACATAAAAATGGAGAAAAATTAAAAAAATAAAAAGTGAAAAATAAGTTCTATGATGACTCTGCAAATTAATCTGTAAATCACAACTTGTCAACATATGTCAAATGTTGGTCCTACCATTTGTTTAGCTGACATCTTGTGATGCTGTCTGAATAACATTAAGATATCTTTTTTTATATAAATAGGGCTATATTTCTTTCATGGAAACCATGCTTATGTTCACCACCCAACACTTGTTAAGGATTTATATTATTCTTCATTTTCTTCACATTCTTAATCTAGTGAAAATATTTTTTTAAACAATAGTTTCAAAATAGTTCTACTATCAGAAACTTATGGTGTTTTAAATTATATTTTTTCAATGTCTCTATATTATGTTAATACTTAAACCATTTACTTCATTAATATTTGATGATTCTAAGCTTGTGCTTTATACACAATAAATAAGCTAAGCGCTTTTGGGAATTCTATGTTCCTATATTCATAGCTTTTTTCACTAATAGTTAGTCAATATCACAGGAATGTATGCAAATTTATGTAATAATATTTAAATGGCCCACTTTTTAGAGATTTTAAAGCAGATGTCTCGTCTATTGATCACTGGTCACAATTTCCCGCTGACATCAGCCAAGATAATTTGCACTGACAAGAAGCGCAAAGTGAAGGAGGCATTTTTCATCACAGAAGATCCTAAAGCGATCAATAGAAGAGACGCCTGCTTTACAATCTTTAAAAAGTGGGCTGTTTAAATATTATTACATAAATTTGCATTCATTACTTTGATATCTACTAACTATTAGTGAAAAGAGCTAGGAATATGGGAACATAGAATTTCCGAAAGTGCCTAGCTTATTTATTGTTATACAGCTTCATTAATTGTGTATAAAACGCAAGCTTAGAATTATGTTAATAGGGAACCATGATAACTGCTGTACAATTATTTTTAGAAAACAATAGCTTTATATATAACTAATTTAAATGAAGTACTCACATCAAGTTAGCTTGTTAAATGCATTAGCAATACATTGGAACACGTGATGCAATTCATTCCAGTTCTGGCTTTCTATCTAAAAAATTACCAAAATATTCCTTGAACTAAAAGTTGATGAAAATTTTTCTTCAATCGCTGACCAATAAAATATCTGAATTTTTTTTTAATATTAATTATTAAATCAAATTTTTTATAGATGGCTTTCAAAATATACTTGAATTTCTGTACTTCACTCTTTGAATTGACAATATAAATGTAATGATCACTCTACTTCAAATATAGAAATTATAACAAATTATTTAAACTGGGAAATGATATTTTCTAGCTAATACAAGTAACTGTGGTAAACTGGCATAAAAATTTCAAATATTTTTTGAAACTATTTACATAAAATAGTTCACATAATAATTAATTAAATTCTCCATCTGCTAAAGCTGGTAAGATTTGGAATATTAGTTAGTTCCTTAGTAACAACTTGCTGTGGGGCGATATGATATGGCTACTCCTTTATCAAACTCAGGAATCTCTCAGCCACTATGCCCAGAAAAACTTGTTCTCCACATTATTTTCCCTTTTCATTCCCCACCCTATGTTTTTCCCATATTCTTCTCTATCCTGATCCATCCCATTTTAACAACATTATCTTTGTCCATTCCATGACCATTATATCTAGATTTCTGTTATCTTTTTCCAAACTCAGCATAAAGACCAAGAACCCACTTTCTATATAATCACTTAGTTTATATTTCATCTCCCACAACTTTAAATATTTGAACTCTTTCTGCTTATAAGCATTTACATTCAATTTGCAGATGCATAATATTTTCCATGCCTTTTTTACATAACTTGCTGACCAAATCACCCACATTTCTCCATTTATGTGTATATTCCCTTGCTAATAACAATCCTGTTCATGTCTTAAAAAGTAGACTACTTTTCTTTCTATTATCATAAATTAACTCACACCCAATATTCTGTTTACTTCTATATATATTTAAACTCTTTTTATTCTCTATACTAGTTCTCCATCTCTCCAACTCCCTATTTTTTATTAATGCATCTATTCTTTTATCTCATTCCTTGCCACTATAGCACTCAACAATTTTCCTAACATAATTATCCCACCTTTTGTACAAATATACTGACATAAAGTCTTTATCCAACTCTTCTGCATATCCTACTACCTTTCTCACCCATCTTGTTACCTGTCCTTTACCTGTAACCCAATTAAATACTAATTTGGCTGTTCTCTTACTATCCATAAATTGCAATCTACCGAACTTTTTCATTTTGCTTTTTGCATCTCTCATATAAAAACTTCATCCCATTTCTCCTTGAAATACTTCCTTTGCCATCCACACATCTGCATCTAATGCATGTCTTTCTACTTCTATTTGTTCTTGTTCTAAATAATCTAACACCTCTTTACTATCACATAATGTATCACTACCATAAGTTAACCCTGCTACTGCCACGCCCATACAATTTCTTACTACATATTTATTATATGAAAACTATTAGGCAAGAATGATGCAATGACTCCTTCTTCATAAAATATATTCCAGATATTTTGACTTGCTGCATGAAAAGTCTGATAATTTATTGCCAGCATTGTTGACAATATTGAATAAATTATGGTCAATACGAATTTGTGGTAATAAACTGTAAGTAGTAACTTATTAGTAGATTTTACTAAAATAAATATATCATTAGTAAGCATTATAAACCATTTCAGTATACAATTAGTGATTGATGTCTATAACGAAGATAAAAGCTTTTCGAATAAATAAGAAAAATTATAACAGTTGGCTTTATCTTTACAACAGGTCAAATTTCGAATTCTTTGATTAGAGTAAATTATTATTTAAGAAGTTCAAATCTACTGCCTTATTTGGAATGGTATAAAATAAAGAAAGAATTAAATGATTTGTGTCTGAAAAGATCTAAAAAATATATATATCAAAGAATTAAATAAACCAGTGAATTCAGAAAATATAGGAAATTCTTCCAACTATCAGCATGCTTCAAGTCAAATCAAGAACTAATTCACAATCTTTAGGAGGAATAGAGTAAATTATATAAGCAAATGAATTAGATGAATCAAACAAGTAAAATAATATTTAATTTGTCCATGTGTATTTTTTTTTATAACAGCAATGATTCACAATTAACTAAATATTTTAAGTTTCATTATGATAATATGAGAATTCTCAAACATTAAATTTGTTAAATAGTAGGATTTTAATGTGGGAATATTTTAATGTTATAAGTAATTGTAGAAGGAGAGAAAACTATAAAAGAATATAAACAATGTTTTTTAACTTTCTCACTCTCTCTTCAGTAATTATAATTAAATAATAGTTTAATTAAATTGGAAACATACTAAGAGAATAATATTCTCTGTTTTCTAAATTATTTAATAGATATTCATTTTAACTTTAAAAGAGAGATAAAGTCTTATTTTTAATAATGTTTTTAAAAAGAAAAAATGATATTTTAATACTTTTAGTAAATGTTATTTTTAATTAGTCAGAGTTGTTTTTTTTTCTTTTCTTTATCTCCCTTCAATACAAAAATGAAGACAGTGCAATTAACTGATTATCTTGTTTTCTTTTAATTAGAAAATAATATCAATAATTTTATGATGTTAATTTAAATTCAGGACTTGTTTTTCAATGTCAGAGCTCGAGGGGAACAGCTGAATTGTAGTTATAAAAATTATATAATTGGTTGTTATAAAAATTATCACATAAAGGATGGATTGTGATTGGCATGTAGTTAGGATTGTTTTAGAAAAAATTACGGGACTGTGAATAAGTGAGAAGACCCAAGTGTCTGGTAAGAAGGAGATCTAAATTAGCTGCTTAAGTGAGAGCAGTCAAGTCTTAATCAATTGATAGAGAAGGAAGTAGAAGTCTTTACTAAGCTATTGCCTAGAATAGTAGAAGTTTTAACCAATCTTTTAGCATACTATGAGTTTAGGCATAAAATGGTTTCTACAATGAAAACCATGTGCTAAAAGCTAGAAATCATCTTCCATGAAACCTGCCTTCTTTGGAGTAAAATGTAGAGGAGTTACCTCCTTAAGGAATCTTTAACCATGTCTTCACCATGATCATGAGTCTCTGTCTGTGTTATTCTCACCTGGAAATTGTAGAAAGAAATGAATACACTTTGTTATTTTTAACCTAGAAATACTGCGCTCCAAGAAAAGAACACTATAATCATGTTCATGTATAGAAGCTTTCCAGAAGAAAACAACTGGAAATTATAACTGGAAAGAAGGATGTCACAGAAAATAAAACCATGGTTAAAATATTTTTTGTATGGGTGCACAAAATTTTCATGTACACCTGGGTCTCGTTTTACGCGATAGATAGGTTCCTCAGAAAACACGCGCAAACGAAATCGTGCAAAAATAGACATAACTTACATTGAAAAAGGGGGGAATGCGGTCTGTGATTTTTTAAAATTTGCGTAAAAGCAAAGCACCAATGTAAAATTACTTTAAAATTCGCGCAAAAAAAAAAAAAAATAAGGAAATAAAATATGACTAATAAAAAATTTCAAATTTGAAAAAAATTGATACAAGACAAACTTTTTTTTAACTATAATATTTAATTTTATTCAAAATAATATATTTTTATGCATAATTTACAGTACAGTAATTTACATTTTTTATACATGTTTTAATTATTATCGCTATTTGCCGACATTAGTTTGCAAACTGGTAAAAATACAACTAGCGCCAAATTCACTCTCATGTTGTGTTAATGGTTTTCTGTTGACAACATAATTAGTAATTAATCTTTGAGATGATGATTTTATTAATTGTTTATGAACTTAGACTTATGATAATAAAAAGACATTTATTCACCACTGCTGGGACAAATTTAATTAAAACTAACAACTAAAAATTAAATTCTTATTTTTGTCTTTAATTTTTCAATTTTCAATTTTGTTTAAAAATCAAATTTCGTTTTACATCACATTAATTTCAAGTCGCTGTAAGTAATTTTTAAATTGTTAATTACAATTAAAAATCAGATTTTAATTTTTAATTGTCAAATTTAATTGTGCCCACTGCTATTACTCACCTTTTAAAAATAAACTTGCGGACACTAAATGATTAATAATTGATTACATTCTTTTTTAAAAAGCAAAAACAGAATGTGATTTAAAATGCAAAATTAACACGCACAATGTTTGAACAAATTTACATTATAATCTTTTAAAATTTAATGTGTGTATACATAAAATGTGGAAATCATGATTTTAATATTATTATTGCATAAAATCTTACCATTATAAAGCACTGAAAATATTGAAATTACTAAGATGAAAGTCGAATTCCAATAATGTGCTATTACTTTCAGTATAACGTAAGTGCGCAAAATTTATTATTTAAAGTAATAGCACATTATCGGAGTTTGACTTCCGGTGAAACATGAATCGCATATCTTCAAAATTGTGTTAAATAAGTCCGCATAAAAAGAGATCCAGGTGTATAGTGAAAAAAAAGAGATTTTTTTGTTGTTGTAAGAATTGATAATGTTAAATATTTTCATTAAGTTAATATTTTTAAATTGTGAAACATTTTTTTTTTTTAAATCCAATCAATTTTTTCTTCAAAATTATGAAATAGTTTTTTAGAAAATTTAATTTTTTGGAAATTAAAATTTATTTTTAGAAGCATGTTTTTCTCTTTCATTCCTTTTCTCTCCTAAAAGCTTAAAATGTTAATTAAATAAATCAAAAATTATCTTTTTTTTTCCTATGTCAAATGTGTTTACCGGAAGTGAACCCAGGCCAGCTGCTTGGAAGGCAGCTATGCTAACCACTAGGCCACGAATGCTAAATTGTTATCTTTGATATTGAAAATGTTGTTTTTCCAACTCTAGTTATTTTAAAGAAATAAATTAATTAAAAGTTAATTTATGAGTAGAAATCAATTGTTTGATTATAATTTTTATGAATATATATTTTTAGATGAAATGAATGTTTAAAATTTCATACTTTCATGTCATTTTTTATTGTTAATCATTTAGTTACTAAATAATTGTTTTAAAAATATTTTTTAGTCTTAATTTTTTTATTTTAACCAATTCCTATTTCATGAATTGCAGTATGTGTGACTTTATTTCATGATAACTTAATGTTCTAGGATTTTTTGAAATAATCCCAATACCACCATTTACTTATAATAGGGTAAACCTAGGAATTATTTGAAGTGTATTTATTTCTTTGTTTATCTATTGCTCACAGTAATAGTTTATAGAGTTCTTGCTTCCTGCGTCAGATTCATGCATAACAGTTCATTATGTGGATTGGAGATTTATGTTAAGTGTTATGGACATCCAATGGATGATTTTATTACTCTAATGCTGAATGGTGCAAAAGGATATATTTTAAAGCCCATACATTACATCTCATTTTATTTATTAGAAATTAAATTCATAGTAGGCCAGTATATTAATGGTACTAAGTGACCAGAGCATAGATGATGGTCTGGATGTTTTTAATATCTCAGCATTATTTGATTTATGGTTGTTGTTTTTTTTTTTGTATTTCTGCCCTAGGTTTGGATGGCTCTAGAATTAGACAGGTCTATAATGGACCACTTTCAAATCCAGTTACAAGATTGACTGTTGATTTTTTTTACTGTTGATCATTCATGATAATGACACAAATGATTATTATTGCTTTTTGTTTAATGCTGGAAGAATTTATAGTTAGTCTTAGTTCTGTGTTGATGTGTCATGCACATTATATTCATTATTATTCCTTTTATATTTAATTTTATTATTTGGGGATGATTGGTTTACTATCTCATAATTTAGTTCTAATGCGGTGTGCTGTTACAAATGGCGACTCATTTGTCAGATATTGGAATTGCAGATTCTCTCTTATTAAGCCCTAATCTTTATGTTACAATTGGTAAATCAATTGTGGTCCTGATGATAATCAAGTTCTGGTGGTCAGTGACCACATAACTTGAATCTCAGAAATACATCAGAAAAACAAAATTCTGTATTTTGATGAAGAATTAATTAAAAACATATTACTGTGAATATGACAAGAGTATAGCGGGCAATTGTTATTATTTGATCATAAATTATAAAATAGTAGTATTAAGATTTGAAATACCAGGCACTTTTATACCTGGAGCCAAATTACAAATATAGGGGATTTGAACTCAGACTTTCAAGCCACTTCAACCATCCACACTATCTCATACTACTGATACACATAACCACATACATGCAGAAAAGTTAAATTATCACCAATATACGTATTTTGTGCTGAATCAGCACTCATCAGTTGCTCTAGATTATCATCTCTCCTACATATATATGATCAGTGTTCAATTTATATTAAAATAGAAAATCCTTATTCTTCAATGGACAGACTTCAATATACTCCAACTTCCAACTCTTCAGCCATCCAAATGGTATGGATGGCTGAAGAGTTGGAGGTTGAAGTAGATTGAAGCCTGTCCATTGAAGTATAAGGATTTGCTATCTCAATGTGAACTGAGCACTGATCGTATATATGTAGGAGAGATGATAATCTGAACCAATTGATGAGTGCAGCACGAAATATGTATATTGGTGATAATTTAACTTTTCTGCATGTATATGGTCATGTGTATCAGTAGTATGAGATAGTGTGGATGGTTAAAATGGCTTGAAAGTCTGAGTTCAATTCCTCTATATTTAAAATAGTAGTATTAATGTTTATTTAAATTCCTATATGAACAGGAAATCAAAGCATGATTTTGGAAATTTGGATTGAGGTTTTGATTGTTGAAATTTGGTGATGGATGGAGGGTTTTGTTGTTGGTTTGAGGATGCAATATTTTCATGCAACTTTATGGAGTATTCTTTCTCAGGCATTGCTCCAATCCATCTTAATATTTTCATATTTTTTATTGTTTATCATAATCCAGTTAACATATTCCAATAATAAAAGTTGTTAAATATAATCTATCAAATAAAGTAAATCAGATTAATGCATATGATGACAAAAGATGTATTGATCTAATAGAAATGTTTAGGCAACAAATCCATGGAAGAATAGAAAGAGAAGATTTTGGCTCTCTCTATATTCTATATAAGGTATTCCCAAAAATAAGAGATAAAAATTGAGTATAAACAATAGAGCTGTTGGAAGAAAAAATAAAGATAATCCAAGGGAGGAACAGATTACCATCCATCCCAGTCCTAGTATCTTTGCTTATTGAGTGTAACTAATCTTAAATATTCTTTTTAGTTGAATTAAATTAAAGAGTCAAACAAGGGTTCAACTCAGTTTCATTTCCCATATAAGGCCAGGATAATGTAACTAGTTGGCTACATAGCTGCATTAAAAATAATTAGATAAGTTGACAGCATGTGCTTCAGGTTTAGTTTGGGGTTATTTAATTGATGGAGAAAATAATATTTAATTTTTCCATGTACATTTTTTTATAATAATAATGGGTCTCCAATTAACTAAATATTTTAAGTCTCAATATGATAGTATGAGAATTCTCACACATTAAATTTGTTAAATAAGCATATGATTTTAATATGGGAATATTTTAATAAGTTATAAATGATTGTAGAAGGGGAAAAACTATAAAATAATGTAAACATTTTTTTAACTTTTTCTCTTTAGTAATTATAATTAATTGGTAGTTATATTTAAACTATGAAAATGTATTAAGAGAATAATTTTCTCTTTTTTGTAAATTATTTAATAGATATTAATTTTAACTGTAAAAGAGAGATAAAGTTTTATTTTTAACAGTATTTTTAAAAAGAAAAAAATAATATTGTAATATTTGTGGTAAATTTTATTTTTAATTAGTCAGAGTTGTTTTTTTTTCTTTTCTCTTTATGTCTCTTCAATGCAAAAATCAAATCAGTGCAATAAATTACCTTATTTTCCTTTTGCAAGAAAATTTTTTTAAATGTCAAGAAGTTATGATGTTAATTTCAGTTCTTGACTAGTTTTTCAATGTCAAAGTTTAAGGAGGGGAATAGCTGAACAATTGTAGTTATAAAAAATTACCTAATTGGTTGTTATTAAAATTAGCATTTAAGAGATAGATTGTGATTGGTTTGTAGTCAATATTGTTTTAGAAAAAAATAATGGGGTGTGAATAAGTGAGAAGACCAAAGTGTCTGACAAGGAGATCTAAGTTAGTTATTGAAGAAAGAGCAGTCATATCTTAATCTAGATAAAGAAGAACAAAGCAGAAGTCTTTACTAACTATTGCATAGAATAGTAGAAGTTTTAACCAAGTTTTTAGCATTCTGAGTTTAGTCATAAAAATGGTTTCTAAACCACTAAACATCAAATGATCACCATTTCTTATGCTTCCTCATAACTGTTATTAAATCAGGAAAAACTCTCCATACAGTAGTGCCATTCAGTGCAAGCCAGAGTAATCAATGGATGCCAGAGGGTTTGTGCATCTAATCCCTATCTAGTGCCTACTCATCCAATATCCCCAGACTAGTTTCTAGCTTGTGGCTTTCATTAGTGAAGATCTAGGTGCAGTGCTCTTAGATCCAAGGCTTCTCACTGATGAAAGCCACAAGCTAGAAACTAGTCTGGGGATATTGGATGAGTAGGCACTAGATAGGGATTTTATGCACAAGTCTTCTGGCATCCATTGATTACTCTGACTTGCACTTAGTGGCACTACTGTATGGAGAGTTTTGTCTGTTTTAAAAATGATTTCTATAATGAAACCCATGTGCTAAAAGCTTGACATCATCTTTCTCCATGTAACCTATCTTTATTGGAATAAAAATGTAGAAAAGTTACCCCCTAAAGGAATCTGTAACCATGTCTTTAACCAAGAGCATGAGTCTCTACTGTGGCAGTCTCACCTGGAAATTGAAGTAGAAAGAAATGGATACAATTTGCTATTTTTAACCTGAAAATACTGCACACCAGAAAAAAAACAACAATATAATCATGTTCATGTATAGAAGCCTTTGAGAAGAAAACAGCTGGAAATTATAACTGGAAAGAAGGATGCCACAGAAAATAAAACCATGGTTAAAGATATTTTTTATGTGTACACACTAACTGTTTGTGTATGGTAAAAAAAGAGATTTTTTTTTCTTATTGTAAGAATTTATAATTTTAAATATTTTCATTAAGGTTTAATATTTTTAAATTGTGAAATATTTTTTTGTTTATTAAAAATGCAGACAATTTTCTTTTCAAAATTATGAAATAGGTTTTTTAGAAAATTTAATTTTTTGTGAATTTAAATTTTTTTTTTTAGAAACATGTTTTTCTCTTTTCATTCATTTTCCCTTCTAAAAACGTAACAAAAGGTTAATGAAGTAAATCAACGATTGTTATCTTTGATTTTGAGAATGTTGTTTTTCCAACTCTTAATTATTTTAAAGAAATAACTTAATTAAAAGTTAATTTATGAATGGAAATCAAGTGATTTTTAATTTTTATGAAAATATATTTTTTTATGAAGTGAATATTTAAAATACATGTCATATTTTTTTGTTTATTGTGAATCAATCAGTTATGAAATAATTGTTTTAAAAATTTTTTTTAGTTTTAATTTCTTTATTCTAGCCAACTCATGTGTCATAAATTGCAGTGTGTTTGACTTTATTTCATGTCAACTTAATGTTTTAGGATTTCAAATTGAGCCCAATAAAACTATTTACTTATAATAGGATAAACCTAGGAATTATTTGAAGTGATTTATAATAAGCTGCTTTATTTATCTATTTATCTCTTGCTCACAATAATAGTTTATTGGCTTCTTGCTTTCTGAGTTAAATTCATGCATAACAGTTAGTTGTAAGAATTGGGAGTTTAGGTTTAGTGTTTTGGACATCCTGTGAATGATGATTTCATTACTTTTCTAATGCTGGATGGCACAAAAGGATATCCTTTAATGTCCATGCACTACATTTCATTTTATTTATTATTAAGTAGAAATTAAGTTCAGAGTTGGCCAGTACACTAATGGCACTAAGTGGCCAGAGAATTAACGATAGTCCGGATGTTTTTATCTATCTCAGCATTATTTGATTTATGTTTGTATTTTGATGGAGTAGCACCTAAGTGTGTACATCCAGATTATTATTGTTTGTATTCCTGCCCTAGTTTTGGGGTGTGGCTAAATAAGGAGCCTGGTCTATAGTGGACCCCTTTCAAATCCAGTCACAAGATTGACTTGATTTTTTTTGTTTATTGTTGATCATTCATGATAATGAATAATTATTATTGCTTTTTGTTTAATTTTGAGAGAACTTATAGTTAGTCTTAGTATTGTCTTGATCTTTCATGCTCATTATATTCATTATTATTCCTTTTATGTTTAATTTTATATTTTGTTTATTTGGACATGATAATGGTTTCCCATCTCATCATACGTCAGCCCTAATGTGGTGTATTGTTGCAAGTGGTACTCATTTGTGGGATAGTGCAATGTCAGATTCCCTCTTATTAATCCCTTATTTTTCATATTGTTACAATATATATATATATATATTGTAACGATATATAAATATGTCGTTACATTAATTTAAAATAAAAACTTAATAAAAGTTAGCAAATAAAAGTAAAAAACTAAACGCTAAAATTAAAATATTGTTAAACGTATATATTCGCACAGATGCTAAACTTTAAAAATATTTTTTTCATAAACAAAAAAAAAAAAAGTATTTGAACGTATTTTTTTTAATAAAAAAATACAAGGTTGAAATATAAAAATATTTTAATAAAAAAATAACGTAAGTTAAAGTAAAAACAGGTATTAATTAATTCCTGTAATCTGTAAATGGAAATGATGTTTATTAATTATCTAAAAGCTGTGTAATTAAAAAGTCAGATGAAAAGTTAGATAAGAGAAGAAAGAAATTTTAGCTTGACCAATGGAAGCACTAAGCCTTGGCTCGGACCCTAACGAAAGTGATCGACTAGTGACGTTTTGTTCATTGAATCCTTGTGGATAATATAAAAAGGGAAATACAGTTTTTTCGGGCAGTTCCAGCATTGTGTGTTTGAGAGATGTGGTATGACGCACATACCACACTCTCTATAAAAAAGAAAAAATGAAAAGACTGTGATACCTTGAACCAGCTATTGCCATCTCCAGAACATTACCTTCCAACGGAGGTGTCACGGGAATTGAAAGCAGAGGCCTGGACTCTTATACCATAAGCTATATGAAATGAACAATTGTTAAAATCAATCAAGAACTTTCGTCAAGTTTTACAAATTGATAAACAAGCCAACTGAAATGTTAAAACGGACTCTTATCTGACTTTTGTAAGTTTTTAAATCAAATTAATAATGTTTAATTTTATATGTTTTCCGATTGATAAACATCATTTCAAATTTTTTTTTTTTCTTATTGTAAAGATTAGTTAAATGTATGAAATTTAAGTTGTTTATAGACGCTTGCATGGATTCGTTTGCGGTTAATTATATTTTGGTTTTCATATTTGATCAAAATATATAGACATTCGATAAATAATGATACCTTACGGTGAGTATCTAAAATGTATTTATTCGGATGTCTTTTAAGTTATTGGTGACAACACAAGTATCTTATGGTGAATACTATTGGGTTATTTATAAGTTTCCCTCTGCGATTGTCGGTATCAATAATTTTGTATTTTGATCATTTATGTTTATTTTGAAATGTTTTTGACTGTGGAATCTATGTAATCGATCTATACCCAACATTTTTAAACAAATCTGTGCGAACGTATTTAAATGTTAAAATTAAGTCGGGCGTGAATGGCTATATAGTTTGTAAAGTTATATTAAGGGAGGGTAATCTTAGGTTATTCATTTTGTAATTGAGTTGTTTCAATGGATTGGATATATTTGTGTAATTAGTAGATGTAGTATGAGGTCCGCTACGGGCAGGATTATAGATATACGCCACACACCCTCTGTTTGCCTATGGATGGGTTTGTAAGTCGGCAGAAGACCGCAGTCCATTCCTATGGAGTTTTTTGTTTATTGATCTACTTGCCAACAGATGTCACATTCCTGTTGGTGGAGAGTCAATCTCTTCTCTATTTCTACTTATTGTTCAGATGTACATTCCTGACAATATAGTATTTTGTGTTGTCGTATCATGCTACATTGAATACATGAATGTATCAGATGGATTGGCGCCGGTTGATTGCGAAATTTGTTGCCTAAGGTTAAATCAGGGAAGAATATTTTCTTTTCAAATGCAGACCTATGTAGTCCATTCATACTCGACCCTCTAAATAAATATTAAACTCATTATTTGCAATCTACTTAAATTTAGAATTAAAGATCAATATAAAATTATAAACGTTAAATTTATTCCTCAAAATTTAAATATTATTTTATATATGCGTAAATAAATATTTTTATGTGTTAATTTCTGGCAGTGGCTTTTATTCTTTTATAGTTAAGATATAAGATTTATAGATTTTTATCTCTGCGTCTCCGCTGAGCTAGTGACTTGGGCTAACGGTCGGAATATTTAAAGAAAGTGGAATCTTAACAGCGCGTATCTGCCTACTTTATAAATTTTTCTAGGCTCAAATGCCTAGATGGCGCCCTTTGTAGTGCAGATATTGTTTTTGCGGTTAGATTCGATCTCCACTTTCTTTTCGATCGTTATAATATATATATATCCTGTGAGTATATCCTGTATAATATATATGTCTGTATACGTAATAAATATCAAGTAGGTTAATGAACAGTAGAAAGAATTGATTATGAATGGAAGACATAATTTCATTTTAGTAAAAGATTTATTGATCTTTTTTTAAGATTAGGAGTACTCTTTCAACATTTTCATACTATTATCAAAAGTTTTATGCTCATTGAAAAAGCCTAATAATTAAATTTCATCTGAATATGTTGTATATATGCTGATTTTGATATTATTAGAATGTTGGTTCATTTTGTATTTGGAATTTATTATGAACATATCTCTCTTTTTTTTTTTTTTTTAGTATGTTCTCTTTTTTTCACAAATTATACTAACATTATCTGGACAAAAATACATTGCCACTATCTATTTCATGGTCAAAGAAAATTGATTTATAATAATATATATTACAATTACAGTATATCTTGTAATACTGGGGTCAACTCTTCCAATTACACATCAATCAAAATTTTCTATCATTAAAATTAATAATGGATAATTTTTATTGATATATGCATTCTATTATCAATTTCACTATTCTTATATTCTTAAATATGTTTTTGCTTTGAACAACAAATCTTTAAATATATTACAAAAATGCAAACATTGACATTTGTGTACAATATGTAGTCAAAATTATTTAATTTTTTGGCAATAATATATTGTAACAGGAAATTTGTTTGTCTTACTTACTCATCTAAGATTCAATTTTATTTTAGCCTTATCAGGAGTAATATATCGTTATATGTCATTGAAGAATGTGGACTCCATTTTCCCAAGGAAAGAGTATGATAAATATGCAGCACTTCAAATACACTCCAGTACACACTCACTAAAGACACAGCCGGGGAACCTTATTTCTCTCTAATTAAGATGAGCTATTCAAGAGATCACAATGGCATGGAACAAATAATTTTATATAATAGTATTTATTAACCCAATAATAACAAAATAAAACAAACCAATTAACAAATCATTTTCACAAATAAATATTTCGCATAGTTGTAATATACCACATAAAATATATAATATTAAAAAATATAAGCATAAATATAACACTAAATATAATTCAACATTTCAAATGTTATATATAGAGCTCGCAAAATAAGCTCTTAACAAGCTTTGAGAATATCCTCAACCCCAGACCGGTTTCTGCTTTTGGCATCGTCAGTGAGGTGCCAGGAAAATCAGCATTAGATTAAGAATACTAGGACAAGCCCAGCACTTTATCTAATGTATAAACTATTGAGTAGAAAATCTGAAATTGTCAGACATCTATATGTCTTCCAATCCAGATATCTAACTCAAATAGCCATATGGGACTAAACTAAAGTTCAGATATTAATCTATTGCTGAATATCCTGGCACCTCACTGACGACGCTAGAAGCAGAAACCATGGGGTTGAGGATATTCTCAAAGCTTGTTAAGAGCTTATTTTGCGAACTCTATAAAAAACATTTGTAAATACAAGCTTTATTAAATTAAATCATGTGACATCTGACTTGATTTTTATCATTCAACATTTCAAATAAAATATAAATTAAATACATTTCTTACATGTATTAGACTTTTTTTAATAAAATGTATTAACACCTTATCACTGCAGCTTTCTCTCAAATGTCAAGTATGATAATACTAACAAAACGAAACACAAAAAAACTAAAACAAAACTTTTCCATTTTCTTCAAGTAAGCAGTTTCATTTAAACAAATGTCTTTAATCTTCATAACAGTCCATGCCTTCCTTATTTTATAGTTCTAAATGTAGCCATTCTTATTGTCTCTTAGATATTTTTCTTTTTTTTGTTTTAAAAAAAAAACCACAATGTAGATTTAATTTTTCTGTGATAATTGAATTTCCATTAGATTCTTATTGGATCACCCATATGGTGAACATAGATCCGTCTTCTTATTAAAAGAGTCAGTAAGAAATCAGATTAAAGAAATAAAATAACACTTATTAAAGAGTCAGTAAGAAATTAAATTAAAGAAATAAAATAACACTTATTAAAGAGTCCAAACAAAATCAGGTTAAAGAAATAAAATAATACATTAATAAAATGACACATTCATTCATAGATTCCGTTAAAGAATTATAACTCTCCTCGATTGATGGTTTCCTTCTGCCATGGCCACAGATTTAGTGCAGGTAAGTAATAGCTCTAAAGGTGTCAGCCCCTTATATTATTTTCTTTCTCCGCACTGATATGGAACCCTTTCAAATGGTCCTAATACTAACAGCTACACATGATTCCGAGGTTAAAGTGAGCATATGTTACATTTTAGCCAGACATGTATTTATTTCGAAAATGTAAATTCTGCAAAAGTTGGCGATATACTTTAGTGAGCATGCTTCGCAAATTTGCTACTTTGTAGTTGGATTTTTTTTTCTATTTATTTTAGATTTGCCAGCTTACATGTGAAATTAATTGCTTAGGGTCAATTGATCCTATTTTTTTTCCATGTGTCATAGCATCGGCGGGAAGTGAACCCACTAACCCGGATTGATCCTATTTTTAAAATTGAAATCCTCAGGGTGCCACTTAAAATTTCTCTGCTTTTTCTCAAGAAAACTACTAATAATATTTAATTGTTAAGCCAACATTTTAAAAGCTGTTACCATGTGATCTAAATCCTTTCCATATCCTCTATAATTATAAGTTTTCAATCAAGGGTTTTACTATTATATTCTTTCTATACAAAATTCTTTACTTAAAATAATTAATTACCATTTACATATTATTTTATCAGTAGATATTCCTCAATCCACAGATTAGCATTGGAATTTATGTTGTTCTATTAGCATAAAATTCTTTTCTCTTTTCTATTACAAAATTTAAGCAATGGCCATTTGTAAAATCATTCTTATTCAATCTTTCATAAATCTATTTAAAAAAATTTTTTTTTGTTTATGCTTTAAAAAAGTATTCATACTTGAATAAATTTCGAGTTCAATACACTCTTACTAAATTAATATAACTAAAATATTTAAGTATTTTAGCTCAAAATACTTATGATTTTTTTTTAAAAGCAGCGTAGATTATAATGCAAAACGATCCTAGATTAATAGTATGTACAAAGAGAACCCTTTTAAGTCCTCAATATAGATAAATAATAAAATAATGAGGGAACTGGAGAAAAAAAATTCAAGTCTACTTGGTTACAAATATGTTGAAAATGAATTAAGATAAAAAAAAAAACAAATTAGCATAAATTTTAATAATAATTAAACATTATATTTGCAATCACAATTCTATTCATAAAGCATTATTAATATTATTAATATTAAAAAAAATCATTTTTGATCACAGTATTGACATCAGAGACTAGGCTCTGAAATGACAAGATATCCATAAATATATAGTTTGTGAATCTCCTTGTGCAGTATTCAGATATCCATTGACCTATACAGTAATCTTTTATTATGATTTTGGATATATGTTTGTGATTTTATCAATCTTTTAAAAAGTATCGATTTGCAACTATAGTTGGTTTGAATATGTTTGTTTTGGGTGTTTTTTTTTTTTTTTTTGATTTTTACTAAATGGCAATTATCATTTTTGGGACAGTTAATCTTGAAATTTTGAACTATATAGCTGTGGACACTGATACTCCATGTAATAAGGCATCATCAGTTTGTTTTGAATTTAGGAAAGTCTGAATTTTTTTATTTATTTATACACTTATAAAATTTAACCTCCATATATTTTGTACCAGCTCTTAGGGATTTCTGACATATGGTATTTTTGAATTGTGTCATACAATTTATGTTTTTAAAATTTTTGGCTTTTTGTTTTGTTAAAGTTTGAGATTTAATACCAAATGTGCTATTTTTAGGATTTCCAATACTTAGTCTATATTTGTTCGATTTAGTGAGAGAGAGAGAGAACATTATTTTTCCGATGTCCTTTTTGTAGAGCATAATCTTCTACATTGTTTTTTTTTGCTCATTGGAGTGCTTGTTTGAGGAAAACCGCTCATATATTTGTACAGTTTCACAGATGGAAACCTTGGTCATTTGATAAGCTAAGAAAGTCTAGTTTAGATTTGGTATAAGGGTAAATCTGAATACTTTGTCAGAAAAATGTGACAGCACGAGTAATATCATTTGTTGTGTGTATTGGGAATTACAAACTTCCTGTTAATGATTAGATATGAATTTTATCACATATGAATGCTACTAAATATTTATGATTTTATAGATTGGTAACTTTTTCCATCTGGACAGTGTGGTGATATATGTCTTTTTTTACTTGGTGGAACTATCTACCTGTTTAATTTCAATAATAAATAAATCTAGTTGAATAAACAGCCTGAGTAGCATGTTATGGATATTAAAATCTCCTTGTTGATGGCTTAAATGTTAGGCTTTAATAGTCACAAGAGAGAGAGAGTGATAAAAGATGCCAGATTGGCTGTGCATATTATATTTTTTTGGCAAAGAATATCTCTCTGATCTATGGACTAGTTATTCATTTTTTTACCTTTTTTTTTTGTTATTATTTATTTTTATCTTTTAGGATAAAAAAAAAAAAGATTGAACATTATATCTTTTTTCAGTCGAATTTATTTGTAATTTCCCATTTCATAAAATGAGATAATTGTCTAATGCTAATTGCTGTAAATCTGTTGTAATATCATTGATTTTACACTATAATATTTGAAACATTTTATATTTTATTATTGTAATATTTTTACTAAAGCAATAAACCTAAAGCATGCGAAGGTAGGGACCTCTACAGGTCTTTACCACAACCTTATGCATTGGAAGAAAAGAGGGGAATCTCTTTAAAAAAGGAGGGGAACCCCTTCTTTACTTCAATCTACTTTTTATATAAATAGGTGAAGCTGAAGCGGTTAGATCTGAGAGCGTGAATCTATTTATTATTGTAAAAATATTGATATAGTTGCAATTTTGTTTTCTTTTTTTGTACTGTTTTTATCTGTAAATAAGCATATTTTTGTGTTAAAAAAACAACAACTAAATTTCACTTCTTAATTTTAAATATTACATTTTATTATATTATTCTTATTTTGAAGTAGATATTTGCTAATAATTTTTTTTAATAATCTTGTACTAACGACTTCTATTAAGTGAAAATTTTAAAACCAACAATTTATAACAAGAACTTAATTGAAAAATATTTACTAACAGTGTCTTATAATTATTTTTTAATTTTCTTTCCTTTTTTTTCCTTCCTATTCTTTTTTTTTTTTTAGTTTTTTCTTCTAATGGAATCTGTATTTTCAACGTTATCTTTATAGTTTAACTAATCTAGAAGCAACTGAAGATGTAGCTATGAATGTGTGATTAAATTTAGTCTTTCTTCAGTACAGTGAAAATATGTTCCAATAAAAGAAATTATTTTACGCAAAATCTGTTAATGTTTATTCTTCATAAATATGATTTTATTAAGTTCTGATTTAATACTTATATAAATGAGTGGAATTATTGAATAAATAAGAATTTAAATTTAAGTTTTTGCAATTTTTGTGTTTATTTATTGTTAAAATTTGAGAGTTATTTTATTTACTTATGTATCATTTGCATGTTGAATTAATTTTCTTTAGTTTATTAGGCAGGATTCGAACTCAGACTTTCACGCGACCCACTACTCTCAGTGCCATCTCATATTGCTGATCCACCTCTTTTCAACATGTGTGTGATCAGGTGGGTCAGCAATATGAGTTGGCACTGAGAGTAGTGGGTCGTGTGAAAGTTTGAGTTCGAATCCCGCCTATATTACATATATAAATGCAGGTTTTAGCTTGTGCAATGTATTAATTTAGTTTATTAGTTAAAATTATATTGTTTTAAAAAGAAATAATTGTTAAAAAAATTGAAGTTTTTTTTTTTTTGTTCTGCAAAATTGAATTTTTACTTGTTTCTTTAATTTATATTCATTGCTATCATAATATTAATAAAAATTACAATAATTTAAAATAATTTTAAATGTTTGTCATATATTATGTGAAATATGTGTTAATTATAAATATATGTATAAATAAATATCAAGAGTGAACTTTGTACATAATTCTATTAATACATTTTTTTATATCCAAACTTAAAAATATAATATAACAATTCATCAATTGTTAAAACAGAGCTTCATTAATATAATATAATAGAAAGAAGACAATTCTAGTATTAAATACCTGGATTTGCAAATATCAAGGGTGGATGATAAATTAGTATATAAAATGGTTGTAAAACATATAGATTATAGAGGTTATATTCATCCAACATCTAATGTGTCTTTAGTACACAAATTAGCTGGGTTTAGAGCTTTTTTAACATGTAATCAATGACTGTGTTCAAATGAAATGTTTAAGAAAGATAATATAAAATGTTATATGCAAGATTTGATACAAGTTGGTTATAATAAACAAATGCTATTATCTATTGTATTGAAGCATTATAAACAACGTTATAATAGTGATCATATAAATATGAATAATAAATCATGGATGTCGTTAGCTTTTACTCCCAATATTAATAAAAATATAATAAAAGTTTTAAGTCAAGATTTCCGATTAGCATGGAGAACTCCTCCTAACCTTAATAGATTAATAAATAATTCTAAGGAAGGGAAGTAATAAATAAGGAGGATAAAAACAGCGTTCTATACTCTATTAGATGCCCACAAATAAATTGTAGTGCAATATATATTGGAGAAACCAAAACAAATATTAAAAATTTCCTTCAACAACATAAATATATGGATAATAGAGCAAGAGAAGATAATACAGTTTATTCAGCTTTTTATGTTCACCAAAATAGTACAGGTTATATATGTAGTCCAAAGGATTTTACAATATTAATGCATGAAACACATGATAAAAAACACAAGATTAAAGAATCGTATCTTCTACAAAATTCATCTTGTGCTATGAATTCAAAATTAACCAGCTTTCCGATTAGTTGTTCCTGCCAATACAATCAAATGTTGAATTCATCATCTAGGAGAAAATATAATTTTTTACACTGCCTTGATGAGGACTCATAAGAGTTGAAAGTTGGCAATAATTATTTAGTTATTATTTTATTTATATTAAAGAAACTATATTTTAACAATTGATGGATTGTTATATTATATTTTTATAGTTATATATTAACAGAAGTATTATTTATTTATTTATATCCAAACTTAGTAAAGTATAGATTTCAATATTAGGAAGGGAAATTTATAAATAGACTATAAATAAAAATAGAGAAGCTGAAGAATGGCAAAACGCATTTTCTATATATTTTGATAGTTACAAGCCAATTTAATCACAATTTAAATATGATAGAGAGTTTATGGTAAGAAGAGGAAAGTCGCAAACAAAATCAGTTGTGTCAATAGAGGGTGCTCAAAAGTCATGTGACTTCCTGTCATATAACCATTGTTATTATATTATTACAGTCTAAATAAAGATGAGCAAACATATGTTCAATGGGTAAATATATTAGAAATACTGACATAATGAATTAACTACCAAAAAGCTGCATGTTGTTGAACATTTTCAATGGGCAAATAATTTAATGGTTTTCTGTTCATTGTGAGAAGTAGAAACATTTTGTAATTGGATATAATGATAAAGCGGTTGAAAAATGGCTTGTTTTTTATCTTTATAATTGACCAATTGTGGTGTTTTTTCAAAAAATTAATAAATCAATAGTGCAAAGTCACTGGTTATGTCAAGAAATAAATATCTTCTTTAGATCTTACTTGATTTATTCTTTCCAATTATGTATAATCTACTTTCTGATGACTCATGTTTTTTAACCCAATAACTATTCTTTACAATTCATGATAAGCTCTTTCGTTCAGGATGAACATTATGAGTTATCTTATAATTGACTACTTTTAAATGGCTAATTCACTTGGGTTTTTGAGAAAACTTAATTTAAACACCTTTTGGCAGTCAGTATGATAAGACAGTTCCTGAATTTCACCGCCATTCCTCCAAGTCTTTTATTTGATTGTTTTCATCTTCAAATAAGCATAGCTTCTTTCTTCTTTAAATCATTAATCATCTTTTTTTTTATTTCCCATATTTTCTATAATTTTCTCCAACATGATATTGATTATTACTTTCTCTAAATATATGCTTAACCTAATTTCTCATTAGCTTAATAATTTCTTCAATAAATAATTTCATTTACTCTATTTGTCAGAATTACTAATTTCTTTTTTCCCGATTTATTTGTTTTATTCCATAGCTCAAAAGCTTGAAATATTTTTACACTTCCTTTTTTAATTATTGTTCCATATAAAACTATCATTCAATTTCTCGTCAGTGAGCCATAAAATTGTTTTACTTTAATAAAAGCATGTTCAACAAGTCCACTTCTTACTTTAAAATCTTTGTTACATTTTTATTATCAGATAATCAATTTTCAAACATTTGAAGACATCACTTTTGTTCAAAATTTTCTGATTGTTATAATTCTTTTATTATTTGTATCTAAAATCATTGTTTTAGATTTTATCCCTAACTTTCTACAAATTATGTGCACCTTTACCCCAGTTAATGGTGGACTTTATGCAAGGATTTGACATAATGAATATCAATTTGTATCCAATTTTTGATTTACAATTGTTATTCTCCATTATAATCTTTAAAAAGAATTTCAAATCTTTTTTTTTAAAAGCAACCACCATTTTAAAAAAAATGGTGGCCCCACCATTTTGAAAAAAATGGTGGCCATTTTGTAAGATTGATGATATCATACTATAGTGATTTCACTAAAGCTATGACATTCAAAAATAAAATGGCAATTTTGTGATTAAAAATCTACAAAACAGTACAATGTTTATTCATATACAGTGTCCAATATTATATTTTTAATTATAGAATTAAAGTACAATTAATATATTTTATCTGATTTTCATTCACAAGACAATCAATGCTCCTATTTGTGAAATATCCAAAGAAAATATTGTTAATGACTACAAAAACAAAATAATGCCAGTTTTATTTAGTACAATAAATATCAAGAATGTACTTTTATCACATATAACAATAAAATGTATTAATGTTAAATTTTAAAATATGTGCATTAAGTAAAATATATTCATTCAATCAATATTATGGATTACAATTCTTATGAAACTTATTTTGCTTGCAGCAAAAAATACATTAATCACAGCTGTAAAAAATATAGTCATAGAAAGATAAGAAAATAATTTCATGTGTTATGCAGTTAATAATCATCTTTAAATGATCAAAGATTATTAAGCATAAGTTAAAAATATTAAGTATTTTCTCAATTTCAAATCAATAATCTTGTAATTTGTTTATGATATTCACGATAATGATTGTGTTAAAAAATACATCTTTACACTATTGATAAAAAAATGATTTAATCATTTAGGTTGTTAATACTTCAATAATCAACTGTACATTATATTTGTTTATCAAATTTTTATTTAATTTCACTGCATTTATATGAAATAAATGCAATTCACAGCGCATTGTATTTTTTTTTTTTAAAATTAACATTTGTTTATTTAATTACAGAAATAAAAAAAATTTTGGTAATAAAAAACAAAGTGCGCCAAAAAAAATTTTTTTTAAATGTTCATTGTGTTAAGCTAATTACATTGTCACTCTTTTTTTCCATATTTTATTTTAACAAAATATTCTCTTACTACATAAGAAACAAAATAATGGTTCATCAATGAAAAAATAAACACTTTTTAAATAATAGCTACTGAAATGTTTTTCTACAATATATTTACCCATAGGTTAGTAATTTTTTAAAAAATAATATGCTTAAGAAAATGTTTATTCATTTTTCAATTTGAGCATTTTTTTTTTATTAAATTTTTATATGTTTTGCATTTCAATAAACAACTTAATTTTTTTTCCCATGGAAATATGATATAATTGCTTATTTTTTTTATGAAAGGTCTTTTTTTAATTTATGATGTATTTTTGGGGCATCAATTGTCTTCTCTAACTGGGATAAAGTTATATATAAGAATGCACACACACATACATATATATCTTAAAACTTCCCCTATTCTGAAGGAATGATAGAAATGTGCTAAAATTTATGACATGTAGAACAGATTGTGAATAGCACTTAATTTTTAAATTAGTTTGACAAGTGAAAGTGCAATGTTATTTGATGTTTGTTGGGGTAAATAATGGAATAAAACAAGAATTTAATATATTTTAGGGTGTGAGTGCTATTTGGAATTTATCTAAGACTAAAATTCTGAAGAATTGTTGAGCTTTTAGAATGACTTTTGGATGAATTGTTTAAGGTCACTGGGAACTAAGTGATAAACTTTTGTAAGTGATAATCTCATATATTGTTATTTACTAGAATAATGTGCCTGTAGGAAAGTACTAAATTTGTCCTATATAATATAGAATTGATGATCTCTAATGCCTAGACAAAATTTTGAATTGTTCTAAGTATGAAATCATTCTGGTTTTGTGCCACCCATTTCAACTTACTTTGCAGTAATGAAATTATTACTAAGACCAACAGTAACTTGAGTTTCCCCTCTGCTAATCTTTGGTTCAAATTTAAACTTAGGATGAGCATGTTCTTTGTCATTATTACTACTGTTTTTTTTTAATGTTTTGTATGTCAGGTGTGGTTTTTATCAGCCAGGAAATTACTATTTGATATTACTAGTGCTAATATGATTGATAGTAGATGTGTTTAGCAACAGAGTTTGTAAAAAAAAATGAACATTTTTTGGTACATCTTGATGCCCATGTGTTACTGCAGTTTATCATTAGAGTTTTTTAGTTGAAATGTGAAAGTGCCTCCTTGCATTTATGGGATCATTGTTTCTTTGTCTTATCTATTAGACTAGTGCTAACTAATAATAATTTGATTATTTCTATGGCTTCAGTGAGTAGTTTGATAGATTCACTAGTCTAGATAGATTGTGTGTTAAGCCATTTTTAGATATTTTCTATTTCTATGATAGGAAGAGAATGATAAGTCTAAGCATACAATTTTTGACAAACTGAAATTCCTATCCAAATTCAGTTCCACATTAACTCATTGGTGATTATCCAAGTTTACATCTAAGGATTGTCAGTCTATTAATCTTGTCCTAATCATTGGTTCCCTAATTTTTAACTTGAGCTAAAAAGCATGAAAAATGTAATTAGAGTCAGATTTCTGTGCCTATAATTGTTGATGAAACTGTTGTACAAATTAAACCCTACTGTCACAATTAGTATAGGGAAATGAAGGATGGCATGAGAAACTCATTATGACAGCCTTAAACTAACTTAAGAGGCTGAAGATAGCACGAAAAAAGAGAGACAGAACAGATCCTGCATCTGAAGAAGTACTTGGCTTTTGATGATGTATATTTTATTCTATAAGATAGCACTGAGATATTCTTAGTTAGGGACTGCTCATTGGTTATTAGCAAATCCTCATATTTAAATGTCATTCAACTATCTGCCACCTGGGACATATATTATACCATCTAATGTTTATATAAATGTATTACTAATTAAATATCTTTTGGTTAGTGTATTTTTTGGAAAGATTCTAAATTATTTTGATTTAGCTCATTCAGTAAATTATTGAAATATTCTCATTTCAAGAAGTTTATCTAACATCACTTTTAATGTGACTTATCCCTAATTAGTTTTTTTATGTTCACTATTTTCAATGTGAATTTTGCTATTGTGTTATCAATTACTTTGCTTTTTTATTTTTACATGAAAATAATCTCTCATTAATAATTTAAATTTATTAAACCATTCAGAAAAGATATGAATTAAAGCACATTATCAAATTAGAAATAATTAGAGAGGATAGGGTGTATGTAATCTATCTTAATGATTGGATAAAACATTGAATTGTTGATTCTTTATGTTACTAAATGATCTGCATACACATATAATAACTATAACAAAACAATATATATATATATATATTAATAATTGTAACCAATAGAAGCCAGTCACCACCGAAACATGCCAATATAGGTAGTAATCAATATTTCTCACTGTTGTCAAGGCAACATCTCTCTCCTTTTTAATGATAAGAGTGGAAATCCACTCTTGCAATCTTTAAACGTCCATTTATATTCATTGGACCATAGTAAGAGTGGATTTCCACCCTTATTATTAAAAAGGAGAGAGGTTGCCTTGACAACAGTGAGAAATATTGAATACTGTCTATATTGGCATGTTTATAGGTGGTGACTGGTTTCTATTGGTTACATATTATCCCATTTAGCTTTAAGCATTATTTTAATAATTGTGTATAAAAAGTTTTTAAGCACATGATTTTATATTCTTATCAAATGTTGAATATTATTTTAAATTTTAAGCTATTATTGCTTACAGAGTATTATATGCAGTTTTGTACTAGGAGCAGAAATAATAATAATAGTAATTAAATGAAACATGAATAAAACAAAATAAAATTATGATATTGCAATCCAGATTATTATTGAAAAAAATTAACTATATAATGTAGCAATACACAAAATAAACAAAAACATGCTTTGTAAAACTTTATACTACCTTATATAATTTTCCACTCATTTTTAATTGAGCAGTTATTAAATAAATTTATTCAAGTTTTATAAATATTTATACAGTTATTTATATTATGCTTAATATAATATGTTTCATAAATTTGTCTTCTTTTTGAATCTTTAATGTAAAGGTTTAATATTTTTATAGCATCTATTTTATGTTCATATGTTTATTAGTGAATACTTAAAGCAGATTTAGCATCTCTTATTAATTACATTGTTATGTTCTTTGGCTCTTTATTCTAACTGTTCCTCTGTATAGTAAATTATTAAACATCACATGATCACCATCTCTTATCCTAGTACGTAACTGTTATTAAACGGGCAAAACTCTCCATACCGTATGATGAGTAGGCACTAGATGGGGATTTTATGCACAAGCCTTCTGTCATCCATTGATTACTCTGGTTGGGACAGGGTGGGACTACTGTATGGAGAGTTTTGCCTGTTTAATATAGTAAATCATATTGCAATTGTCACAATTTTGTATATGGTTTTTTTTTTTGTATTTTATCTTCTCTTATTTTATGATTACATATTAAATTTTTCCAGACTTTTACTATTTGGCCAGCTGATATTTATATGTTTATCAATATAATTTTCTTTTTTATTAATATTTTATATATTTGGGAATAAAATGAAAGTTTGATTCATTTTTTATCTGAACTCTTGTTACCATTATCATTATAATGATTTTAGATTGAAATGTTATTATTTAATGTAGATTTTTAACAATTAAAAAGTATATTTTTAAGGTTATATCCATATCTTTATGTAATTCAATAAACTATTTCTTTTGTAAACTAGTTACATTTTTATTTGTATTATATTAATCATTTCTATAGAGTTTGCAAAACCAATTCTTAAACAAGTTTCAAGAATACCCTCAACCCCAGACCGGTTTCTGCATCTAGCGTCATCAGTGAGGTGTTAGGATATTTATTAGATTAAAAATACTAGGAACTAGCCCAGCACTTTATCTAATGTATAACTCTTGAGAAGAAAATCTGAAACCTTCAGAAATTCATATGTCTAAAAATCCAGCTATCTAACTCAAATAGCCATATGGGACTGTTAAGAGTTGGTTTTGCGAATTCTATATATAACTTTGTAAATACAAGCTTTATTAAAATTAGGTCATGTGACATCTGATGATTTTTTTATCAATCATTTCTATATGTAAATTTTTTAATAACTGCCATTTTTTGTATCCATGCTTGTTGTGAATCTTTAGGAATATTTTTTTTTAATTTACTTTCTGTAATAAAATGTTTTAATGCAATTTTGTTATCATTCCTATTTAGATATAAAATTAATTTTGTCTTGTAATTATATTTGCTGTTTAGAAAAAAAATAAAAACTACATTTTAGATTCAGTATTGCAATCAGATCTTAGAAATGCTAATACAACACCCCTCTGTGCTATTGTAGGTCATACAATTTAACAATTGTAGTGCCAATTCAATTGTCCAGCAAAAGTGATACAAATTTAAGCTTTCCAATGTGTCATTTTTTTGTGTTTTATTTAAAAAAGACTGTTTTTTCCAACATGTATAGCTTTTCAGTGAAGTAATCTGTTTGTATGAGTTTGTGCCAAAATAAAAATATCGGAATTTTTATATAACTTCAGAAATAATAAAAAAAATTAATTCTAAATTTTTAAAAAAATATTATAGCTAATGACAAAAAGTTATAAATATAAATTTTCTGTTGAAATTTATTCAAGCATTGGGGCCTAGTGGTTAGCATAGCTGCCTTCCAAGCAGCTGGCCTGGGTTCGCTTCTCGGTCAACCCATTTGACACATAAAAAAAGTTCATTTATCTGAAAAAATGTAATTATATGAGTGCATGCATCACATCCCAAATTATGTATGTAAAACAATTTAAATTTTAACATACATATTATTTATTAATTAAATATTATATATATATTATCATTTCAAATCAAAAATCAAACAAAAATGTCTATTTTTTAGCATTTTTTGCTAACTAAAGATTATTAAGTTTTGCACGAATAAATTTGTGTGCTTCAATTAGCTATAATGAAATGGTATCTCAGAATGTCTCGGGCAGCATAATTCTTGCACAATGGTATCACCATAAAGCACCAAACAAGGCACATTGTTAAAATAATTAACAAATAGATTACTACACATATATTTCTAACATATATGGTGTATATGTACTTACAATATAGATATTTTAATGTGTATACATACTTCTGTTATATATTTAAAAATTACACGTACATATTAAGATATCTACAAAAATAAACTTAACACTGTTGTTTTTCATTCTTCCTATAAGGTAAACTGATAATGGTGAAATACAAGAAAATGTAGTTTCTAAATGATTTAAATTATAAATTTAAAGCATGATCTTGCCTCTAGTATACAAATATCACCAGTTATTTTCTTTCCTATGCACCAATATGAATTAAGAAAGTTTGTTTTTTACTCCTGAGTTATTTTAATCCTTAAAAACATTAGTATAAATTTATTTTTATTGATAAAATATTATTGAAATTAATGAAAATATATTTGCAATGTAAAAATCTTTCAAACTAAATGAAAACTCGCTCTTTTTGTCAGGCATACTGTGAAAAATCATTTGTGCAAGAAGTGAATAATTCAGACCATTGCATGTTGCCTTTTTAGACCTGATATCTGTTTACATGAATCGAATGTAAAATATAAATTCATTATTTTTATTAATAAACTGTTGACCAGTTAGAAAAGTGAACCAGAGGAGTAACTACTACTAAAATAATATTGGTCTGGGATATTGCCAGAGTGATGTGATGCAGTGTGGCTTCTCCTTTCTCTGAATTGGGAATCTCAGCCACTATACCTAGAGAAACCTGTTAACTACCTTACCTTCGTGCCACTCTGCTTAGTGACTGGAACTAATAATAAAAAAGTTAAAAATTGTTTTTTTTCTAGCTGTTGGCAAATGAATCAGAATTTTTTGAGATAGTGGATGCAGGGGTTCTGATATAGATGCATGAGTTGCATATGTTGAGGGCAGTATTTTTGACATACATATTTAGTTTTACATGAATAATATTACTATGATTTCATATTCTTATGTGTATATATGTGCATATATAAAAATAGTATTAAGTGTCCATTATTAATATATAGAATTTATATATCCTTTCTTAAAATACAGATATTTACAATAATACAATTACCACCAAACTATTTCTTTATAGTACTCTTGAGCGCAAACCTAGCACTCTATAACAGTCAATAGCAAAAAATATCCCTTCTTAAAATACAGATATTTACAATAATACAATTACCACCAAACTATTTCTTGACAGTACTCTTGAGCGCAAACCTAGCACTCTATAACAGTCAATAGCAAAAAATATCCCTTCTTAAAATACAGATATTTACAATAATACAATTACCATCAAACTATTTCTTTACCGTACTCTTGAGCGCAAACCTAGCACTCTATAACAGTCAGTAGCAAAAAATATCCCTTCTTAAAATACAGATATTTACAATAATACAATTACTACCAAACTATTTCTTTATAGTACTCTTGAGTGCAAACCTAGCACTCTATAACAGTCAATAGCAAAAAATATCCTTTCTTAAAATACAGATATTTACAATAATACAATTAACACCAAACTATTTCTTTACCGTACTCTTGAGCGCAAACCTAGCACTCTATAACAGTCAATAGCAAAAAATATCCCTTCTTAAAATACAGATATTTACAATAATACAATTACCACCAAACTATTTCTTTACTGTACTCTTGAGCGCAAACCTAGCACTCTATAACAGTCAATAGCAAAAAATATCCTTTCTTAAAATACAGATATTTACAATAATACAATTACCATCAAACTATTTCTTTACCGTACTCTTGAGCGCAAACCTAGCACTCTATAACAGTCAGTAGCAAAAAATATCCCTTCTTAAAATACAGATATTTACAATAATACAATTACCACCAAACTATTTCTTTATAGTACTCTTGAGCGCAAACCTAGCACTCTATAAAAATCAATAGCAAAAAATATCCCTTCTTAAAATACAGATATTTACAATAATACAATTACCACCAAACTATTTCTTTACAGTACTCTTGAGCGCAAACCTAGCACTCTATAACAGTCAATAGCAAAAAGATAATTGACTGAAAATGATTGCATATATATATAATTTACAGTGCTTTATATTTAGATGTAATTTTTTTGAGATGAACTTATTGCAATTGTTTATTTTAAATACCATTGAATAGTCTCCAGGTTCAGCAAATGAAAATGCATTAAAATTAAAGTGAGACCACGTTAATCTTGTTCTCCTTTATATATCAAGAGGATTGTTTTACAATGCGTTTGGTAGAAGGCATGAATTTATTTAATCAGAAATTTAGTGCTAAATGTTTTTGCATTTGACTGACATATATATCTGGCAAGCATGACATTAATTTGTTTTAATCTTACCAATGATGATTTACATTCTAATTTTATGTAATAAATAATAATTTACAGTGCTCAATATTTAGATATAATGTTTTTGAGATTAACTCATTGCAACTGACAATGCATTTAAAGTTAAAATATGACTTTTATCTTACTCTTCTTCATATATAAGGAGGATTGTTTACAATTCTTTTGTTAGAAGGCATATATATGCAAAACTCTCCATACAGTAGTACCACTCAGTGCAAGCCAAAATAATCATTGGATTCAAGAAATAAAATCCATATCTAGTGCCTACTCTTCCAATATCCCCAGACTAATTTCTAGTTTGTGACTTGTGATGTTTAGAAGCATATATATGATTATAATCTAGTTCAGAAAAAAATGTGCATATCTTGTATAATCGTTTATGCTTAAACTATATACACAATCAGAGAGAATAGTAAATATGAATTCATGTAATATATGTATAAATTAATAGAATATACAAAACCTAGATTTGTGGCCTTTATGTTGGGGTTAGATGACATTAAAATTTAAGTTACTGAATAGATAATGTTATAGAAATAGGATATGAATCGGGATTAGATGACATTAAAATTTCAATTATTGAATAGATAAAGATAATATTATGGAAATAGGGTATGAATAAAGTAGATTTGATGTTATTAAAGGTTGTGTAGTTTAATGATAAAGGAAGAACTAAGATGGCTAGTAAATATTTTTGAACTTATTGGTTCAAAGATTTTTGATTTCAGTAAAATAACTTATGTTTCATCACATATTTATAATAATTTTTCACATATTTTTATGTATTGTCATGAAAATAATGAATTGTGGTTTCATAGCTTTAGATTTTATTTATTTGTTAAAATATAAACAACATATTATTTTATATACTTATTTTCACAATACAACAACCATAACAACGATACCATAACAACGATAAGAAAATCATTACTATAATTATCTGAAGTATTAATTAAAACAAAAAAGATTGTTTTTTTGTTGTTGTTGTTGCCATTATTTCATCTGCGGTGTAGTAAATTACTTTTATTAACTATTATTTAATTTTTCAATATTAAGGAACACATTATGTGTTATCTAATGCGTGTAAAACAATACCATGGGCTTTTATTTGTGTTTGTGTTAATTTAATATGAAATGATTCGACTGCTCCATTTGCAATCATTTTCAGTGAATTATCTTGTTGCTATTAACTGTTATAGAGCGCTAAGTGTATGTTCAGGAATATTATAAAGGGATAGTTTGGCGATGGTCGTATTATTTTGTACATGTGTATTTTAAAAAGGGATATATATATACATTTTATATTAATTAATAATGTATGTGTGTGTTAATAAATGCATATTAGATAAAATAGAAATAATTCTATTACTCTAAAAACAAGTGATCTTTTTTAATATTTATTTTCGTTCTTCAGTTTTATTAACTTTGTTAAAAAGTTAATACATTTAAGTTACATAATTGCACAAATGTTGAATAAGAGGAAGTATAATTCTGTATTGTCTAGAGGCAGTATATGGAGTCATTTAGACGTGATTGTCTGATTTATTCCCCAAAGAAAATAGTCATATTTAATCTGATTTTGTGTTCTTTTCTCATACATATAAAAAAGTGCGCTGTCTGCGCTAGTTAATATTTAAAGATAAATATCCAAGAGACTTAAACAATTATTAACTAGTTAACTGGGACTTAGAAATAACGGATAAAAAAAAAAAAAGGAAAATAAAATGAAAAAGTGTCTTTGGGGTACAGTGAGGAAATAAAAAAATGTAAATAAAAATTAAAGTACATAATGCTACAAAGTTTAAGTATATGTAAACTATAGCTGATATTTTATCATTTTTAAGGCAATTTATTAAATGGAACTTATAAATCATTAATAAAAATGTATCAAACATATTGCAAAATACTTTAAATAATTTTTTTTTTTAAAAATAAGAAGTATTTTATCATTTTGATTTAATTACATATTTTGTGTTAAATTTATATGCACTTTATATACAGTATATGTTTTGATTCAAAATAGATTTAGTAATAGCATCAAGAGTGCATGTATCATGTCAAATATCTTTAAAAGACTTTATTAGAGATATAACTGAGATTAGCTTATAAAAGAGCTGAGGTATAAATGGAAATAAGCAATTGACAATCTAAAGGAAGATATATTGTTGGATCAGGAAATTAAACATAAATACTAGTAGACTTATTGGTAAAATAAATTAAAAAGAGATGAGAATTATTAAAATAAAATTTAACAGATGATGCGGTAAAGAAATGAGTGTTAAAAACATTAAGTCAGGCGTTGGTAGCCGAGAGGTCAGCGCAGCTGCCTTGCAAGCAAGCAGTTGCTTGCAGACGGTTGTCGCGGGTTCGCTTCCCGGTCGATGCTTTGACATATGGGAAAAAAAAAATAATGATGAATAAATTAGTAGTGAGAAGATGAAATATAAATTCTGTAGAATATATAGAGAGCAAAACAGAGATGTGAAACAGAAGCCAGGAGAGGGAAATGTAGAGGAAATAGAGAGTTACAAAAATAAAGGTAGATCTGATAATGTATTGTAATTTTCAATCTTCAAATTTGTGAATTAAAAAAAAAAAAGTAAATAAAAAATTAGAAATTTGTAAGTTTGAGTTCGCAGATTTTACATCCAAGCACCTATTTATAATGAGCGGCACCATGAATCACTTTTCAATCAGCTATTTCCTCATCTTGCATACAGTGTGCATTTAGCCAGACACTTGGTTGCTATTACAGTGAAACTATTATTTTACATTTATGATATTGTGGCTGGAAATTATTAAATAAAATTTTTGTTTAAATAGCTCCAATGGTGGGAAGTTAATGATGGTAGTAGTTCTGAGTGATGAAATAAAAATAATTAGTGTAGCAAATAAAAATAATTAGTGTAGCACTGAAAAGAGGGAAAGTATGCTGAGTGAATACATTTACTTAAGCACTCACCCGGTAAATAATAATTATGTGAATGCGTTTTGTCTCTCTCAATTTATTATTATATTGCCTTTTTTATAAACGCATTATTCTATTTTTTTTTGTTAATTATTTTTATTGATGCTCTTATGTGTATAGTTTTATCATGTTATTAATACGTATATATCTCAAGTATCCATGAGATGGTTGTGGATATGATGGATATATGAGGACCTTTGCATAGTAGAATAAATCAGTTTGGATGGGAAAAACAAAATGGCAGAGGTAAAGATGAAATTGATAAATTATTACTAATTCTTTAACCGCCTCTTACAAGGCATCTCATCGACATCTGACGTCACTCTAATTCTGCTAGTTTTAAGGCTAAAATATTCGTTTGACAGTTATTGATTAGGTTTTTAAAAGTTCTGTAAGATGGTGCCCTCTTCCGAATTATTTTACAAGTAAAAAATCAAAAAAACCACATTTAAAACTAAACAAAGAAAGAAGTTTGTCGGTGATTGGCTGTCAGCCAGCTCTCAGCCAAAAAAGACATTCTGATTGGCTGGAAAGAACAAAGAAACTGCCTGATCAAAGAAAATAAAGAAAAACACTGAGATTTTCATTTTGAATGCAATTTAAGTATTAAAAATGTATAATTTGAGAAATTAAAATAGTTTTTTAATAAAATATACTAAAAAACAAAATTATTTTTGAAAAATATTGAAGATTTTAGTAAAAATATTTAAGATTTAGCAAAAAGAAATCTTTACTTTTCCATAACGTAAAATTGAAAAAAAGCAATTGCGTCAGCACTTTTTTGTTTAGACATTCGCTTTAAGTTTGCCGAAATTGAATATATTTTATAATAAATAAATAGCAATTTATTTTTGAAAGAACTTTTGTTCTCTTTCATAACCTGAAAAATTAGTAATATACTTTTTATAAACGTATCTGAGTTGAATTTAATATTATAGGCGAATATGTTTTAACAATAGGCTTTGTCTTCAGTTTGTGAGTTGGCCAATTAAAAGATTTGATTTTTACCTTATACAACCAATAATATAATATAATTAGCGGTTAAAGAAAAAAATGTGCATTAAAAAAATAAGAAAAATATACAGTAATACTTCATATAATAACAGCAGAATAGGAACCAGACCCCTCTCGCTCATTAAATAAATATGGTGTTAAGTGAATTAAAACTTTTTTTTTTTACTCGCGAATCCATACAACAACAAAACAGTGTATTGCTATTATTATTATTAGAAAGAATGGGTCCAAATTTACTATTTATTATTTATTAACCCTATTAATTAAGCATTTATATATAAAAAAAGATATTAAAAAAAAAAACCTAATTTTAAATTAACTATCAAAAAAGAGTATGGCCTTTCTGTCGCCCCCCCCCCCAAAAAAAAAAAAGAAAGGGGGGGGGAGAGAGAGACAGAGGAAGAAACTATTCTAAAAATGAGTTTTGCATGGCTATACAAATCAATTTGTGAACCACAAATACATCCACGTATAGAACATGCTAATCCAATTTTCTGTTTACTTGTTATTTTATGATGTTGTCTTTTAGTCTTCTCAGCATCAACTTTTCTTTCTGAAATACTTCAATATCATCTAATTGTAGTTCTCCAAAGTATTCTATTCTCTGCCATACCTTCCCAATGGAAACAATTGACATTGCTCTTCTTTAAGAATGTCATTGAGATAATTATTATAACATAGATATAGTCTACGCCTACAAAACTCATGCACAAGTTTACCATTAAACATCCTTTTAGGAAGTCTTCCATTGATCATTCATTTTACATGTCCAGTTCAACAAAGATGTTATTTCAAAATAGTAGACTCAATAGTATCATATCCTAAAAGTTGAAGAACATATTGATTGGATTTACAATCTTGCCCTTTTATTTTTAAAATTTTAGAAAGTGTCCTTAAATGAATTTTTACAATAAATTAGGTAAATAATAGCTTTATATACAGCTAATGTAGTTGCAGCAGTTATTTTCCTATGATGAAATACTCAATTTTTTAACTTGTTAAAAGTGGCAGCAATATATTGGAGTTTGTATTTGGATCTCAGCATTTAGGTCTGCCTTTCTACTTATAAAACTAGCAAAGTATTTAAATTGATTTACGTTCTCAAATTTTTAACCGACCGAGCTGAAAGTTGCTGAGGATTTCTTTTCCGTCACTGGCTGATAAAGGATTTGAGTTTTTTGAAAAGCAATTAATAAACTGAGATTTTTTTTTTCCTCATATGTCATATCATCGGCCGGGGGGCGAACCCACAATCGTCTGCAACCAACTGCTTGCTTGCAAGGCAGCTGCGGAGCTGACCTCTCAGCTAACAATGCTTGAAGCATGAAGAACATTCTGTAAATCATCTTTTAACTGATTCAAATTAAAAATTCCACCATCAAACCTGTATTATATTTTGATCTCTGTCTGATTAAGCACCTATAAACAATTCCAAAGACCAATCATAAAAATTGCAAACAAAGTTGGGGAAAGTACATATCATTGTGTAACACCAGTTTTCATTTCAAATGTCTCAGATTTTCCACCTGTAATAATAATAATTGTTCTCATTCCATTAGATAAGCAGTGTAATACAAATACATTTTGGTGGATAACCAACTAATTTTAAACAATGCCAAAGAACATGTTTTATTAATTGAATCAAATGCTTTAATCAACTCAATATATAAATCATTCCTTTGTTCCTGATACTTTTCTTGCATTTTCCTCGGAACAAAAGTCATATCTATAGTGCTTCTTGATTCCCTAAAACCATACTGAGTCTCTAGCAAGCCATTTATCTATAACCGACACAATCTATTCAACAAAATGCTTGAAAATACTTTTTCTGTAGTGGATAATAATGAATTCCAAAGTAATTAACACAATCTTGCCTATTCCTTTTGTTTTTAAAAATTTGGCACAACTAAACCGTCTTTAAGATCAGACGGCACAACTTATGGGTGGAAATATTCTTTAAAAATTCCAATATTTTTGAAACTAATATATCCCCACCATATTTTAAAACTTCTAAGCCAATAAACATCACATGATCACTATTTCTTATACTTGCTCTTAACTGTTATTAAAACAGGCAAAACTCTATACGTTTTGCCACTCAGTGAAAGCCAGAGTAATCAATGGACGCCAGAAGGCTTATGCATAAAATCCCCAGCTAGTGCCTACTAATCCAATATCCCCAAACTAGTTTCTTGCTTGTGGCCTTCGTCAGTGAGGATCCTTGGATCTGAGAGCACTGCAGCTAGATCTTAGGATCTAATGTAACCCTCCAGCAGTCACCTTTTATCTCTACTTAACTACGAAGCTATGAAACTTAAATTGAAAACACTATAATATTTCCAATCCAAGTGCATCAGCTTATATAGTCATATAGGTCTGAACTTTGGTTCTTTAATAACCATAGCCACCACTATCCTATTAGGCAGGATTGGTTTTAAGCCAATAAACATCATATGATCACTATTTCTTCTGCTTGCTCTTAACTATTATTAAAACAGGCAAAACTCTATATGTATTGCCACTCAGTGCAGGTCTGAGGAGGCTCCTCACTGATGAAGGCCACAGGCCAGAAACTAGTCTGGGGATATTGGATGAGTAGGCACTAGATGGGGATTTTATGCACAAGCCTTCTGGAATCCATTGATTTCTTGCCAGCTAAAACTCTTATTTCACTTAAATCCAGATTCAAATTGATTCATTAGTAATTGTACAGTCTTAAGCAAAGATTGCAATTAAAGACTGCCAACCTCCTAAGCCTGTCCCAAGCATTGTTTTCTGAATTTTGTGAAGGCTTGAACTGAAAAAAAGGAAGAAAAAAAGGAATATTGGAATCAGAAATGCTAGGGATGGAAATGTTGTTGCACAAACAACTTGATTGTCACATTATTATAAGGAGATGTCTGATGGCATGAGAGGACTCATGATGACCAGATCCTTCAATATTTTAAGAGAAAGACAGAAAAGACTGTTTGTATTGGAGACAGTACCTAAATTTTAATGAACCATCATCCTATCCCCAAAGGCAGCAGGAGCTCTTGGTTGGACACTGTTCATTTGATATTCACAGTTTGCTTTTATATCTAAAAGCCATTTCATTATCTGCACTTGTGGAACCCTTCACTGGCATGAGTGCAACACCTGACATTAAATAACTAAATTTAAAAAAAAAAGTGATGGTATCTATTTTAATATTATTGTCTTAAAATTTTTTTTTTTTAATATCAAATCACTCAAATTTTCCAGCTCAGAATATGATTCAAGCCAAGAACTGGTCTGGGGATAAGGATTTAAATGTATTTGGTAATCACTGATTAAGCATGTTTACAGTAGAATGGAGAGATATTCTTAACTTTTTCACTAACTCCTACCACTTTCGTCAAAAGACATATTGGCTGTTGCAGTTATATTTGCAACATTTTATTTTTACAATTACATGTTAATTCTATATCATATTTTGATAATCTTTACATTATTTATTACAAATATAAGTTTACATATGAAAGCCTTCTAAAAGATAATATTTGAATTTTGCAAAATAGTGCAAAATAAAAAAAAAGTACTAATGTAAAACATGTAACAAGAATAATGATTTTTTTTTGTATTGGATGCTTGCCTTTGCCTATTGAACAAATTATTTTTTATTTGAATTCCATTTTTAAAATCGTAATAAATTTATTTTTGTTTAGACATCAAAAAACAATGAAATTTTTTAAAATTTAAAATTCCGCTCATTATTAACATTTTGCTAAAAATTTCTACATAGACATTTATGAAAATATTTCTCTTTTCGTGAATCATTCTCAACTTTCATTTGCTGTAATTATGGTTTTATTTCATTTATTATCTTAAAATAAACATTTTCAAATAAAATGTAATTGTAATACATAATTTTTTTTTAGTTTGACATAAACATTTTATAAATACGTTGCATAAGTAAGCATAAATATGTAAATAAATTACTGAAAATTTCAATTTTTCTTTCCAAGATGACATAAGATAAAAGCTGTCAAAGCCTGAAAGCAGAGAATCTACCAATCATTGACATTTTTTTTATTATGATACAAACATTTAGTGACTTCATCAGATTTTTTGGATTTTGATATTTATATGATGCTGACATCATCAGATTTTTTTAATTAATAATTTTAGTTCCAATTTCTGACATTAGATAAATGCAAACTGACAAATATGTACTATAAATAGCTTCAAAATAGTGAAGAAAAACCAAATGCAATAGCAGCACCATGAGAACACCTCAGAAAATGCTGAAGACATGCTGTTGGTCCATAGACTGTTGAAGAATAATATTACTATAACTTTTGTTACTAACAAATTTGTTCTCAGTTGTGATGTTATATAGATGGTGCTATTCTAAATTTAAATAAACAGCCTTTATTAAATATATTTAAAATTCTCAAACATTAGCTTTTTTCTGCTTTTATAAAGTTAAACAAAACAAATTTAAAATCTTATTCTGGCTAATAATTTGGTTTAAAACCATGTTATGCGTGGTTTGATTTTCCTTTCATAGCATTAAAAGGCTCCCATTTTTGCTATAAGGCTATATTGCTTTTTAATTGTTTTAGCACTTTTGTTTGAAAAAACTTTTTAATTATTCATAATAGTTATTTGTGATGCCAGAACTAATGCAATCTATGTCACTCTTAAAGAGATGCCTTGTTCAGTTTGATTAATCATTTCTAATTTGTCATTTAAAGCTAGACACACCAAACAAAAATGTGCTGCTTTTTGAATTATTCAGCTGTAAATTTATTATAGTTAATAAATTATTAAGAATTTTAAACTTCTCTCTTAATATTATACTAAATAAAATTAAAAGCATGTGTAGCGCTTGAAAGAAAAGCTATAACGAATGTATAAATATTAAATGCTTAGCGCTTTTGAGGTGGGTTGCCTCATATTCATAGCAATACTGAGCAACCCGCCTCGAAAGCATTAAGCATTTAATATTTGTACATTCGTTATAGCTTCTCTTTCAAGCGCTACACACGCTTTTAATTTTATTTAGTAGTTAATAAATATAAAACAATTGTCCATTAATTGTATAATACATTATAAATTTACTTATGTGGACATCTGGAACATTAGATTTCTCTGAATCAATTGTGGTCCTTGGTAAAAGCAGTTAATAGTGCTTAGTCTGTGATTGAAATAATATTGTTGCCGATATTAATTTGATTAAAATACATTTATGATGAATTGAATATTTTATCAGGGCAGTTTGAAGACCTTTTATTGTTAGCAATTGAAAATTATATATATATGCCGGAATAGATGTAAAGGAAATTATTTTTAATTTTACAAATATGAAATCATGAAAAGTAAAAATTATGCAAATAAACTTGTTTCAAACAAAATTTTATGTTAATTTATTTCAATATTCTATTCTTTGTTAATATGTTAATGTACCTTTTTAGAAGTTTTTTTTTTTTTGGCACTGAACAGACTATAGTAGCAACATTTATGACTTTTTTTTACAACTCTTAATTGTACATGTCATATTTAACAGTATTTTTAATAATTTATGCAGTTTGAAGTGATTAAACAGATTAATATTTAATATTAGCAATGGAAATTGCTGAGAAATGCAGTGTGCATCTAATTTAGAAGTGAAAAGCCATTAATGGAGGCCACAGTTGTTAGGTATTACTATTTGAGCATATTCTTACTATCATTTAAATTGCTTATATAGTATTATTGCCTATGCAGCCTATATTCATACTAATTACAAAGATAGTCAGATAGATAATAATGAAATAGTAGGAAGTTGTAAAGTTTTAATTGAGATACAACCTGGAAAGTGCAGGAAGTTTTTGATATTCCAGGTGAATTTATCAAATGCTTCTAAGGAAAAAATTGAGAAAGTTAGTTATTGTTTCTAATATAATTTATAAGTCAGAAAAATGACCAATAGATTTGCATTTAGCAGTTGTATGACTATTACAGAAATAACAGAAATCAGCAAAATGTATTTTAGAACATTTAGTTTAATCTGATATATAGGAAATCCTTATTTCTAATAATATATTAAATAGATATACATCTGAAGAGGAATTTTACCATAGGAAAGATAGTGGACAAAAGATGTATTTGGATGATATATTGTAATGGACAGAATCCCACTGTAGTTGTGGTCAATATCTAATACCAGAGGGTACTACTAGAATTATAGTTCAGAATTTCTTTGGAGGTATTATAATAGAATTTAGTGGTGAGGACCTTAAGCTATAGTCACATATATAACCACATACTATTACTAATAGATACTTTAAAATGCCTCTAGGTTGTGGAGAACAGATTCTTTAGAAGCATCAATTGGCAAGAGCAGAAAACTGTAAACAAATGGTAAGATTGATCTAATAAACAAGCAAAACAAATTTTTATTAATTAATTCAGTTATATTACATAAACTTAAATTACCATTACATGTTGACATACATTTCATTTGATGAAATCAGGTAGTTCTTTGAATGTTAAAAACAATCAAAGTATTATTTACTTCAGTGCCATCTCTGAAGACTATCACTTAACAACTGTATTGTTAATTTGATGCTGTTAAATATATGTTAGCATCAAGATGTGCACATCTACACATTTCACTCTTAACATTAAAACATACGCAATAATAAAACTAATTCAAAGACATTTATCATGCAGAATCAACTCCAGCATCAGCCTTATGCAATATGGATTTGATCGTATGCCATATAAAAGTACAAAGAAACTACCTCTAACAACTTGGACTACTAATTCAAAACATCACATGAATAAACTACATATAAAAGTAAAAACCAAGGACAGGAAAAATATGTTCTGGGACGATATGTCTCTAAATCTGGAATAAATCAAAATCATCTGTGAGAGATTACACATAAAATTTAGTTCAAGTTTGGGAATTATTTATTTAGAAACATCATGACCAAAACATAGCAATCAACAATCTACTTCAGTTGTGGTCTCTCATAGCTTAAACATTTATTTCAATTGACATTCCTCATCAGATTTAAGTCTTGAAAAATTTTCTAGACTTTTTATCCATTTAGTAGAACATGTCATGCTTCAATTTTGGAGAACACTTAAGTAGATAAATAACCTATTGTGTTACCACTACTATTATGGTTGCATTCCTGTCATACTTTGCCTATGTAACACACATTTATTTTACTGTATATATGTTAATATTTGTACATAGTTTGTTATTAATAAAGCTTTGTATATCATGGAGAAGTAAACAAATATATATAGAATTCAAATGCAGTATATAAAATATCTACAGGATCACTATATAAATGCATACACACACATATATATATATATCAACTTTTAATTTCAGATGTGTATATGTTAAAAAAATATCAACCTGTCTAAAATTTCTAATTAAAATAAAATCAACTTACTAAACTACCTATATGTATACAAGGTTGGTGTCAGCCATACATATTTTTATTTTCACTAATTTATAAATACCTAATCCAAATGATTTTGAATAGCTTCAGAGAGATAACTTTTATAAACCTAAATCTTAACCAGTTTAAATCCAGTATTTATATATTCTTTTAAAACAAATTAATTTTTCAGAATACACTTGATATAATATTTATTTAAATTAAATATTTATTATTTGAAACTATTTTTGTTATCTAAAATTCTTGAGAAATATTCATTAAGTAAAATTGACTTAAATTTTTATTTTAACAATATTTTAACTTTTTCTTTATTACTATCTAATAGCACATATACATTTATCATTCTTAAGAAGTCAATGGCATACTTTATATAAATGGAAATTTTATACTAACACCAAAGTAAGTATTATCAAATATAAATACACCTGGGTCTCATTTTATGCAGTAGGTAGGTTTTTCAGAAAATGTGCACAAAAGAAATCGCACAAAAATAAACTTAACTTACCTTGAAAAATGGGGGATAGGTTCTGTAATTTTCAGAAATTGGCATAAAAGCAAAGCAACAAGGAAAAATTACTTTAAAATTCACATTAAAAAAATAAAGAAATAAAGCATGACTAATAAAAATTTCAAATATTTGAAAAAAATTAATACAAGACAAACTTTTTTAACTTTTTTTTATTAACTACAGTATTTAATTTTACATTTTTCATACATATTTTAATCATTACCGCTATTTGACAATATGTGTTCGTTTGTAAACTAGTAAGACATCAGATTTGTGACGTGTTCAACTAGCGCCACTTTCAGTCTTGTGCTGTGTTAATGGTTTTCTGTTTCTATATTAAAAAAATGAGATCGCAATCAAAACAAAAAGATTATACATTATCATTAGAAAGATTATTTTTAGTTTATAAAATCAATAAAATATTTGTTATTATTTTTAAAATCTAAAAAAATATTTATTTCTGTTAATATCTAACAAAATATGTTTTAAAAGTTTAAAATTTTTGAATAGTTATTGCAATATTTTTATATGTACATATAAATCTATTATTATTATTTACTCAACAGTATAAGTAGGTTATTTACATACAAGCTAAGATTCTAAATACAGTTTCAGGCCATATTCACGTTAGCTGCTAATATAATGTTATATTTTTGGAAAAAAAAAAGTATTTCAAGTCAAAATAAGTTATTAATAATTTAAATTTCTTGATATCTAATAAATATAGTGAAATATGAAAGATATTAAGAAGAAACATGAATCACATAACTTCAAAATCGCATTAAAATAATCCTCATAAAACAAGACCCAGGTGTAAATGGCAAAAAGTTGACATTGGAGAAGAAATATAAAATTAATATACAAAAGGTCATAAATAAATCACATATTAACTGATATAGATAAGTATTATTGGCTTGTGGTAACTAGAATCTTTTAAGTTTATTACATTGTTATTATTCATAATAAGTAAAATTGTAACTTTAAGTCTGAGAAATTATTTTAAATATGAAGCAGAGATTAAATTTGCACACATGTTTTAACTTTAGACAGAGGTAGAAGAGCTCTTTATCATTCCCTAGTGAAAGATACTGTTGGCAGTTTTCCAAATATATTGTTAAGTGAAAGATATTGTTGATACTTTTCCAAATGTTTAGTCACAATCAGGTTTTCACATTTCAGGTAGATTTATTGTTGAGAAGTTCGTGTTGCAGCTGTAGTATTTATTATATACATGTAGCTGGTTGGCCCGAACTTGGAATTTGTTCAGCACATATTTGGGCATCCTGTTGGAATCCATATTCAAGAAGAAGTCTTTAATGACTTCAGCTGCTCATGTACTGCATGATAAAAGCAATGATGATCTTGGAAAATTGTGATTAGAGTCAGCAAGCAAAGACCAAAGACAAAATTATTTTCCAAGTCTGCTTATTTATGTTCCTTCCTCCTTATGCATGACGTATTTTTTTTATAATTAAAACAAACTTGCAATTATTTTTAATTACCCCCACTTACAAAATTCCTTAGATAAAAACCATGTTTACTTGCATGACAACTAATTGTTGTCTTAATCTCTAAAAAAATATGTTAGATTGAAATTTTAAAACATGTGCAAAACATTCAGCAAAGGAATTTATCTTACTATTGTGATAAACTATTTTATATCAAAATTTTTTCAATCTGATTTTTTGATTATAATTAATTCAATCTCGTTTAAAATAAATTTTTTTTATAGCATAACTTTTAAACAAGTTTATTTAATTAAAACTGAATCAAGAAAAATAAATCAACTCCGTTTTTTTTTTTATCTTTGAACACATGCTTTTATTTATGCATGGGTGTGCCTAAAATATATAAAAACATAACTTTAATGACAAAATCTAAATTTAGTTTATAAAATCTGATTCCAATTATGATTGCCAACTACTTATAATTTATTAAAATATGAATTGAGATGGTAATCTGTTTCACTTTCCCCTTGGATAGAGTAAAAAACAACAACAAAAAAAACTTATTGAACAGAAGGAAATTTTGTTTTTTAATAAAATTGTTAAAAATTATTTATTGATATTTACTATCGTATTTATTTAAATGCTTTTCTGAAAGAGTGATTTTTATATACTTTATCTTTCTACCTTAGTCATATCTATTTTCTCAATAGACCAAATCCTCTGGTGATTGTTTTATATCTTCAACATTCTTGCTTAATATTGCTCCTAAACTATGTGTGATAAACTAATTTAACCTGCTTTATCTTCTTTATGGTTTCCAGTTTATCTGCAAATTTTTCATACTCTGTTTGTACATAATTCTTTTTTTTTAAAATGTCCTTAATAACCATTATTCTCTAAATGGCTGGACAAAATGAGTCTTATAGGATGTCACTATTTGTTGTGCTGTGACACATCTTTCTCCTGTGCTCGCCATGGATTTAATGTTGCCTAATTTCTCTTAAAATTTGATGTAATCATTCATCCTATCAAATTCAGGATTACACTTTTTAATTATTTAATCAGCTGTTGCGCTATGCAAAGAATCGTCAAAATGGCTGATAAAACCATAATTATGCTCTTTAAAGGAAGCAAATTTGTTTTGTAAATAAAGACTTTTTCCATCAGCTCTAATATCTTAATATTCTCTTATTGTGTATGCCAATGTTCTATATCAGTCTTTAAATCATCGTCAGCATAATCTACATGATTATGATCCATATATACTTGTTTTATTAGACTTGAAATTTGTTTTTCCAAATTTTGTTTCTGCTCATTTCTGTCTTTACTGCCACTTGTCTTGGATTATTTTCTATTATTTGTTTTTTTCTCAGTTCTATTTCTTACAATCCTTTTAATGGTTTTAGTTTATTATTTTCCTCTTTTTCTAACTCAATAGGATTATCTTCTATCATTTTCTCTTCTCCAATTTTTCCATTGTTGTCTTTTTCGAATTCTTTAGTAGGCTCAGTATTAGTTTTATTAACTTCATCATTAAATACAAGACTCTTGATATCTTCAATTATGAGAGCTTTCTTTTCTACGGGCACTTAAATTTTATTCGATTATCTTCATCCTCCATCATGTTTGTATTGTCTTATTCTGATTTATTAGGAGAACAACATCATTTTTAGGAACTTTAGCATAACCCCATCATCTTGAATTTTATCATCTTTTTCCACTATTTGCGGTATTTCTTTCAAATTCTTTTTATTTATTTGGATACTTTGTTCTATTATTTGTATCATTGAATGAATCTTGTTTCATTTCTTGCTGATTTTGTTTACATTTTTTTTTATAAAGCACTGATATTGATTCAATTTTGCTCCATTAAGTGGTAACTTTTGTTTCATTTGTTGCATGATAAGATTAATCATGTCCCTAAGTGATGATTGCTCTTGATTCTCTATTGTCACTTTTCTTGCAGCATCCAACAACTTTTCTTGATATTATTTTTTGTATCAACCATTTCATAATTGTAATAAATTTTCTGCCAAAAGGTTTTCCAATATCTCGGGATGTATTTTGATTTTTAATTTTGCCTCACATGAATCAAAAATTATTATATATACTATGCAATGAACAGCCCCATCCCCCATGGTAAGTATGGCCATTATCTTAAACCAGAGAGTGCCACAGACTTATAGTGTAGAATGTCTTCTTTGGAGACATTGTAATAGTTTACTGGTGAGGACATTAAGCTATAGACACATATACAGCTACATATCATTCTTACTAAATACTTTTAAAATGTCTCTAAGTTGGGAACAGATTCTTTAGAAGAATAAATTGTCAAGAACAGACAACAGTAAACAAATGCAAAGATTGATCTAATACACAAAACAAGTTAACAGTTCAGTTATAATACATAAACTTGAATCACCATTTTATGATGATATAAATTTCATTTGTTTACATTGGTTAACCCTTTGAATGTTAATGATAACCAAATAATATTTAGTTCATTATTATTTCTGAAGACAATCACTTAACTATATAGTTAATTTGATGCAGTTAGATATGTGTTTGCATTACGATGTATGCATCTACACATTACAGTCGTAACTTTAAAGAATAAGCAATAATAAATCATACTAACTTAATTTCAGACATTCATAACATGGAGACAATTACAGCATCAGCCTTATACAATTTGTATTTGATCCTACACCACATAAAAGTACATTGAAATGTCCTCTAACAACTTGAAGTACCAATTAAAATACCACGAGTCCACTACATAAAATCAAAACTCAAATGCAGGAACAATATGTTCCGAGGACATATGTTTCTAAATTCAGAGTAAATCAAAATCAACTATAAGACATCACATATAAAATCTAACTAAAGTGTGGGAATTATATATATATAATGGGGAGATAAACAAATATATATATAGAATTTGAGTGCAGTGGATAAAATACCTACAGGGTCACTATATAAATGTACCCATATATATTCTAACCTTTTATTTCAGATGTGTATGCGTTAAAAAAAACTAGCAACTTGTCTACAATTTTTAAGCAAAAAAAATAAGCTTACTAAACTATTTATCTATATATATATATATGATCAATAGATGGCGTCTTTACCAAAACGTCTTTAGACCTAGTTTCTATAGCTCTATCCTTCCACTGACGAAAGCAAACCAGCTTGAAATCAGCTGATCTGGAGGTGAGCAAAATGAAAGAGGTAGTTAATTCTGACTCCTTTTGCGTTTATGTAAAAATATTTTACACTTGTTTCGGCGGTTTTGGTAAAGACGCCATCTATTGATCATAAATAACAAGTGATAGCAGGTTACGTGACTAACTTGTTTTTATTTTTCATATATATATATATATCCACAGATGGCGTTCTACCAAAAACGCCCATCAAGCGTATGTTTTGTTTACATAAACGTCAGAGTAGTTAGTATTCACTATCTCTAACTATAATTCCACTTTCAGATCATGATTTCAAGCTATTTGCTATCGTCAATGAAAGACAGGAATAAAGAAACTAGATCTAAATACAAACTCTGAGCGTTTATGAAACAATTTCTATTCAGCTTGCAAGCGTGAATTTTTTAGACACGTAATGTCTTCAAACTCAGCATAGCAAACCAGATAGCTATATGGGTCTGATCTCAGTTCAGCATCACCACATAGTAGAAGCCTCTGCAATCTATATCATTGCAAGAAAGACCTCAAAGGTACATTTATGATAAACAAAAATGCAAGTTAAAAAACTTGCTAACGCTTGTATTTATGTCCACAGATGGCGTTCTACCAAAAACGCCCATCAAGCGTATGTTTTGTCTGTGGACATAAATACAAGTGTTAGCAAGTTTTTTAACTTGCATTTTTGTTTATCATATATATATATATACATGCACATTAGCATCACCACACATATACCTTTATTTCATTAATTTATAACTATCTTATCCAAGTGATTTTGAATAGCTTCAGAGAGATAACTTTTGTAAAATTAGATCTCAACTCTTTAAAAATTAATCTTATATACATTTAAAACAAATTAATGCTTTTAGAGAAAGATTGATTTAATATTTACTTAAACTAAATCTTGATTATTTAAATTAAGAAATATTAAGCTAAAATTGACTTTGATTTAATTTTTATTTTAACAATAAATTATCTCCCTTTCTCCTTATTACTGCCTAATACCACATATACATTTATCACTCTTAAGTATTCAATGGCATAACCTTATATATGTGTCAAATTTTATAATAAAACCAAAGTATGTATTATCAAAATGTTAACATTGGAAAAAAATATAAAATAAATATACAAAATGCATAAATCACAAACTAAGTGATATAGATAAGTATTACTGACTTGTGGTAACTAGAGCTTTAAGTTTATTAAATTGTTATTGTTCATAATAAATAAAATTGTTACCTTAAATCTGAGAAGAGATTATTTTAAATATGAAGTAGAGATTAAATTTGTGCTTGCACTTTTTAATTTTGGATAGATATAGAAGAGATCTTTATAGTTCACTAATGAAAGATACTGCTATTATTTTTCCAAATGTTTAGTCACAATGGGGTTTTTACATTCTGGGTAATTTCACTGTTGAAATGCATTTGTTGTAGCCATGGTTATATATATATATATATATATATATATATATATATATATATATATATATATATATATATATATATATATATATGTAGCTGGTTGGCATGAGATTGAAATTAGTTCAACCACATAGATTTAGATATTCTGATTAGGATCCATATTCAGGAAGGTGTTCTTTAGTGACTATAGCTGCTTTTGATGGTTACCTCAATTTCTTGGATATATTTCTTGAACTTGTTCAAAAACAATGATGTTCTTGGCGAATGGTGAGCATAGACAGCAATCAAAGAACAAAGACAAAATTGTTTTCTGAGTCTGTCTATTTATATCCCTTCTTTTGCAATATGTATATCTCATAATTAAAACAAGCCAGTAGTTATTTTTTTAATTTTCCACATTTACAATTTTTTTTGTTGATAAAAACTATGTTTATTTGCATGACAACTAGTTGTTATCTTAATTTCTAAAAATATGTTCAATTGAAATTTTAAAACATTTGCAAAGCATGCAACAAAGGAATTTAATATTATGATATAGTATTTTAAATTTTTTTAATCTGATCTTTTGGTTATAATTAATTCAATCTTGATTTTTTTTAATAGTATATATTTTAAGCAAGTTTATTTAGCTGAAATAAATTCTATTATCTTTTTTAAAACTGAATGACAAAAAAAAATAAACCAGTTTCATTTTTTTTTTAATTTTAGAACTCACGTGTGTGCCTATAATATATATATATAACATTTGTAAATGCAAGCTTATTAAGTTATATGACATCTGACTTGATTTTTTTGTAATTTTATTTTTTGCTATTAAGGCTTTGGCAATTTTATATTGCTAAAGCTATTAATATATGGTGTATCTGAACTTAGTTCAGTCTCATATGGCTATTTAAGTTACATAGCTGGATTGGAAGACATATGGATGTCTGAAAATTTCAGATTTTCTACTTAATAGTTATACATTAGATAAAGTGCTGAGCTTCTCCTGATATTTTTAATCTAATGCTTGAATATCTTGGCACCTCTCTGATGATACCAGTAGCAGAAAACCGGTCTGGGGTTGAGGATATTCTGCAAAGCTTGTTAAGAGCTTATTTTGCAAGCTCTATATATAACATTTGTAAATGCAAGCTTATTAAATTAAGTCATGTGACATCTGACTTGGTTTTTTTTGTAATATAGAGAAATCTAACTTTAATAATAAATTCTAACTTTAACTTATAAAATTTGACTACAACTTATGATTGCCAATTACTTATATTTTCTTAAAGATAAATTGAGATAGACAATCTATCTCAATATATTGAAACATATATATAAAGATAAGCTGGAAATTATTATGAGGGTAAAAAAAAATATCTTGGGAAAAGAAGGATCGTGATCTTAAGAAACCAAATAATACATTTTGGGGAGTAGAATAAGAGAAAGAAATGTTTGAAGAAGTTGGTATGATGTAAGATATGGATCTATATTTTGGTATATTAACTATGATTATGATTTGCATATGCATAATTTTATCTGTATATTTTATAGAATTGTTTTTAATTGTTCATTTTATAGTTATTTAATCTGGTGAAATTTTTTTTTGGCAATAATGAAACGCTTATTTATAAGGTTATAGCCTTAGTAAATATTATTTAATATAATAATGTGCGTTTAATAAAATTTATAATTACAACTTTAAATTATCGTAATAGATTTCTTACTATAAGATCTTTCCATTGACTCGTTGTAAATCGTAAGATTTTGCGAGTATTAATGTATAATAAAAATTGTGGACTTAATTAGTGAAGTATTGAATAGCTTCACACTCTTAGATCTAACCACTTCAGCTTCACCTATTCATATATAAAAGTAGGTTGAAGTAAAGAAGGTTTCCCTATTTTCTTCTGAGCGTAAGCTTGTGGCTAAGACCTGTAGAGGTCCCTACCATCGAATTTTTCAGACGCTTATTCATAAGCCTTAGTAAATATTATTATAAATGGATATAAAAATATGAGTGCGTTTATATGGGAAAATCTTACATTAATTCTAGTAATGAATTTTTTTAAACATTTAAATCTTTTTTTAAACATTTAACAACTGTCAAAAGAATACAATATAAAAAGAAAAATTACAGCAGCTCATGTAGAAAAAAAAATATTTAGAAAGTCATAAAATCTTTCAAAATTATTTTAATTTTTTTTTTTTTTTGATATCAATATTTGAATGAATAAATTAAATATTTAATTCTATTTTAGCATAAAGTCTTGCGTAATTGCCTTCGCAATAGGCATTTGTGAATTATTTGCCATATATATATATCTGAGCACTTATTGTATATATGTGTAGAGATGATAATCTGGACCAACTGATGATTGCTGGTTTAGCTTGGAATACGATATTGGTGATTATTTATCTTTTCGACATATATGTGCTCAAGTGTATCAGTGTTATGAGATAGAGTGGTGGGTCATGTGAAAGTCTGTGCTCATACACCATATATATTACATAAAGAGGAAGGGGAAAATTGACATGATATAATTTTTCATTTTTCTGATACCAAATATGGTGATAATTCCCCTCCCACCAATATTTTTTCTTCAAGCTGAAAGTCATGATGCATTTATGTAAGCCAAGAAGTCATGTAACATCCGACAGAAAACCAAGTTTTTATATAAGATTTCTGGAAAGAATTGTATAAAGCACTTTATATCAATAAATAACCGAAATAATAATGATATCACTAAAAACTTTTAGCATTTAGAAGTAACTTAATGACATTTTAACTTACTTTAAAGTATCTTGATATTAAGAAAACATCCAAACACATAAATAAAAAATAGAAGAGTCAACATACAGTAGCTCGAAATTGACCACAGCTTTTCACAATACCACTGGAATTTTCAGCATTTGATAATTAAAACATTTTTTTTTATTTGAAAATGTTTCTTTTAAAATATATATATGTTTTGATAAAATATATATTTTATTTATGGTTATTTGCATTTAGTGGATGACAATAAGAAATGTGAAGATTAATAAAATTAAGATCGATTACTATTTATAGGAGCATAGTTATATATCTGCAGGAAGAAAGTGAAGGAAAATAATAGTACTAGTCAAACTACCAACTTATTACTAGACCATTCCTTCACTCTTCAAGTGCATATACAGCAACAGATATATATATATATATTTTTATATACACTTAATAAACTACCGCCAATTTAATTCTCTGAATATCTTTTATGTTAAAGGTTAGTAATCATCATCGGATGATAGCTTCAGACTCGTACTTATTAATTAAAATAATCTTTACAAGTCTTTCTTCATCTTTTTTTCCTGATCAAACTATTTGATGACGAATGTCATGTTCATAAATATATAAAGCAAGTTAAGATATTTATTCTTAACTCTAATTTCAATTTGGCTTTATATGTTCAATTGATTGGATATGGATCATGAAATATTTGATTAGTCAATAGTTTGGATAATGTGTATTACGTTAATTTAATGTGTGGGGGTGTATTTTTTATATATAATTATTAGTTTAGCTTTAGATAAGATTGTGTATATATACCCAGGTCTCGTTTTATGTGTATTTTTTTAATGCGATTTTGAAGGTATGCGATTCATGTTTCTTCTTAATCTCTTTATATGCAGTTTTCTTTTATGGGATAAAAATATTAGATTAGAAGTCAAGCTCAGATAATGCACTATTACTTTAAATATTATAAATTTCGTGTACTCACATGTCATATTTCAAGTAATAGCGCATTATCGGAGTTCAACTTCCATCTAGTAATTTCAATATTTTCAGCACTTTATAATAGTACTGTAATAGATTTTATGCAATAAAGAAGTTCATAATTCACTTAAAATCAGGATTTCCCCATTTTATATACGCACATTAAATTTTACAAGATTATAATGTAAATCTGTTCAAACATTATAGATGCCTATACAATGCATGTTGTTTTTGCATTTTAAATCACAGTCTATTTTTGCTTTTTAAAAAAAGAGTACGTAATCAATTAATCATTTAGTGTCAGCAAGTAATAAATTTTACAAGATTATAATGTAAATCTGTTCAAACGTTATAGATGCATATACTATGCATGTTGTTGTTTTTGCATTTTAAATCACATTCTATTTTTCCTTTTTAAAAAAAAGAGTAAGTAATCAATTATTCATTTGGTGTCCGCAAGTTTATTTTTAAAAGGTAACGGCGGTGGGCACAAATTAAATTTGACAATTAAAAATTAAAATCTGATAATCAGGCTAAAGATATAAGATTTAATATACAAAATATTTATACATTCTTTATTAATAGTAAAATAATCTCTTTCAATATTTAACCAAAATTAAATATTTTGATTTATTATTAATATGCAATAATTTGATTTATTTTATTTCTAAAAATAAATTTAATCACTATCATAAAATAGAACAGATGAAATTCTTGATTGAAAACTTTTCTTTTCAAAGATGAGTTCATACATTTACTTACTTATTAAAGATGTTATTAAGCTATATTCACCTTTGACAATCTTAATCATATTTTTTTTTCTTTTGTTGATCTATGTTTGTAATAAAACCCAGCGATTATTTTAAATAAGTCACAAACAAATTATGAGAGTATTGATTTAAAATTGAAAAATTAAATATTTTAAACTTATATTAATAATCTTTGATCATATAAAAATGATTATTAGCTGCAGAGTATATATATATTTCTCAAAATAACTTACAATCACAATGATTATATGTTCATGTATATTTATATTCATGTATTTGTATTATGTTTGTTATAGTTCTGAAGAAGATTGCTATCATATTAGGTTGTAAAAAAAGCATTGTTAAAGTAATAAAGAACATAGATGATATTAATATTATAAGAGTATTATGATTGTTGTATTTGTGCTACAGCATAAGAAATTTAATTTGTAATACTGATTGAATGAATATAGATTGGATTTTACAACTTAATATTAATATACTTTGTTGTTGTACATGATCAAAGTATGTTACTGTGTTGAGTGAATCTGGCTTTTTTTTTTTTGTGAATTTGTAATAATTAAAAATGAATCTTGTTTACTTTGGAAATGTCATAAATGAAAGCACTGCCTCCCTTGCAAGAACACTGGATGAAAATCAAATAAAGTACATTAATCATATTTTAATTCTATAATCGAAACAGTATATTGTATAATAGTTAAATTCTACTGCACACTTTTTGTGTATATGTGTCCATTTTATTTTTGGAAAACAGTTATCCTGTAACGTCTTCAATCTTACAAAATGTCTGCCATTTTTTTCTCATCTTGAAAAAATAGTGGATTTTTATTTTGAACTATTTTTAAAGATTATAATAATATATAGGGTATATGAGCACAGACTTTTACACAACCCACCACTCTCCTCTCTATCTCATAACACTGATACACTTGAACACATATATGTTGAAAAGATAAATAATCACCAGTCTATGTATTTCATGCTAAACCAGCAATCATCAGTTGGTCCAGATTACCATCTCTACACATATATGCTATAAGTGCTCAGATATATATTAAGATAACCAATCTTCATACTTTAATGGACAGGCTTCAATCTACCTCACACAACAACTCTTCAACCGTCCATCCAATTGAAAATCTGAAGATGGAATGCTCAAAGGCCACCCTAAGGCCAAGATTCTTGTTGACCTAAGGTCAATCTGACCCCTCATGTACAGGACATAATCCATTTAATACATATACAAGGGATGGGCAGATTTCTCTACTATGTAATAACTGAAACACAGGCTTATTATATACCTGTGTCTATATATGTAATATATAGGATATATGAGCACAGACTTCACACAACCCACCACTCTCCACTCTATCTCATAACACTGATACACTTGAACACATATATGTTGAAAAGATAAATAATCACCAAAGTTCGTATTTCATGCTAAACCAGCAATCATTAGTTGGTCCAGATTACCATCTCTACACATATATGTTATATATATATATAGTCTATGCTCATATACCCTATATATTACATATATAGAAACAGCTATATAATTAGCCTGTGTTTCAGTTATTAGAGGTTATAATAGCAAATATCAATTGTATATCAAAATAGTGGGTACAAATTGATGATGATCACTCTGATAAATCCTCATATAAAGGTCCATTATTAATTGAGTGTAAAGATGTATTTGATCATGTGACCTGCACTAAAAGTTTACAGCTTGTGTTTCATTTCTTACTTGAATTATTTACTAATTTATTTCTCTTATATTCTTTTAATGCTTTGATTTTTTTTTTTTTTTACTTATAACAGTCATTCTTATTATTAACAATTATTTTTATTTGATATATTTTGGTAAGTTGGAGCTAATTTTAAGTAGAACTGTGTTTATATCAAAAAGTGATTATTGATATTTTATATTGATTTTTAATCAAAGCTGTAAGGACAGGTAATTTTTTTTTATTGATATAGTATTAAGTATAATCTAAAAGTTGAATCATAGATTTCATACAAAAAGTCAGCTGTTTAGTTTGATTCAGAAATTGATCTAATTATATACTTCGATTGTTACTGTTGATATTCTATTCTAAAAAAAATGGAGGAAGCATTTTGATCATGTTTTTATTAATTCAAGAATTCACATGCTGATTTTTAATGATATATTTATTCTAGTAATTTAGATATTGATGAAGATATCCAGCTTATTAAAATTTTCATGAATCTAAAAAAATTAATGGCAATAGATTTTGATGGGATACCTAGCATTTATTGTTGGTATGTTAACTTGAAAAATTGGACTTTTTTTAAGGAATATATGAAGCTATGAAGTATGCCACCTTATCTTAAAGATATTTTTATTGTTTTTATTTTTAAAAGTAATGGGGATAAACAGGATTGCAGACATTATTATGTAATATTATTACTTAGTTTAACAAAGGTACTTTTAATGATTGTATTGAATAAACTGCTTTCATTCATCGATGAATGATCACCAGAGATTCAATATGATTTTAGAGAATCAAGGAGTACTATAAACATGATTTGTTTGCAAGCGAATACATTTTTTTATAAGATAAATTACGATTTGTAAATTGCTTTTATCAATTTAATTTAAAATGTTTTTATAACAGTATATTTGGAATTAGCTGGCGGACTGTCAATATTCATTCATATTTTACAGTTTTTATATGATGTAAAAAGAGAAGGACAGTACTTCTGGTGGAAATCTGAAGCATTTAAAATGAAACTGGTGATAAACAAGAATAACATACATTAAGATACAAACATGATTTGGTTCTAGATTTTTTGCACTGATTAAAAATAAGTTCATCTTCTTCATTTCTAGATTTATAGTGTGCTGTTGATTTTACTATTCCTAATGATTCAGAAAAAATCTGTAGAATGGTCTTAATGTTGTGACTGTAATTTATAAAGACATATGTTTAGTAATTAATGTTTTAAAAAAGCAATTGTAACTGCATTTTATCAAACGGTGATAGAAGAACAATGTTTGAGACAATTTTTAATGGTTTATTACATTGATAAAATGAATCTTTTAAGATAGAAAAATGTTGAGTACAACACTGTGATAATGATGTATGTAATAGGAAGGTATTTTATCATAATAATACAACTATGCCAACTACATTGCTGTGAATTTATTATTTTGCTTACTTTATTGTATGGATGTGTTACATGGACTTTTATTAATATAACATAAACACTAAAATATCATTTACGAATGCTCTTCAATATATTAGAAATGCGATCGAAATTTTATAAGACCAGTTTGTTTTTTGGATATGATTCTGATGAAATTACTTTTGTAAAGACCTTTTTGGTTGACCAATGGCAATTGAATGAATATATTTTATAATGAATGTGAGCTTAGTTTTTGTGGGAAAAATTTTATGTTATAAATATTATCTAAAAAACACTTTAAATAACATTTGCGTTCATTGGGAAGCTGTATCTAAGAGTAGAATACAATGAAAAACTACAACTAGGTAATATGTTGAGGTTTATCAAAAAGACAAAGTTCATTGCAGAAAAAGTTTAAAAAGTCAGTATTAAAAGATAACATTAATAAGCAGAGTATGTGAGCACAGACTTTCACATGACTCACCACTCTCCAGTCTATCTTATAACACTGAAACACTTGAACACATATATGTCGAAAAGATAAATAATCACCAATATACGTATTTCATGCTAAACTAGCAATCATCAGTTGGTCCAGATTATCATCTCTACACATATATGCAACAAGTGCTGAGATATATATTAAGACAGCCAATCTTCATACAAGCCATTAAAGTATGAAGATTGGCTATCTTAATATATATCTGAGTACTTGTTGCATATATGTGTAGAGATGATAATCTGGACCAATTGATGATTGCTGGTTTAGCATGAAATACGTATATTGGTGATTATTAATGTTATCAGTGTTATGAGATAGTGTGGAGAGTGGGTCATATGAAAGTCTGTGCTCATATACCCTATATATTACATATCTTGATACAGGTATATAATAAGCCTGTATTTCAGTTATTAATAAGCAGAGTAAAATGATTAGTATGTGATATATTTGGTTATATGCCATTAAAAGCAAGTCATTAGTACACACCCGGAGATTGATTTATAGAATTATCGCAAGTCTCATATTTAACTCTTCTTTATCTGGTTTACTTTTTCTTCTGGAATTAGACTGGCCACGTTCATTTACGATTGCTTGCTAATGATGATGATTGTAAATTCCTTGATAATATAATTTAGATTTTTTTTTTTAATTATAAAGAATGTAGATAATTATAAAATGTAATATTATATCTGCTTCTATACGATATTTATGTTAAACTGACTTATAGATGTTTGAATCGTCAATTTAATTATTAAGTATATTTATTTTTTAAGATTATATAAATTATTATATTTCTTTTTTTTTTTTAAATGTCTGTTTTGTTAGTTTTATAAGCAATCATTTAAATGTATTCCATTGGAAGATTCACTCAGGTGAAATGTGTGCAAGCTGCATTTCAAGTCTTGACTAAGAACAAATTTTAGGCATTACATTTTAAGTAGTTAGTTTTTGAAGGAAATGAAGTGTAAATGCTTTTAACTCATTAGAAATCAATCTTTGACAAATACAAATGTTAAAATAAATGAAGCAAAGAGTATATATGCTAGATGTTTAAAAATGATAAATAGTTTCAGGAAGAAGAAATAATTGTATAAAATAATTGTCTGAAAGAAAGAAATATAAAGGTCAAGATTTAATAAAACTTAAAACTATCAAAGCAAACTTTTAAAGATAATACAAGTTACTGATTTAAAAAAACAGTTTGTTGCCTTTCAATTTAGTATATCTGTTCAAGTGTAAAACTGATATGAAAAAAACTTAAAATTAGTTAAAAATTATTTGTATATTTAGAGTATGAATTTAGACAATTTAACTATTTACAAGATATCATAAAGAAACCTTAGAGATTTCAACTAAGACATAAATTCATCAGTGGTCTATTAAACTCTAATTCTGCTACTTTATCCATAAATCCAATAGTCATTAACTATATGATTTATAGTTTGTATTTGCCTAAATTTGCAATGATCAATGGCTGATAAATTCCATTTATAAAGCAGATGAACACAATGACCATTGGTTGAACTATATATGTTGATGGGACTCCCAGTTGCATTTCGCGAGATCAAATCTAGCTGGTTTGGGTGTTGAATCTGGAAAAAGAAATTTATTTGGATTCCCATAAAAATTCTATTTTTTAACATCTCAATTCTTTGATTGTAGATTCTTGGTTGAATATCCAACAAAAGGATCTTGATTTGAGTTGAATCTCCTCACCATATAACATTTTAATTACCATATAAAGGTATTAAGTAAATTTAGAGTTAATTATATACACAGTGAGAGTACAGAGTACGCAGTACTATCACATAAGTATATATTATTCGTATGCACTTTATTATTTTTTTATATAATTGTTTTAATAAAATTAAAGTAGAAATAACTATTTTCATTCATTGATATAATATCATTATTTAAACTATAACCCTTTAAAGTTAAGTCGCAGCCTAGCAACTAATATAAATGAAATCGAATTAATTTTCAATTATTCATTATTAAATATAATTAATAATTATAGAGTGTAAAAACCGTGAAAACCAAATGATATGCAGTACATGCCACTGGAAGTCGATTCTACTATAAGTACTGAAACAAATTTTTTATTAAAATCTACCTTTTGTTGATGTATTAGCTACTTGTACAATAACTTTTACTATGTTTGAATATATAATACTTATAAAAGGTAGATAGATAAATTGAATGATTTGCTTATTGAAGAAAAGTTTTATTAGACAACAAACCCTAATATTACTCAAATAGAAGAGTGAATAAATTACTCTTTATTAATATTATTTGTATTATCTAAATGAAATTATATATTTTTTTTTATTAATTAAAAAGCCTATAAAATCGTTCTAAATTGGAATTCTGAAACAGATCAACTTTTTCAGAAGACATTTATATATTCAAACCAATATTAATTTAAGATTATATCTACAAAGAAATGCCTTGTGACTAAACTTCACTTGTCATAGGATACATAATGCTATTGTTTTAACCGAAGATAAATGTAATCGCTTATTCCTATTGAAATGTCTACAAGTTATACGAATTTCATCTATATAATCTAAATGAAACTCCAATTGGTAATGAAATCATTTGTGGAAGAAGATGTCAACATCATGCAAGAAGAATGTTTAGAAACAATCGGATACCTGGATAGCTTTCCAATGATTGACTCCAAGGAATAAATAACTATTCTTAACGAACATTATTTCTCAAACATGGAAACAAATAGGACAGTAATATGAACTTTCATTATATCACATTGTCTTCGTGAAGCATCATTAAAAACATTTAATTTTATTTCATTTGTTACTAAAATCCTTTGCCTTTGGAATAATTCATTCATGAAAGACTAAATGAGGATGAATAGAAGATCATGAAATCAAATATTTTTTTTATATTTAATAAAATTTAGGTCTTCTATAAAAGTGACTTGACAGAGGTTTAAACTGAGGTACAAAAGTAAACTTAATATGAAGGTAAGAGTTTATCATTTTTCATATTGGATTTATTTATGACATTGACAAAACATTGTTGTTACTAATTTAATTAACATGATGATGTTTGTTTGTTATTAGTTGTGTAAATTACGAATATCCTGTATGAAAGATTATATATTTCTTAATGATGAAGTTGGAATTCTCTCATATGGATTGTATAAAATAATATTATTATTTATTTGTATATATATATATATATTAAATTAATATTAGCTAGTTTAGCATTTTTATAATTTCTTTTTCGTAAATTATAAAAATTTGTTTATTATGTAATACGTTATTAGAATCGATCGTGTTATAATAAATATCTACTATGGAAATATGGAAAGACATTAACTATTTAATATTATAAAATACTAGAGATGGTAACAAATCCTTATAATTATTTTTTTTATATTAAATAAATTTGAGTTGTTATTCGTTAATAAATATTGTTAATGTTTATTTTAAAATGAAAGAAGTTTCTAATTTATTTAATTTATCTATTCATTTTACGAAACCAAAATAAAGTCAAACATAACACACATATATTATAGTTATTTAATATCCTCATAACTTAATTGAAATAAATTTGAGAAAGATATTGAGATTATATTGAGTATGATTATTGTTGTAAAACTGATGGAAACCCCTGAAGAGAGTTAACCGCAACTTTTCCCGGAGTTTGAATTCTGAGCATAACGGAACAATTAATAAAGATGAAGGTTGTATGATTTATTCTATATTAAATATTTAATATTAAATTATTATTATTGAAGTAGATTCAGTTTTGGATTAAATTTAGATCATCTTATTCATAGCATCCTATATGAAGACCCAAAATCTGATCATAGTGAGATGCGACCGTCTTGATGTTTCCTTAGGGAAATTCCCGTACCGTTACAACATGTATCATAAATATACTTGCTCTGATAGTCTGATTTAAGCCAGTTTCATATTCTTGAGCTAGTCAGGTAAAATCAAGTGCTAGAAGTATTTTTTTTTTTTTTAAGTGTCATAGCATCGGCCGGGACGCGAACTCGCAACCCGGGCAACTGCCTGCAAGTGTAAGGCAATCGCGCTGACCTCTCGACCACCAATGCAAGACTAGAAGTATTTTAAACTCTTCTTTTGAGAATATTCTAGTCAATCTTGGCTAAATGGCACATGGGAATCATTGCAATACAATAAAAATATCCTCTGAAGAGATGTTTGCTTCCTGCAGCTATAGAGGGATTCAATGGTCTGGAAATGTGACTGCAGGTAATATATTTTGTACCTCTCAGTCTGACTGTTGGTATGGACAGTAGGTAAAAATACTATCCATATTTAACTCCTCTACTTGAAACAATGAAATCCAGTAAATGCATAAGATATTTATTATTAATTTAGAAATGTTAATATAGTTTAAACGAAAAGGCATGTTATGGTAATATACTGAATTTTATTATCATATATATACTGTTAATTTGATGGATATGTCTTTAACTCTATGTTATGTATTTTACATTTTAGAACTTATTTTTTTTAAAAATTGTGAATTAAAGAGGAGATAAAATACTGTATTTCATTTTTATTATTTTAAGTGCAGTGCATGAGAAAGATGCATTAACTGACATTAAAATTTATGTTAATGTACCAGATTTATGAATAATTAATTTGATGAAGATTAAGTAGGGGGGGGGTTATTTGTTATGATGGTTATAAAATTAATTAAGCTCTTTTTTCTTAACCATTATGTATATATATATTAAAATTTTAACAGAACTACAGATACACACATATGTACGATACTAAAAATTTGCAAAATAAATTTAATGAATTTTTAACTTATATTTTGAATATCATTTATGAAATTTTTGTGGTATATTCATATACTGTATCAATGATTCTTTTTACATTTATTAAGCATAATTTTAAGGAATCTTTTTTTTTATTATTTTCCATTGATTTTAAATATTTTGAAGTTAGCCAGTTGTGTATAATTGTGTATATGTTGTTTATATGTGTGTTTGAGAGATATTTTATTCTGAGTGAAGGCAGGTTGATCTAAGCATTGGTATGACGATCAGGAAAGAACAAGCAATAGTTTTTGATATGGTTGATGGTATTTTGCTTTTGCTTGGGATTCTTTTAACGCAATTTCATGATTAGAGATGCTTTACAAATAGATGAAGATTTTCATATAGAGGGCATCACAATCGGTAAATAAAAAAAATGAAATGGCTTCAGTGCTCAGCAGTTCACAAGAAGTTTGAATGCAGGGATTACCAGAACTAAAATTGGTCCAAGGACTCACTTCCCAGAGTCTGACTTTACCACTGCATTAAACTATACAAGTAATTATATACACATGTATAATTTTCTTTTGTTTTATCATATTTCAATATGATGATACATTTTTATATTTACTGTTAAAATAAAGTGTGAGGTACATCAAACTGACAATAAAATGAGTCATATGCTATGGTAGTATTTTATATTGGACTATTTCCATCATCTAATATGAGTACTGAATGTCTTTAAAAAAAAAATTAACTTTATTTAAGTATTCCAATAGACACAGGTTAATATATGCACAATGTTTCAAGATGTATTGTTCTCCCCTCTTCTTCAGTTGCTGCTGGCCTGACCAGTGACAGTACTAGCACCCAAGGATCTAAGTGTTTCATGATTGATTCCCATACTACTACTGTCACTGGTCATGCCTCTCGAAACACTGTGTGTATACTAACCTGTATGCTATTACTAACAGTTGAATGTATTTGGAATATTTAAATAAAGTTAATTTTTTTTTAAAAGACATTTAATACTCATATTAGATGATGGAAAAAGTCCAACATATAAATACAATTGAAACACCGTCATTACAAACCTTCAGGAAAACACAATATTTAAATAGAAAGTAGGTTGAAGTAAAGAGGGTTCCCCTCTTTTCTTCCAAAGTGTAAGCTTGTGGTTAAGACCTGTAGAGGTCCCTACTATCACATTTTTACACGCATATTCTTGAGGTTACAGCCTTAGTAAATATTACTATATAATGTAGTAATAGGACTTTTAAATCTGATTACCAATTCCTGATGAAACTAACAATTAGATACAAGAGCTTATTACATGTATTAAAATCATTAATTTTAATGAAATCTCTTCATCAGTTGGCGTGGCCACTTAGGTCATTGCTTACAGTTCACACACCATTGGAATCTTATTTACTAAGATAGCTTATCAATTACTTTGTAAAGTCAAAAAACTACGGAGAGACTTTCTTTTCAAAATTTTTTATTGATATACAATATATAACTTCACTAATAAATATAAATATAAATAGCCAACGTTTCGTCCATTTTTTTCAAATAATGATATGGACTTTATCAAGGTTCTATAAAACAGAGAAAAAATATACAATAAATAAGAAAACTAGAAAATAAAACAAAAACAAATAAAAACAAACAAAAAATAAAAAATAATAAATAATAATAACAAAATAAAATACCTATAAACCAAAAAATGGAAAAATTGTATAACATCAATTTCTCATTTCCTTATAAAGTGAAAAGTTTTATACTAAAAGGAAAAAATATCTATACAAAAACAGTCAATTTTTTTGCACAAATATATAAGCTATTTTAACATCTTATTTAAAATAGGATTTAATTGTTCTATATAAATACTCTCTTTGTTAAATCTTTCAAAGTAATTACCAATACATTCCAAAGGTCGAATTTCATAGTCTTTATGTCCTGTTTCCAATTTATGACAAAAGATAGCAGATTTCTTATCAATTATATGCTGATATAGTCTGGTTTTTAATTTATTCTTGCTTCTTCCAATATAGAATACATTGTTTTTGCAGTTCAAACATTTAATTAAATACACTGAATTCATAGCTTCAAGCATATTAAATTCTTTATGATTAATCAAAGATCTTAAAGTTCTCTTCTTTTTGTATACAGGTTTCATATTTATACAGTATTTTTTATTAATTTTATTTAACAATTCATTTAATTTCAAAAATACAAATTTAGATAACTTAAAACCAATATAAATATTATTATCTATAAAAAAATTTTATTTTTGTATTTACTATTACCATCATGTTCTTTTACTTGTTTCATTATTTATATTTTTATTCCTATAAACATTCATACAAATATTATTTCTAATTTTATTCAAATTTTTTGTAGAAAACAAATAATTTATAATTCTATATGGATACTCATTTATTATACACTCCCTTTTTATATAATTTAATTCTTTATCCAAACTATGTTCATTTGAACATAATTTAAATGCTCTCATTATTCTATTGTTTATGATATTAATTTTGCATTTAAAATCAATATCGGAATTCCAGTTTGTTAAAATTCCAGTAGACATTTTTTTTCTATAAACTTCAGTTTCTATTTTTATTCTATTATTTTTATAAAATTTATAAATCTTTACATCCATATATTCAATACTATTATTATTTTCTTTATCTAAAGTAAACCTAATATTATCTATTCTATTATTAATAAAATTCCAAAACTTAAATGATTTATTCAAATTACCATTAAATATCATGAAATAATCATCTACATAACGTACATAAAACATAGGTTTATGACAAACATTAAAAAAAATCTTTTCAAAATTGCACATATAAATATCTGCTAAAAATCCACTTAAACAATTTCCCATATTTAATCCTTTTATCTGTTTATAGTATTTGTCACCGAATTTAAAAAATAAATCCTTACAACATAACATAAGAATGTCATGCAACAAAGGAATATCCATTTTTATATTTTTATTTTTATCTTCAATGTACATCTCCAAAAAACAATCAATTGCTTTTTCACAATTTATATTTGTGTACATATTAATTATGTCTAGTTTAACAAAATAAATATTTTTAAATTCTTTTAAACCAAATAAAAACCTCTTAATTTTATCAATAAACACAACAGAATTATAAACTTTGTTCTCAGCAAAACAATTAGTATATTTTTTAAATAAATTAATATAAACCCATTTTGAAATATTAACGTAATAAGTGTTAAAACAATCCACTATTGGTCTCATAGGTATATTAGGTTTATGCACTTTAGGCAAACCTTGAATTTCAGCACACATAACGTCCATTCTTTTTAACCTAAGCATTTCGCTTTTTTTAATTATTTCTTTATTTTCCATAATTGTAATAAATTTATTTATCTTTTTATTTAAAAAATTACTCATATCTTTTTTAACTTCAATATAGCAATCTTCTTTTAACATATTTATCATTTTTTTATTATAATCTTCTATATACATAATTACTACATTTGAAAATGTATCTCCTTTTAAAAAAACGATATCATTATATTTATTTTTTAAATCATCAATGGTTTTCCATTCATATCTATTATACATATCCTTGTTTATATTATTTTGAAAATCCCATTCTAATTTTTTAAATCCATACACCAAATCACTTTTTAATAATTCTTTATTATCTATTTCACCAAAAATATCTTTATCAATATAATTATTAATCATTATCATTTTTGATTTAATTTCGATAATTTGTTTATTAATACTATATTTTCCAAAAGGTACATATTTTAACCCTTTGCTTAATAAATTTAGTTCATTTTTACTAAAAACTTTATTTGTTAAATTGACAACTGAGGAATCATTGTCTAAAAAATCATTATAAACACTACCAAATTTATCATTACAAACAATATTCTTTTTATTTTTATAAAAATTATTAAAATCATTATTATAAAATATTAAATTATTTATTTTTTTATTATGTCTATTATTTACTTCATTCTTTAGTCTTTTTACCTTTAATAAAAAAATCTTTTTTATAAAATTTTCTTCTTCAAATGTAATCAATTTACACATTGAATTATATATAGATTTAATATTATTTAAAATATAATCTCTTTTCCTATATAACCCGTTTATAAACCTTTTTAAAATAAATCTTTCAATAAAATGAACATCACTTTGTTTAAACAACTTTTTAATTTTACTAAAACATAAAAACTTTGGAACCACATTATAAAAAATACAATTTTTTAAAAATTTTATATCTAGGTTTAATTTTATGACCTTTAGTTTATATTTCATCCAATTATTAATTAACTTGATACAATCTCTAAAAACATAAACATCACTAATATTATTTCTCAAATAACCAATAAAACTTCTCATATTCATATATTCAAATTTCAAAAAATACATGTTTTAAAAATTTTTTTATATACAATTTCATAAAAATACGAAAAATATATTAAAAAAAATATAAATAAATAACAAAAAGTATAATAATAATAAAACCATATAACTGCATAAAACTTATAATAAATCCATATAATAATATAAACTTCTTCTTCTTTTTTCTTTCCAAATGTATTATCAAGTTTTATAAAGTCAAAAAACTACGGAGAGACTTTCTTTTCAAAATTTTTTATTGATATACAATATATAACTTCACTAATAAATATAAATATAAATAGCCAACGTTTCGTCCATTTTTTTCAAATAATGATATGGACTTTATCAAGGATATATATAATAGATATGAATGGAAAACCATTGATGATTTAAAAAATAAATATAATGATATCGTTTTTTTAAAAGGAGATAAATTTTCAAATGTGGTAATTATGTATATAGAAGATTATAATAAAAAAATGATAAATATGTTAAAAGAAGATTGCTATATTGAAGTTAAAAAAGATATGAGTAATTTTTTAAATAAAAAGATAAATAAATTTATTACTATTATGGAAAATAAAGAAATAATTAAAAAAAGCGAAATGTTTAGGTTAAAAAGAATGGACGTTATGTGTGCTGAAATTCAAGGTTTACCTAAGGTGCATAAACCTAATATACCTATGAGACCAATAGTGGATTGTTTTAACACTTATTACGTTAATATTTCAAAATGGGTTTATATTAATTTATTTAAAAAATATACTAATTGTTTTGCTGAGAACAAAGTTTATAATTCTGTTGTGTTTATTGAAAAAATTAAGAAGTTTTTATTTGATTTAAAAGAATTTAAAAATATTTACTTTATTAAACTAGACATAATTAATATGTACACAAATATAAATTGTGAAAAAGCAATTGATTCTTTCGTGAGGGAACAGAGAAGATAAAAATAAAAATATCAAAATGGATATTCCTTTGTTGCATGACATTCTTATGTTATGTTGTAAGGATTTATTTTTTAAATTCGGTGACAAATACTATAAACAGATAAAAGGATTAAATATGGGAAATTGTTTAAGTGGATTTTTAGCAGATATTTATATGTGCAATTTTGAAAGAGATTTTTTTAATGTTTGTCATAAACCTATGTTTTATGTACGTTATGTAGATGATTATTTCATGATATTTAATGGTAATTTGAATAAATCAATTAAATTTTGGAATTTTATTAATAATAGAATAGATAATATTAGGTTTACTTTAGATAAAGAAAATAATAATAGTATTGAATATATGGATGTAAAGATTTATAAATTTTATAAAAATAATAGAATTAGAATAGAAACTGAAGTTTATAGAAAAAAATGTCTACTGGAATTTTAACAAACTGGAATTCCGATATTGATTTTAAATGCAAAATTAATATCATAAACAATAGAATAATGAGACCATTTAAATTATGTTCAAATGAACATAGTTTGGATAAAGAATTAAATTATATAAAAAGGGAGTGTATTATAAATGAGTATCCATATGGAATTATAAATTATTTGCTTTCTACAAAAAATTTGAATAAAATTAGAAATAATATTTGTATGAATGTTTATAGGAATAAAAATATAAATAATGAAACAGTAAAAAAGAACATAATGGTAATAGTAAATACAAAAATAAAAATTTTTTTATAGATAATAATATTTATATTGGTTTTAAATTATCTAAATTTGTATTTTTGAAATTAAATGAATTGTTAAATAAAATTAATAAAAAATACTGTATAAATATAAAACCTGTATACAAAAAAAAGAGAACTTTAAGATCTTTGATTAATCATAAAGAATTTAATATGCTTGAAGCTATGAATTCAGTGTATTTAATTAAATGTTTGAACTGCAAAAACAATGTATTCTATATTGGAACAAGCAAGAATAAATTAAAAACCAGACTATATCAGCATATAATTGATAAGAAATCTGCTATCTTTTGTCATAAATTGGAAACAGGACATAAAGACTATGAAATTCGACCTTTGGAATGTATTGGTAATTACTTTGAAAGATTTAACAAAGAGAGTATTTATATAGAACAATTAAATCCTATTTTAAATAAGATGTTAAAATAGCTTATATATTTGTGCAAAAAAATTGACTGTTTTTGTGTAGATATTTTTTCCTTTTAGTATAAAACTTTTCACTTTATAAGGAAATGTAAAGAAATTGTTTATGTTATACAATTTTTCCATTTTTTGGTTTATAGGTATTTTATTTTGTTATTATTATTTATTATTATTTGTTTGTTTTTATTTGTTTTTGTTTTATTTTCTAGTTTTCTTATTTATTGTATATTTTTTCTCTGTTTTATAGAACCTTGATAAAGTCCATATCATTATTTGAAAAAAATGGACGAAACGTTGGCTATTTATATTTATATTTATTAGTGAAGTTATATATTGTATATCAATAAAAAATTTTGAAAAGAAAGTCTCTCCGTAGTTTTTTGACTTTATAAAACTTGATAATACATTTGGAAAGAAAAAAGAAGAAGAAGTTTATACAATTACTTTGATACATATTCATATTTTTTCAAGAAATTGCAATTGCATAACATTTGAAAGAATTTTTACTTTATTTCTAGTTAAATAGAGAGTGTTGGAACATTATATTATTTACCCATAAATTTAATAATTATTATAATATAGTAATTTGCTAATATAATATACATTAATTCAATTAATAAGGTGAAACATAAATAGAAATTAGTTTCTTGTCTATATATAAGCCAATAAACATCACATGCCCACCATCTCTTATGCTTATGTATAACTGTTGTTAAAACAGGTAAAACTCACTATACATATGATCATGTGATGTTTATTGGCTTAAAACCAATCCTGCCTAATAGGATATTGGTGGTTATGGTTATTAAAGAACCAAAGACACCAAAATGTATCGGAACTGAACTGGGTTCAGACCCATATAACTATATAAGCGGATGGGCTTGAATTGGAAACATTAAGGTGTTTTCAGTTTAAGACTCATAGTTTTGTAGTTAAATGAAGATAAAAGGTGGTTGCTGGAGGGTTGCATTAGATCCTAAGATCTAGATGCAGTGCTCTCAGATCCAAGGCTCCTCACTGACAAAGGCGACAAGCCAGAAACTAGTCTGGGGATATTGGATGAGTAGGCACTAGATGGGGATTTTATGCACAAGCCTTCTGGCATCCATTGATTACTCTAGCTTGCTGTGTGTGGCATACATATAGTGAGTTTTGCCTGTTTTGTCTATATATACAATGGAGTTGCCGTATCTACTATATTTTGAAAACTCTTATGAATGATATAAATTGTGGATAATATTTTATATTTGTTTTGCAATATTTTGTTTGTAGTGGTTTGTTTGTACATTGTTTTCTATATTTACACTACTTTTCTAGAAATGCATGTACCATACATGCTTTTTTGCATATATATATTTACACACATACACAAACAACATACCTATAATATATTCTAATTTAAAGATTATAGTACATAGACAAATTAAGAGTATAATTCAAAATAATTTTAAAAAATGATAATAAAATTTACTATTGCCTTTTTCTGTAATATTTTTTTTAAAATTCTAATTCATTTTTCACTCTTCATTATTTCACGAATAAACAATTCCTTTCTTTTTTATTAACGCAGATGAGAGACTTCAACATACTATTTTTTACATTTACAATTAAATTAATAATTTTAAATATTTACAAAAACAACCTTACATATTCACTCAAGCTTGGCTCAATTGCTAGGATCATTAGCTTTATGTTTTAATCTGATTTAAATTGTTAAAACAAAATGAGAGCATTCAACAATGCAAACTTATTCCACACTTAATGCAAGACAAGAAAATGCTTACTGCTTACAAGAAAATAATATAAGTATAAAATTTTACATTTTTTTAGTTAATTAATGTTTTGATGTTTTTATTTTTTGCTTCTTTAATTTTTTTGGATAGTATGCAATTGAAGTAGTGAATATTGAATCAGCAGATATGGCAACTCCATTATATATATTTGTATAATAATTTATTAATCATATTATTCAAAAGATATATAATCAATATACATTTACATTATAACATTTTTACATAAAAATGGTTATAGTAATTATAACAGCAATAATTTTTTGTTTTGTATATATATACATACAACTTATAAATAATTTATTTTTTGGGTTAAACCATGTATTATTTTCTATTACATACCAATTGTCAAGATTAACTTTTGAAAGAAAAATCGTTAGATCTCGAACAGTAACGTGACTGAGTGCAAGATGAGAAATGAGATTCAGATTGAAGTAGTTCAGCAGTTAAATCATACAACCATGAAAACATTAAATATAATATTATACATCTTATAAGTTTGTAGGATAAATGGAAAAAATTACAGTTTCTAACTATTCAAAAGTATATATGTATATGTACTTGTTCATAACAAGTTTTGTGATTTCAGAAAATGTGTATGTGATATCTTAATGCTTTCAAGTAGTGCATTTGATATCTCACACATAAATAAGATTCTCTTAGTTTCTGAACTGTAAATGGCATTGAAGAGTCAGTCATTCTAGCTGAAGAATTCTGAAATTGAAGATTTTAATCCTGAGTTCTTATAATACATTGTTTATGTTTACATTTTTTTCTCTGCTAAACAGAGAGCAAATTAATGATTTTTTTTATTATTTGCTATTTTTATATTAATTTTTATTTATTTATCAAAGAAGAGTTATTCAACATCATTATTTCCTAAAGTAGCCAAAGTGCTTTAATTAATATATATTATTAGTGCTACATAATTTGATCTTTATATATATATATATGTGTGTGTTTGTTTATATATATTTGTTTATATATGTAATATATGTATATATTAAGGAATGTGTATATTTATAAATGCTTTCCAAACATGTATACATTAAGTTTTATTATTAATATTTATAATTTGTAAATGAAAACACAATGAACATAATTAGAGAATTAAACTTGTAATCTTTTCAGTAAAAATAACTTAATATTAGAGGGAAATATAACTTTCTGTCTAAAAAGAAAGGTTTTTTTGACTACTGTGCTTGATCAATGTAAGGAATTTGAAATTTGGCATTTTTAATAGAAGAGTGATACAAAGATTGTGAACCATGCAAAGAATATAAAAAATAGAATGCTAAGATTAATGAGAAATGGAAAAGGTATATTATATTATTTAGAAAATTAAGAAACTGAAATGACTCTGGACTGCCCTTGATTTTAGAAGAGGTACAATTGACTGATAAACTGAATCGCAAAAGATTTTAGCAGAGTTAGAAAGAGGTAATATGCTTTTTTTTTTTTTAAAAAAAAATAAAATTCCTATCTAAAGCATGAATTTTCCTTACTTGTTTTTACTCCACAATATTTTCTTTATCACTTAATATTCCATGATTCTTGGTAGCAAAATTTACCATAATTCTGAAAGGTTTTTAACAGACCACTTTCTTAGTGTTTTATTAAACTTGGAAACATTATATATATATAAAGAGAAGGGGGTGATACTATAATAGTGACAGCATATGGAAAAGGAAGTAATTTTTATTATATTACATATACAAAGTGGTGACTGCTTTCATGTGTATATATATATATTAACAAAAAACTCGAATAAATTATATAATATTCAAAATATCAATATATATAATATAAAGTAGTTTTGGGGTTAAACTGTGTTATTTTTGATTATTCCCAATGTTTAGATGAAATAGCATCCGCCATTGTCAAGATTAACTTTTCAAAGAAAAACTGTTAGATTCCAAGTAGTAATGAGATCGGGTGTGAAATAAAGAATGAGATTGAGCGTGAAATAGTTTTCATGTGTCAAAGCATCGGCTGGGAAGCGAACCCAGGGCAACTGCTTGTAAGGCAGCTGTGCTAACCACTCAGCCACCAACGCTTGACTAGAGCGTGAAGTAGTTGAGCATTCAGAATATGTGGATTAACAAAAATGTTTATTGTCTTCAGTTTCATCATTAATTGACCTTTTTCTTCTAATATAAAATTGAAGTCAATTAATTGTGAAACTGAACAAAATAAACAAAATGTTTAATCCACACCTTTTGAATGCTTAACTATTTCATGCTAAATGGTATTCTTTACCTCACACTCAATCGCTTTACTACTTGAAATCTAATGGTTTTTCTTTGAAAAGTTAATCTTGACAATGTTGGTTGCTATTTCATGGAAATACTAGGGAGTAGTCAAAAATAATGCATGGTTTAACCTCAAAACTACTATATTTACATCATATAACCATGAAAACATTAAATATATATGTACATATTATAACAGAACGTCCCAAGATCTAATATACAGTCTTGGATTGATATTGTTATATCATCACCAAATTCATGTATCAACTAATGTAATAACATATTGAGGAATTATTAAATGAAAGCCAGTTTGAATTTGTTTCTGGGCTGACCATAGTTATTCATAAGAAACTATTTTAAATAGATTAGTTTCATAATGACAATTAATCCTTTTCAATCTTATTTCCTACATTTATATAGATTAGTTTCATAATAACAGTTAATCCTTTTAATCTTAATTTTTGCATTTACACCCATGAGTGCTAAGCTGAGTTCTTAGAACATACATCTAGATTTTTAATGACTAAGCAATCACATAGATACAATGTATTAGCAGATATAGAATATTCACAAGACAAGAAAGAATTTACGTTTTCTCAAAATTATTTAACAATAATTTTAAAACAACAAATTAAGAATAGGAACATTGACAATAGAATGTGTTAGTGTGACATATACAACATTTAAAACACATTTTCACAATGATCAATCTGTATTAACATATTCATGTCTTATCCAATTTATTTATTATTAATAAAGTGGGATTTTTGATGTTTAAGTTTAATACAAAATTGATTCCTTACAGAAATACAATATTTGTTAATTAACAAAAGGAAGTATTAATAAAGTATAAGCATTAGAATAAAATAAGGATATTTAAAAGTATAAATGCTTTTAATTTATAATGACTGATTTTTTGCCATTCTAATATCAATAAATCTATGATAATGAAAATCTCATTTAGAATTTTGTAGCGGAAAAGTTTATGTACACATTTTTACTAGAATTGTTATATAGTACATATTCGTAATTTTACAAGTTTTCAGATCACAAAAAGATTATATTCAATCACAGGATACTTCAAAGCTATCTACAGTTGTGGATGGTATTATATCAAGTTTCTTCTTCATCAAGCTAATGGATCATTTTACAACAAACACGTACTTTATTCAGGCTTCAAGAGAATTTGATTAGATCTTGCTAATTTATTTCACTGATTGATTATCCTAGTTATATAATCAGAAAAAGAGTTGTAATCTAAAAAAAGGAAGTGATCTAACTAATTCTGCAGACATTGCAAATAAAATGGATGGAAATCACTGTGTTAGAGAAAATATATTTGTTCACTACTTTGCTCATAGCTATGTTTGGTCTGTTTCTTCAGACGTTGGTGCTTTATCTTCTCTTCTGGTAGTTCAACTCAGTCTCTTATTTCTGTTTTAACAGCAATGCTGATAATAAATAAGTAATAAGCCAATATCTTTCAGCAGAATTCAAAATCATATATTTTTAATGACTGAATAAATAAAAAAAATTTTTTCATCAAGAATCCCTTTTTACATCTAATGCTTCATGCATCATGCTTGTTGATTTCAAAATATATTAAATTCTGTTTTTATTTATATTTTAAAATATTTGTTCTATAAATTACTTTTAATTGTTTTTTTTTTTTTTTAAATAACTGAATGAAGTTTTCCTTTACCTGTTTATATATGAATTAATTTGTTTACTTGATTGTATCTTTTTATTTAATTTTTTTTTTCTTTTTTTTATAATTTTATCTATTTGAATTTGTTAAAAAAAACTATTAGGTACATTGTTTTGGAATTACACTTATAGGCTTTTTTGCTTATTTTTTTTCTGTATTTTTTTTCACTTTGCATGTTTTAATGGGGGGAAAAATTCTTTATCAAATTTTTATGTCTTAAATCAATTTTATTTAAAACATATGTATAAAATTATATAATTAATCTTAGAAATAAAATATTAACTTTGCAAATTAAAAAAAAAAAAGCAATAGGGTTATTCAAAGAAATTTGAATCAGTCTTCAGTTTCAAAATTTATTTAATGAAAAAAAAAGAAGAAATAATTCTGTTTGAGATAAATTTTGATAAACAATTAAGTATATAAGTAATGAAATTATACTTAGAAATATTAAAAATTGTCTTTTCAGCTTTCAAAAAAACCAATAATCAGTAAAAAAAAAAAAAAAAAGGTATTGAAAAACATGTCTGATGTCACATGAATTTTCAACAGATTAAATTTTTCTGAGAATCAAATGTAATTAAAGCAAGTATACATAAATATCATCTACTTATTAGGAAATAAATATTTAATAATTTTACAAAAAACAGAGATAACTCATAAACAAATAAAGAATATACTTGTTTTTCAGTAGACATTAATGAAATAAATTGTATAAGCTTAGAAGTATTTTTTCCTAAGGAGAAATTTAATTCTTCTCTCTTGATATACTGATTGCTGTTAACATCTAGGAATAATAGTTATGATGAAAATCTTAAATAATTCTCAACCATAAAACTCAGTAAAAGATTAAATTATTTAAGTAGATTCTGACTATTGAAACCTCATATTGATTATTCAATTCTATAGCCTAAGATTAAATTTATAGAATTTGATTTATTTTCATTCATTTTTAGATTTTTAGACCTTATATTGTCATATAACTTTAGGGAAAAAATAACCGATGTATTGCCCCCCCCCCCCTTCAAGATAACATTTTTAAAACTATTTTTTCCAAGATTAATATGAGTTAACTCTTCACTTTTACTACATATAAGATATACACACACACACTGTCACACACATTTATATATATAACACATACACACCCAGCAAATAACAGTATTTAAACCTTATTTGCAGTATAGTCATGCTATCAATTTCTATGTTTTTTAAATAACTATATGCTTTAATTTCAGGTTGACCTAATCTTTATTAAATAGTGTGATGGTTGTGAGACCATTTCCTCATATTTTCGGTTATAGTAGAGATATTAAGAATTAAAACCTTGTTTAATAAGGAATAATTCTTGTTACTACTAATACTGAAATTGTATTTAGTATCTATTTCTATTAAAAATAATTGATTTAGGCATTCTAAGGATAATTTTTTGTAAAGACTTATGGTAATTTATGGCAAGGATTATTTGGAAAACATTATCACTATTGATAATGTACAGAAGCTTTTTTTTTTTTTTTTGCTTGGTTTCGGTATTTATTTTTAAGAAATTAAAGTACTGTCATTAGGATTTTAATTTTTTAAATGATGTTACATATATATCTTAAGTAAAAAATATTTTTTTTTATTACTTCAATTTAATTTTAAATTTATTTAATGATTGTAAATTATTTAAATTTTTTTACTTCATATTATTTCTATCTAATAATTTTATATTAATTACACTATACAGGCTTACACACACCTGCACATATATAATGTAATATATAAGCTATTCGAACTCAGACTTTCATACGACCCTCAACTCTCCATGCCATCTCATATTGTTGATCCCCCTGATCATACACATGTTGAAAAGATAAATCATTTTAAATAATTTATTCCTATATATATATATTCTCTAATCCCAAGAAATTCGAAATATATCTTAATCATATTTTGTTAAGCAATTTAAAAATGTATGTATTCATTTAATTAAATTACAATGACATTTATTTTAAATTGGCGTGGGTTTTTTTTTTATTGATTTAGGTCTTAAAACCAGTTATCAAATTATAATGCTTCCGATTTGAACTTGGAGTAATAAAATTAAATGCTAGTAGTGTTGTATTCTCTGATTTTGTCGATGCCACTGCGTGCCATTCTTTTATAGATCAGAAATGCTTTTATTAAATTTGAATTCGATTCTCAACGTCAATATTTTGAAAAGGAAATAAATTGTTTAAAAGTCTGCAACTTTTCACGATATCATATTTACTTTTTACTATTCACAATTCAAATGTCTTTTTAGTTATTAGATGTCATTGTAAACTCTGTTTTACTAATTCTTTGGAAATCTAACACGATTTAAGAAATTATTTTCAGTTGATTTGCTCGGCCAAACTTAAAATTATCATTTTTGAAAAAAGGGATCAGTTTATCTATGCTATTCAGTTTATTTCTCAAACAAATAAGTTTATCATTAGGAGAAAAAAAGTATACAAATGTCTCTCCTGCATATTTATCAATATATCCACACATCTCTAATTTTGCATACCTCTTTGATTGTTTTAGTCTTTATGCTAATTCCTTTATTTACAATTGTTGGTGTTTAATATTTTATGGAAGGGGGAGTCTCCTGCATATTTATCAATATATCCACACATCTCTAATTTTGCATACCTCTTTGATTGTTTTAGTCTTTATGCTAATTCCTTTATTTACAATTGTTGGTGTTTAATATTTTATGGAAGGGGGAGTCTCCTGCATATTTATCAATATATCCACACATCTCTAATTTTGCATACCTCTTTGATTGTTTTAGTCTTTATGCTAATTCCTTTATTTACAATTGTTGGTGTTTAATATTTTATGGAAGGGGGAGTCTCCTGCATATTTATCAATATATCCACACATCTCTAATTTTGCATACCTCTTTGATTGTTTTAGTCTTTATGCTAATTCCTTTATATACAACTGTTGGTGTTTAATATTTTATGGAAGGGGGAGTCTCCTGCATATTTATCAATATATCCACACATCTCTAATTTTGCATACCTCTTTGATTGTTTTAGTCTTTATGCTAATTCCTTTATTTACAATTGTTGGTGTTTAATATTTTATGGAAGGGGGAGGGGCATGCATTTACGAGATGAAAAACGTCATCTGTGAGTACTAAATGTATGTATAAAATTTTGCATTTCAAAGTTTTGTATTGAGTATTGATAATTCTTTTTTATTTTGTACTTTTAATCATATCATCCGCTGCTTCGTCGGTCATGTGATATTCAAGCATTCAAATAATTGATTCGATATAACATTTCCTTTCACTTTATCTGAGATTTTGTTTTTCTTTAGCTACTAATAACGCAAAATGTTTATGTGCTACTTTGTGTAAGCAAAAAGGTAATATAGATAACTAATAATATTTGATCATCAAGATAGTTTGCCATTGCTCACCACTTACCCATTTAACTCAATTTATTGAGAATTTTGTATTTAGAGCTACATTATAAACTTTGACCTTTGTTATCAAGTAATGGTTTTTACTTGCTTATATATGTACAGTATTTTCTTAAATAGGGCTGGCTTTAGAATATCAGATGCCTTAATACAATTATTTGTGTATATATTTATATTGATAGTCAAAATACATATTCTAAACATTGAAATATTTGATCAGATATTTGGGAGTATTAATTTGTCTTTCTATATTTTTTCATGCATAAACACTCAAATTTTCTAGTATAGGAATATATATATCAGGGACGAAATGTCCATGTATTGAACGGAATGAGTGCTTCCGTAAAAAAAATTACTAAAACTTTCAAAAGCTTTAATTAAAATTCAATTTAAAACATATATGCCAAAGAATGAGTTTTACTAATACATTATTGGTTAATTATAAGAAATTCAAACAATGCCAAAATCTAATTTACAGAACTTAAGAATGTTTATAAATACAAATTCAACCACACGTGGCTTACTGAAATATATAATAGAGTTTATATTACCGTCAATCCATAAGTAGTGTAATACTTTTAATATCTTTGTAGATTATTTGGAAGTGTATGTACTTTATGTCCATTCTTTCTGTAGTTTTGTTTCTTGATATTGATTAGTTGGGAGGTGCTTCAATGTTGAAGTTGTTAGTTGGCAATTTCAAAAGGTCAGCTTCCCTAGGAATTTAGGTCATGCTGGAGAATGAAGTTAAGCTTGGAATGAGAAGGTCAACTGTTTGGAAAATAGCCATGCATACTGGTGATCACAATGAAATTATTTGTACACTCATTTTTTTAATGGGTCCTTACAACAGCAAGCCATGTGTCACTAAATAATTGCAGTATAAAACAAGCAAAACTCTCTGTACATATTGCCACTCTGTGCAAGCCAGAGCAATCAATGGATGCCAGAAGGCTTGTGCATAAAATTCCCATCTAGTGCTTGCTCATCCAATATCCCCAGACTAGTTTCTGGCTGAGAGGAGCTGTGGATCTGAGAGCACTGCTCCTAGATCTTAGGATCTAATGCAACCTTCCATCAGCCACTTTTTATCTCTATACAAAACTATGAGTCTTAAACTGAAAAACACTGTAATATTTTCAATCCAAGCTCATTATCCTATATAGTCATATAGGTCTGATCTCAGTTCAGTACCTATACATTTTGGTGACTTTGGTTCTTTAATTCTTTAATAACCATACCCACCACTATTCTATTAGGCAGGATTGGTTTTAAGCCAATAAACATCACATGATCACCATTTCCTATGCTTGCTTATAACTGTTATTAAAACAGGCAAAACTCTATACGTATTACCATTCAGTGCAAGCCAGAGTGCTCTCAGATCCAAGGCTCCTCATTGATGAAGACAACAAGCCAGAAACTAATCTAGGGATATTGGATGAGTAGGCACTAGATGGGGATTTTATGCACAAGCCTTCTGGCATCGATTGATTACTCTGGCTTGCACTGAGTGTCAATACGTATAGAGTTTTGCCTGTTTTAATAACAGTTATAAGCAAGCATAGGAAATGGTGATCATGTGATGTTTATTGACTTAATTGCAGAATACTATGAAGACTCTTAACTGCAAAGAGTAAATGGGCGATGTGTGCAGCTTGTAGAGTAGAATGAATGAAGCTAATTATTATTTTTAATAGCTTTTACAAAGCTCACTGTCCATCGTTAACTACTTACACAAATTTCGTAGAATAATGTCAAATATTTTCAGATAAACCAGCATTTTTTTATTTATTTTAATTAGTAATTTCCTAGCTAATTGATTTAATTACAAAATTTCAACAACAATGCTTAGTTTTAGATTCTTTATCACAAAAGATCAAAAACAATATTTTGCAGATTAAGCATTATTTTAAAATATTTAAAATAAATTTTATACGAAAGATATGAAAAATTTATTACAAGGTTCATTTTTCTTATAAAAAAATTACATTATATCAGTTAATAACGAAAATGTTTTACATATTGTGTGTGTGCGTGTATCTATTATCACACTCACTATAACACAAGTTTAATAAAAAATTACAAATTAATTGAAAATTAAAATTTACTGAACCAACTGATATATATATTTTTGAGACCTCACAAAGTTTCTCAATGTATAAATGTATGATTTGTATCACTGTGTTTTTAGTTTGATGTTTAATATTTTGAGTAAAGCATAATATATATATATTTATATTTTAGTCCACAATATAGCATTGATATTGGGAGAAGACTATAAGACTTGATATTTGCACATTTTATCGAAATATTTGCGCAAAGGAGATAGCAATACATGTTATATGCTCAAACATTTTGTAAACATTAGCAAAAGGGGAATCTGAGGCTGAACCATTTTATCTGTTTGCTCTGAAGAATTAACATAATGGTGTGAATGTCAGATTTAAAATTTCAACATTTCTGAATTGATTATCAAAGAAAAGTAAAAAAAAAAAATCTCAATTGGGTTTATGGATATCTTTTAACTAACTGAAATACGACTAATTATTTATTGAATTTGTTATTGTGATGAAAAAATTTCTGAATTATTAATAACTTCTTCTTGACAATTAACTTTTAGATAAATGCTGTGCTTGAGTTGGTTTTTGAATCTAATGTCCCAACTCCTCACTGAAGAGACCCATAAGTCGAAACCGGTATGGGGATGGGAACAATCCAAGATAAAAATGATTTGAATGCCTTCTCTTGTAGTAGCATTTATCATAAATAAATAAAAAAAGCTTGTTTAGAGCTCAGCAGCATGCTCTTAATTTTACATATTTGTAAGTGCAAGCTATATATAAGTCATGTGACATCTGACTTTTTATTATAATAACTTTTAAGATAACGTAAAGACCTTATTTGATGCATTAAATTAATGTATCCTTCAAACAAAGTGAATTCTTTGAAAGTGTTATATACCATTTAGAATAATTTATCACAGACTTTGAAAAGCCTTTCCTAGAGTAGGGTTTTTTTTTTTTTCAATTCCAGACATTAAGTAATCTTGTTTCTTTTGATTACTGAATAAGTTCATGTAATAAATTATTGTGATAATCAAAAGCACGAAGGTGAGAGTCCAATCACAGTGTAGCTGAATGTTAACTCTGTGAAACAATAAGTAACTTATGAGAAGATGGTGTTGCCTATCCAGATAAATCATATTCATAACTTTTGTTTAAATAAAGATAAGAAAATGGGAAACTTGAAAATCTTCCCCCCAAAATGAAAAGATTTGAGGGCAAGAGGAATATTAATGAGGGAATGATATTATAATAAATAAAATAGTCGTGCATCACGTGACTTAATTTGATAAGCTTGTAGTTATAAACTAAAATAAAGAGCATGCTATTAGCTCTAGCAAGCTATCGATAAAACTTATTAAGAGCTATTAGCACGCTCTTTATTTTAGTTAATAATATTCTAGTATAATATGCCAATCTCCCCATTGGTACATAATCACCAGGCTAGGGTAACTGCCAATTTTTCTTTTTTCTTTTACTTTCATTTCAATAAAAATTTTATTAACAATAAATAGTGATTACATACTAATAAAGGATAAATAAATGAATAAATTGTACAATAATATGATTATATAATGTTCTATATGTCATCTGGCTAGATTATGTTATGAGAGCACAATGTTATACTCTTATGTGGTTAGGTATAGTGAAGAGATTCTAAGAACTTGTTTAATGGTATTAGCATTTTTAATATAGACATGAATATTTTCTTTTATAAATGACTATTCTATAATGCTGGGTAGGTGGGAATTGATAATCAGGAAAAGGAAAGAGCAATTAAAGACCAGGTGTCAGCAAAGACTTTACTGGAGGCAAGGAGCTGGTCACGTTTCTTGATTTTTTTGAGCGTTTGATAAAACAATGGTATGATTTGTGGGGGGGGGGGTAATTCCATGAGACTTTTGCATCTCACTATCCATATGGAATAAATGACAAAGGTGGAAAGCCTTATTATTGAAAAAAACCCATTATGAATGGCATTTTCAAGTGAGAAAATCATATCAGGTCTTATGTTGGAATTGATTATAATTATATCTTTTAGAGTTTTAAGTCTTGGGCACCGGTGTATAATATGGTCTATGGTTTCATCTTCACAAGCACACAGACCATATATAGGGTCAATGCTGGTAAAACCTCTTCGGTGATAAAGAAACCAATTCGTGGGTAGCGCATTAAGATTTATTTTAATGATGAAGTCAAGGAATTTGGGTTCCAGACTCCATCTTTTGAAGTGTGTAATGAATCTTTGATTGGTTACTTTTAGGCTGGTTTTAATGGGTTGTTGATTATAGTTGATTATATTGTATGCTTCCCATAAGGTGATTTTTTGGTTAAGGTTAAAGAGTATTATCGGGTTATAAAGTTGTAGTTGTTGTATTAGGGATGCTATTGTAGTTGTTGTATTAGGGATGCTATCCATGAACTGGAAGAGGGTGGAGGACATCTGTCGGTGTAATTTTTTTAATAAAGTTAGAGTATCCACAGGAGAGGATCAGATTATGTAGAGTGTTGTGGGTTTTCTGTAAAATGATTGCTTGTATTGAGTGGAATGACAGTCCATTGAACCTGCGTGGTCATTGGATACCTCACAAGCTAATAGCAACTGTCCTTCCTCTCCAGAGAAGTTTGGTGCATAATCGGTTAATTTTATTTTGAAACTGTTTAGACATTTTAACGAATGGAAGATAATATGAGATTTTTGGCATTATGATCATATTGAGGAGGCCAACCTTTCCATATAATGAAAGGTATACTTTAGAGAGTGAAGTGGTGATGGCTTCAGTTGAATGGAGGATTGCATCTTGAATCTCTCTTGCCATTGCAGTTGGAGTTTTGTAGATTGGAAAACCTAGGTATCTTTGGGGTTTTGCAGAAAAGGGAGAGTTAATTTGTTTACCAGACATTATCTTCCAGATGGAAGATTTGTTAAAATTTATTTGTAGGCCAAGTTTCGCTGTATTTCTGTTTAATATGTTCATGAGATGAGGAAGGTATTTAATGGTGGGAAGCACAACCATGATGTCATCTATATATGCAAATACATTGAAGTTTTTATTGAGAGAGGGAAGGAAAATTCCAGGGAGGTTTTTTCTATATCCATCAGAAGAGGGTTGATGTATGCTGTGAAGAAAAGGGCACTGAGTGGGGATCCTTGAGGGATCGACTTGTATGGCTTGAAGCCTGGTGTGATCTTGCCATCAAGAGAGAGAAAAATCTCTCTATTGTTGAGCAGATTGCTGACCATCTGTACAATCCCAGCTGGAATGTTGCATTCCAACAGAATATCCAGAAGGATGTTTATCTGGACTGAATCAAATGCTGCCGCAACATCCAGCTGGACAGCAATAGGTTTTGATTTACGATGTCCTCTGATGTAATTGAACAGTGCAGTTACATTGGACATAGCATGCGAGGTTGATGATCCCTTTTTTCCGTATTGATTTGACGAGATATGGCTAAGAATTTGAGTTTGTATTTGATCTTTAATGACTGACTCAATTATCTTGATAAGCAATGGGGTCATGGAAATATGGCCGGATACTGTTAATGTCGTTTAGTGGTTTTGCTTTTTTAATAAAAGGCACGAGTGCCACTGGGTAAAGATCTGTTATGTTTCTGTTGCCGGAGGCTAGGTGATCAATCATTTTTTTAATAATTGGCACAGTGAATTGACTGAGGTGTTTGAGAAGGAAATTTGGGATGCCATGAAGGCCAGGATGAACGCCGTTAGGGAGAGATGTTATCTTCTTTTTGATTTGGATTTCCGTGATGCCATGTTCGCCGGGGTCACCAGCATCCAACCAGCTGTTTATAGGAGGAACTCCATCTTTTTGCATTAATTGGCAGAATTGTTTGCTGATGTGCTGCATCATTGGAAAGCCAATAAGATTGGTTCCATTAGTATTAATGGATAAGGGAGTGATTTGTTTTTTATTGTATCCCAGTGCCCCATCTGAGATAGTCTCGCATCCAGCAGTGTTGTTGTGCTAAGAAACATTTGGCTCTTCTGATGGATATATATTCTGCAAGGGACTTTTGCTTGATTTTGTAGAGATTTTTAAGGAAGATAATTTTTTCTGTATTTGTGAAATTTTGCTGTGATGCTTGAAGTTGTATATTAATGTCTGTTAGGTCATTTAGCAGGCCATTAGGTCCTTTGATTTTCCTGGTGTGGTGATTTAATATGGACTGAAGTATTCCAATGAAGGAAAACCAGCCCTCCTCAGCAGGCAGGGAAAGAATGTTTATTTTCTGGAAAAGGATGTATGCCTCAGACACTATCGCTTCGGTCATATTTGATTGGGTGATCATGCGCATGGTTTTACCAGGTCCATCAATAGGTGTAGGGATTGCAATAGGTGTAAGTTGTAAGATTAGAGCCATATGATCAGAGAAAGCAACAGGGGCCAAGGCTGCATCAAGGTTGAAATGGAGGTCTGGGGTGTAGAAAACCAAATCAATCAGGGACTTTTTAGTTTTAGTATAGAAAGAGTAGGCTTCAGGAGGGAAGAAACCCTCTCCACACATTAATATGCGATTTATTAGATGCAAAAATCTCTTGTTGAAGTCATTGTATGTAGTGTTAAAGTCTCCTAGAAGAATAGTAGGAGAGGCTCTGTTAGCGTTGATGGCATTTAGGATATGGATTATTTTTAGATATTGAGAGGTGTCTTTGGCTGTATATATATAAGCTATGATGATCGGATAACCCCAATAGTCTATTTCTATGACAATAATATTGGCATCTAGGAATAGAATGCTAAAACTGTTTGGTGGTGTTGACTTGCTGAGAAGAATACCGACTCCACCTGAAGCAGAATGGCCTATGGAAAATCTAGTAAATCCGAGAGCTGAGAGAAGAGATAATATTTTATGATCAGTCTTATGGTGATATTTAGTTTCACCCATAAGAAGTATATGAGGGGAGCAGAGCGAGAGCCAGTTTTTAATAGCTAGAACTCTATTAATTGAGTTGATGCCGTGAATATTAATGCCAGCAATTTTGCAGAACATGATAGATTAATCCAAACCGTCCTCAGCAAAGTGTACCAAGTCAATGTGGGGCATCTCCATGTTAATGAGTTCTGATGTTGTTTGGAAATCAGAGTCTTGTGATTGAACTTGTGGATGGATTGGTGATATATTTGTTGGTTGAGGAAACTCATCCATGAAGTCTTCGGTGTCTGATGAAGTAGTGTAATCTGTCTGAGATTCGTCAGATGGATCAATGGTATCGATGGTTATAGGATCCATGGTTTTCCTCTTTTTTTCTATGGATTTGTGAAGCTTTGTACTGGATATATCTGAGATTTGTTTGCTAGCGGGTGGTGGTGAATAATGTATTGGATGGGAGCTGTCATCATCAGAGCTTGATTTATCTGAGTGAATTGATTTTCTTTTAATTTTTTTATTTGTATTTTGGGTATTTGTTGTGTTGGTTTTTTTGGGGTTTTTAAGTTTAGCAGTGTTGTTTTCTTTTTCCTGTTCTTTTGATGAAAGTGTTTTTTTATTGTTATAAGAATTTGGTTTAAATTTTAGACCTGAGTCATTTTCGGTTTGCTGTAACTGTTGTGAAACATTAATTATGCTGACTTTCGTGTTGAGTGTTTGATAAGTATTTTCATCTGGATGGTTGATTACTGCAGGTGTTGAAGAATTGAGGACAGTTTGTGGATCACTTTGTTTAGGTTTGTTAGACTTAGCTGGCCCGAATGATGATGCATCATTGGTTTTAAGCTGGATGGGAGTTGTTATAGATGAATTGTTTTGAAATTTTTTAAGTGTATTTTCTTCATCGCCTGGGTTTTCCTTGATCTCGTTAGATGGTTTGGTCATATTGTCTTCTTTTGTAGAAAGAGTTTGGCCTAGAATTGTTTCTCGGGGATTAGTACAATATGTATCTAATGAATGATCTTGAGTATTATTGGTTTGAGAGATTGGTTTAGTAGCAGTATATGTTATTGCTTGGTTCTCTGATTCACTACTATTAGTGTAGAGGTTGGTGTTTGTTCTTTCTCGAAGATTTTCATTTTGAAAGATAGGTTTGGATGTGAGAGGGTTTGTTGGAGGATTTATTTGAATCAGATTGTCTGGGTTTGTGAGGTTGCTGTTTGAATTAGTCCCATGTGGTGATTGTCTATTTAAGGATGTGATAGCCGTATTAATAGGTCTACCAGGGCATCTGTGAACTTTATTCTTTTTAATACCACAGTGTATGCATATTCTTGCTGCACAATCTTTAATAAGGTGTGTTTTTTGAAGGCAGAAGAATCATTGTGGCTGTACTCCCCTGAAGGTCAAAACCATAGGAGAGCCTCTTGCAGTAATAATGGTGGGTATGTCAGTGGGTATAAGGTTTTTCTTTAAAGTAAGTGTGAAGATAACTGTATTGGACAGGATTTGATCTTCGAAGTGAGGGTTTAATAGGTGTTTAAATTTGCTAACTGAACCATAATTAATAAGGATGTCTTGTAGTTCTTGTTCTTTCAAGTGTGCAAGGCAGTTTTGAATTCTGCCGGATAGTGTAACTGGATGGTTCATATCTATGGAGCAAAGTATATAATTTCCCAAAGATCGGTAGTTATTTTTAAAATTCATACGGTCCGCCCACGTTTTAAACTCAACGATAACATAGCGGTCATTGGGATGATTAAGGATCATGTGAATGCCTCTGCCTAATTGATTTTGATTGATTAGACTGTATAATTGTTCTAGAGGGAACTTATATAACGCACCTTGTTGATTTGTTATGGCTAAGATTAATGACTTACATCGCTGTAGTAGTTTGTAAACGATTTATACAGCGTGTTGGGAATCGTTTTGTTGAACTCGTTATTTATTTTTAGGAACATGTCATCATTAAGATCGTTTATATTAAATGAGACATTTTCCAGAGTGTTTGATTCTTGTTCTGTGTCTAATTCTGAGATATTCAAATATAGTTCATTGAAATTATCGGCCTTAATATTTTCGGAGATGCTCTCAGAATTTTTAGACCTTACGATATTTGCGTACGTAGTGGAATTTTTCAATATTGGAATTGAGGAAATTGGTTTAGATTGCAAGTTGGCTGATGTAGCAATGGATTGTTCTGTGCTATAATCTTTGTTTGTTTTGGGATGAGGTTTATTAGTTTTAAAATTTATTTCTTCTTTTTGATTTTTAAATTTACTGTTGACAAACTGTAGTGTGACAGTGCTGGTTTTGTCGACCTCTGGTGGAAAAGTTTTAACTTTAAAAAATTCGCCGAAATCATCTTGTTGGAAATTTTGTCTATTATTTTCAGATATGGTTTTCGGGGTATTATTGGGCAAAGAAAATTGCTCATTAGAGTCTTCTGAGGGAGCGTAAAGTCTTCAGAGAGGAGATGATTGGTTTTTGCTTGTATTGTTAAGGATTTCAATAGTTTCGCTTGATGAGATATTTATGCTATTGTTTATATTAGGGGTAAGTTGAATATTTTCTAAACTTTTGTTGATATTTGCGATGGTGTTTTCATTTGATTTATTGGTTTGTGGGTTTTTATTTCTAGTAGAAGTTAGTTTAGTTGCATTTAGATTAGATCTAAGGCTATAATATTTACGACCGATGGCTGCATTGCTAGATTGAATGCTGAGATCAGGGTTAACATTAATTTGAGAGTTATCAATTATATTATCACTTTCCATAATATATAATGTTTAAAACCGACTTACCTTGAATAAAAGACGTAAAGGTAAGGGGACAATCGTCCCTGTCTTCTTGAAACTGAATCACTAAGGGACGCTTTTAATAAGACCAGTTGCAAAGATGGCTGCCAAAAGCGGAAGTGTTTTTCTTTTACTTTTATGTGGTTAATAATTATATTCTCACATAATTGGATAGGTAATTGGGTTTACTATATTACTGATACCTAAAAGAAAAAAAAAATCAACTTATTTGGAAACACTCAGCTATCTGAAAAATTTTCAAGTTGAGGTCACAACTATGAACGTCAACCATGTTGTGAGGCCTGCCAATGAAAAAGAGTTACTTTAGCATTGATATTGATGGTTGATAAGAAGTAAATGAAAAGTTACGTGTTTTATGTTTGTCTTTTAGTATGTGTGTGTGTGTGTGAGAGAGAGAGAGAGAGAGAGAATAAAAGAAATAATTTATATATAATAAGATTTCAGAAAACAGTTTTAATTTATTTTATTCTAAAACATGTTCCGTTGCAGTTTTATTTTTTTTTTTCTTAAAGAGAAAAAAAGCGTTTTTTTCTTTTAAAGAGAGTTATTAAATAATTTATGCTGTCAGTTTCTTATCTCCAAGTTCCATTTGTTGTTAATTTTTAATCCTGTAGTGGCAGTTTTAATCTTGCTTATCACCAGATGCTAAGGCAAAACGACTCGATTAATTTTTTATAGAAAATACTTTAGAAATTAACATTTCTTACTTATGTTCCCATTTTTTTTTTTAGAAATATATCGTCATATAATGATAATAATTCTTTTTTAGAGTAAAGTTAGTTAAAACAATAGCAAAAATTGCGTTAAATATTTATAAGAATGTATTTGCATTTTTAAAATAATTTGTATGTATTTATTTTAAAAGAAGAAAGTTCATAAATTTATCTTAATGATTTAAAGTAATTGTATAGTTGTTTTTAATTATTTATTTTAGGAATCGGCAAGATTAATGATAGTAATAATAATGAAATGACTTACTGCTTAGGCTTTTTTTTAAAAAAAATTTATTATTCACATAAGAATGAAATCACATTCAAAAAATGAATCTTTGATGTAAGCCACGTAACTGGTAAAATGATGAAGATGATGAGCAATTAAAAAACTGCTAATTAGGTCAACTACTTAAAAAAATCCCTTTTGAAATATTGTTCTCTTGCCCGTCGATGCCAGTAATTTATGTAACTCATCCTTTCCAACCATTCCATATTGATAGATATATTTTACTGAAGATACAACTTTAACCATGTGAATAAAATACTACAAAGATTATGCAGATATTGAGCATAAATAAAATCATTATTTATATAAATTCTACCAAAGAACTAGCTACTCTAAAACAGATAAATACTAACTTAATTACATATGTCCTTATCTAAAAATTGATTATTTTAATTATAAGAGTAAATTTAAATCAATCTTGTTATTTCCTCATATACATTTTTCTTAGTTTAATGTAAAAGAGAATGCTGATGTCAAGCGTTGTTAGCCGAGAGGTCATCGCAACCGCCTTGCAAGCAAGTAGTTGGTTGCAGACGGTTGTGGGTTCGCGTCCCGGCCGATGCCATGACATATGAAGAAAATGCTGATGGGTATTTGCAATTTTTTTCTTATGTTTTATTTGAAAAGTCAATTGTAAGTTTAATGTTAAATTATTCATATATATCTATTTCATTAGTTTACATGTTCAAATTGAAACTGGAATTATTTTCCAAATAATTCGCTTGTGATATCTATAGAAGGTGATTATTGTTTGGTTGGAAAGAAAAAATATTCAATTTTTTTTTTTTCTGTTCCATTTCCAATCAGCTAAAGTTAAAATGAACTCTTTTGAAATAAAACTATTAATTAAGCTATAACTAAGATGATAATTGCAAACTGAATTAAGATGTATTTATTTTAAAATTATATACATAGCTTTGATATTGAGAGTTAGATGGAATTATTTACCATTCTTGTTACATAATAATTTGATTGAATAATTTCTTGATCTATATTAATTTCAGAAAACCAGCAGGATTAACATTTGATGATTCATTGCCTATTTTTATATCTCTGTTACAATCAGAGGGTGTGTGCATAATAGATCATACTAAAACGTGCATATAAATACATAAATGAAATACAGAAAGCGTACCAATAGTTCAAACAAGCTTTTAATTGATAAGTGCAGTAAGAGAAAATATTTAAAATCTGTATCCGAAATACTCAGACATTAGATCTAAAATAATCAGACACTAGATCTAAAATATCAACTCAAAACCCAGCACTTATTTTATACGTAATATTTAAGTAGAAACTCTGAAGTTTTCAGACATGAAAATGTCTTTTACTCCAGCTATCTAACTTAAATAGCTATATGGGACTGAACCAAATTCAGATTTACTATATATTAATAGCCTCAGAATAGCCAAAGCCATAAAGATAAAATTATAATTATCAATAAAGCAAGTCATCTATAATGTGACATTGCTTTTATAAGATTGTATTTGCAAAAATGAAATACAGAGCATAATGAGGTGAGCCATAAGCTCGAAAACAATTGGTCTGGGCATAAGAGTATTTTGGATAGAGATTTTAAATATTTTCTCTTACTGCACTTATCAATTAATAGCTTGTTTGAGCTATTGGTACGCTCTCTGTATTGAATTTTTGTAACTACAAGATTATAAAAGAAATGTGTTACATATGACTTGCTTTATTGATAATATAAATACATGTATTTGTGATTTTATATATTTTATTCTTTACTTAGGATGAAGTTTAAAAAATTGTATTTCCATATCTTCTAATTTTTTTTAATTCTTAATTTAATTATTATTTTTTTTTAAAAAAAATGTGATTAATCTATTTTAATGATATAAATCTTATTATGAAATATGGAAATTACCTGTAAAAGATTTTTATCCAACTGCTTCTTATTTAAAACTCAAGTCTTTGAAATGTATTTGTTAACAAATGTCATGCTTTATTGTTATTAAATGATTTATTGATATTAAATCTTTCTTCATTCATTCATTAAGTCATTTCAATTAATATTTCAAAGAAAAAAGTATAAGGCATTGAATTCATCACTTTTTTTAAGTCCAGCTCAGAAGTCATTCTCAAAATATTTGTCAAATATTATTGAAACAAATTATATTAAATTATTAACATGTATAAAAAACAGCAATATCTTTATTAAATGAAGAAACATTGTAGCAATATAAATAATGATCTGACAAAAACTTAATTTAAAATATACACTTCTCCATTTTGATTTTATTTATTTATACAAAATCTGTTTTTGAAAACTGTTGCAAACTTTATGTCAGCTTATTTAGAGATGTCCAATATCCTATATTTTAAAAGTAGAAGGAAAAAAAATTTTTTTTTGTTAAAAATTGATCAAATGACAAAATAGAAACATGTTGCTCATAACATTTACTTGAATATATATATATATATGTATTAAAAGTATAAAGCTAAACTAATCACTAAATAATCAAAATTACACCAAATTCAAACATATTAGATAAGAAAATAAAATCTAAAACACTACCAATGGTTTCACTACTACAAGCAAGTTTCTCAAGTGTAAAGAACTATAAAATAACATATTTAAATTAAACATTACTGACAATTCCACTTCTCATCCACCCTTAATATTAAAAGAACTTTTAAATAAGAAATTTATGATTGTGAAGCAGTTAACTTAAAAAGTTATTTTATATTAAGGGTGGATGGGAGGTAAGTAAAATTGTGGGCAATGTTTAGTTTAAATATGTTTTTATTTTGGAGTTCTTTACACTTGAGAAGTCTGCTTATAGTAGTGAAACCATTAGTAGTATTTTAGATTTTATTTATTTGGCTAGTCTGGTTGAGTTGTGAAGTTGGTGTAATTTTGATTGAATATATATATATATATTTAAAATCTTGTTTAAAATATATTGCAGTTTAAATACTTTTTATAATTGTATGTATTCAAGATTAAACTACTATTTAAGTAAATTATAATTCTTACTAAATAATAAAGTCTGTTGGTTGTGAAAATTTAAAAAGGCCTTTTATAATTTTGTTCAGATGGTAGAAGTTGTTGGAGTATAGAAAGTCAAATTATTATATTTTACTTGTAAACAAGTCAGATGTTAATATAAATAAGCTAGAAAAGATGGAATATTGATTAATAAAAATAAAAAATGAAAAAAATAATTATTGAAGGAATTTAAGATTGAATGAGAAAATTGTGATGAAAAATATGGAGTTGCAAGAATTTTTTATATTTTGGGGACAAGGGGCTAGATTTATTATTTTAGGATGGAAAATAAAATATTTTATAGGAAAAATTATTATTATTATGTTTTTGCTTTTAAATGATACATCTATTAGTGCATATAAACTCTCCAAGGAAGAAAATATTAAAATGCATAATTAAATTTAACTTGAAGTGATAGTTAATAACATTTATATCTAAGAATCATTTCTCAATTCAGTAGGGAATATATTTTACATATATCAGAAATATCTTCATCTTTTAATTTTAGGCATGAGTGCTATTATTATTGTTATCACCCAGTTTTGTTAGAATATGTCTGTAGTGATTCTAACTTCGTAATATAAAAATTGATTTTATGTTAGCATTATTGACAATAATTCAAATATCATTCTATAGCAGATTTATAGTTTGGTATATAGAGCTCTTATTCAACAAAATCACAATAATTCCAGAAAAATGAGTTATTAACTAGATAATTACTTAGGAGAAAATGGAAAAATGTAGTTTTTTTTTTTTTAAAAATAGCTCTGCTAGTCAAGTGTTGTTAGCCGAGAGGTCATCGCAGCCGCCTTGCAAGCAAATAGTTGCTTGCAGACGGTTGTGGGTTCGCATCTCAGCCGATGCTATGCCATATGGAAAAAAAATTAGCTCTGCTACATAGGAATCTGTTGTGACGGGAAAGAAATTATTGCTGTGAATGAAAATTAAATATAAGTTGGGGTGGGGGTATTTTGAAACTTTATTTTCTTAAACTATGAATATGAAGAATGATTAACAATGAATATATTTCTAGTGTTGTATAATGAGAATGTTTTACCAATTGCTTAATTTGTGGTAGAATGAAAGAATAGTATTCATATTCAAAACAGATGTTTTTATATAGAATAATTCTGAAATTTTTTTATTATTTGTCATTATTGTGTAGTAAGATTTTTTTATTTATGGAGCATTAACTAGAATTGATTAAAGAGTGAATAAAAGGTATCGCTATAGTTACTATGACATAAATGGGGAAAGTTATGAATAGAACTGAAGAGAAAAAACTGCATATCTAAATTTCTTTAGCAATTTTTTATTTATTTATTTTAAAAGTATATAATTAACCAGATAAAATGATAGGGTGAAAAGCAACAATATTTGCCCAAAACTATATAGTATGTTGAGGATTTGTGAGGGGTGACAATTTATTATAAAAACAAAAAGTAATTGAAAATTAATTCTTAACATTTCAAAGCCCCTGGAACGTTTCTTCGTTTTAAAAAAGACAGTGCCTGCTTTCAATGATGAGATCTAAATGTTAACAACAGAAAAATGTACAAATTGTATTCACCTACTGATATAATTTTATAAACTTGATGTATAATTTATACATGGGATAAAAATTGATTTAATTTCCATAGCATCATAATGAATGAAATTAGCATCTGTTCACTTGTAATATTTTATGAAATGATTGCATGCTAATTGCATCATTTATATATAAATTAGTGTTTGCACACTTTTAACCATATATATATCAAATATCTGCTGGATGAAAAGATAAGTTGTGTATCTGAAAAATATTGGAATTAACCAAACTGTTCTTTGAACCTTACAGCTTTTCATAATATTTTTACTTTTCTGGAATAATAAAACAGCATTGGATTGTGATTTAAAAAAATAAAGACTAGAACTATGGTATTATATTAGAAAGGCCATATCTAAAGATTATTACTCCAGTTGTTTGCTTATATTTATCATCATTATTGCTAATTTTTTCTCTTTATTTAAAATGTATAGTATTATTGATATGAACGGTCATATAATTATAGGTTAAATAATAATTATTTAAATACCGAAATGTAAGAGAATTATGTTTTCCTAAATTGAATTTATATTTTGCAACGTAGTAATTATTATTTTAATTTAAAACATTCATTTTTTAAAATTTATTGATTATAAATTAACTCAGGTATGTCACTTATATTAGGAGTTCAAAAAAGATTATGTCAATAAATATTTATTTTATTTTGTTTTCTTTAATTTATATTAACAAATAAGTAGATTCATTTTTGTATATTTATATGTCATTTTTGTATATTTATATGTCATTTTTGTATATTTATATGTTTTTATTAACTGTATTTTTATATGAAGTTTAGAAAGAAGATATATCTCGAACTTATATTTTGGAAAGTATAAATGTTCTGCAATTTATTTGTCTTATGTAAACATGTGTTTATATTTAGTATCCAGTAAGTGGAGATTGATGTGCAATTACCTATTTAAATATGGAATTAACATCAATTGAAAATCTATTGCTTAAAGCATAACCAGATTATATGCATATATTTTAAATATTTACATGCCATATATATATATATTAAATTTTAATTTATATCAATTTGTTAATAAAATGTTGAATTAATTTAAAACAAATAAACTTACTTAATTATCATTCAGTTTTGCAATGCAAATTTATTGGTTAATCGTATTAGGATGAGATGATATTCACTAATTAATTATACCACACATTTTATTAGAAGCAATTATAAAAATAATTCAGAAATCAAAAACATAAGATGGGTAAGAAAGTATAATTATATATCTTTTTTTTTGTATTGAATTTAATGTTTATTATTTACTAGATACAGATTTTATATCATAATAAATTGACTGATTTGACATTCATAAATATTTTAATAAGTAATTGAAAGCTTATAATTATTTTGTTAATAACAAATAATAGATATACTAAAATAGAAATTATATATGCATTGATTTGATGGTTGATAAAGGTGCAAATATGACAATCATTGAAGATGAGTAAAGGTAGTTGCAATGTAATGTTCATGTATTTTATTTTAAGTTATTGATTAAAAATGAATGTTATATTGAGTCAGTATACATCACAAAGATTGTAATCTTATTCAGTTATAGATCTGGTAATACTAATATATTTTATTCTGTTACAAATTAGAGTAATCTGCTTTAATTATATTTAATATTCAGTAGTGTGGATTGTAAATTTAGTTTAAATATTACATTTTAATATTAATATTTAATTATATTAAGTCTAATAATCTTTCATGCTTTGACAGTTATAGTCTAAAGTTTTAATTACTTAACTTTAATAAACTGAAAAGTAATTGGATGTGATTTGTCAATTATTGGAATAAGCATCAAATAGGAATCTATCACTTATTTTATATATTGTTATGATTGATTAGTGATGATTTTATTTTACAATATATTCAGTTGGTGAAAATGGAAAAGATATGTTGGGTTAAGTGATTTTGTATTATTAGTATTAAGTATTTAATCTTATTGTAATTGATTTAACTGAAACACACAGGCTTATTATATACCTGTGTTTATATATGTAATATATAGGGTATATGAGCACAGACTTTCACACGACCCACCACTCTCCACACTATCTCTTAACACTGATACACTTGAACACATATATGTCGAAAAGATAAATAATCACCAATATGCATATTTCATGCTAAACCAGCAATAATCAGTTGGTCCAGATTACCATCTCCACACATATATGCTATAAGTGCTCAGACATATTAAGATAGCAATCCTCATACTTTAATGGACAGGCTTCAATCCACTCCACACTTCAACTCTTCAACTGTCCATCCAATTGAAAATCTGGATGGAATGCTCAAAGGCCACCCTGAGGCTGAGATTCTTGTCACACCCATGTTGAATTGGATGGACGTTTGAAGAGTTGGAGTGTGGAGTGGATTGAAGCCTATCCATTAAAGTATGAGGATTGGCTATCTTAATATATGTCTGAGCACTTATAGCATATATGTGTGGAGATGGTAATCTGGACCAACTGATGTTTGCTGGTTTAGCATGAAATATGCATATTGGTGATTATTTATCTTTTCAACATATATGTGTTCAAGTGTATCAGTATTATGAGATAGTGTGGAGAGTAGTGGTTGTGTGAAAGTCTGGGCTCATATACCCTATATATTATATAATTGATTTAGTTAATAAGAGTATATTGACATTAGTGAAATAGTAAGATTAAGTTAGCAGTACTTTTATTTTATTTAGTTGTAATTAGAAATCAATTATTGAGTTATATATATTTGTTAGATATCATTAATATTGTAAACTTGTAGGCCATATTAAGATTATTATTTAATCAATCTATAAACCATTTCATTTAAATATAAATATTTGACTTTTTGATACAAGTTTGTATTATTATAAACAACGTGTTGATTCATAAGGAATATATAAGTTTATCTGTGTAATTCTTTGCCAGTTTTTTCATTCTATTATAAGGGATCTATATGATAGGCATATATTGTTATCTGTAAGACAATGATATTTAGGGTTTTTTTCCCATATGTCAAGCATCGGCCGGAAGCGAACCCGCGACAACCGTCTGCAAGCAACTGCTTGTTTGCAAGGCAGCTGTGCTGACCTCTCGGCTACCAATGCTTGACAATGATATTTAGTTTTATTGCGTTATCTTTGATTTATTGCAAATAATGCTTATATTTTAGAATAGTGTGAAGTAATGTTATGCAATTGGAATTTAGAAGGTTATAACAAAGATTATTAGAGGAGATTTGAACCCAGACTTTCAAGCTCCCTTTAGTCATCAACTCCAATTTATTATCATTGTTTTATTTGTTTAAGGGTTAGGTTATTATTCATTGATTGATATTCATTTTAGTTGGTTTATTATTTTTATTATGTTACAAATGATCCTACAACTCACAGACGTTATTATATTAGGATTGTTTTTCCTTAGTTTATTCTTTTTATTCTGTTACAAATGATGAACAGTAATTAGGTTATGATTCTGGATACAGCATGGCCCACCTATTTATTCTGTTACAAATGGCTTCCAAATCTGTGGGGCATTATCCTCGTATTTATTCTGTTACAATTTATCGCAACCTTCACATCTGAGTTTACATGCATTGCTTTAATGTGAATATTTTCATTATTACGTATAACCAAATATCAAAAGTCATGTATAAAGAATAAATTTTAGAATCATTTTAAAATGTTAAAAAGAAAATAAGTGTAAAGATAAAATGTGTTATCACTTTATTGTTATAAAAATAAAGAATATATTTAAAAACAAACAAAAATGTTGTTATTGTAATCAACAGAAGCTTTCAAAACTTGTCTGCTTTTCAAGAAACTGGAAAAAGAATTGTAACACACTTCACCATGATATCTTTTACTGTCAAGAAGTCAATGAAATTTTATAAAGATTTTAAAATTTATATCATGCATTTTATAGGGTAGTGAACAGGATGCTTTCCCTGACCTTTCCAGTAAGTGTAGCTGAATGGAGAGCTGTTGACAAAAGTTTGCCTTAAAATTTAATTTTGATTCTGCTGTTCTATTTAGCATTATTGAACACTGAAGAAATATTTTTTTTCTCATGTGTCATAGCATCAGCCGGGTTGCGAACCCGCTAACCCGGGACAACTGCTTATAAAGCAACTGTCGCTGACCTCTTGACCACAATGCTTGACATGAGATATAAATATTTGACAGTTATTTGCTATAAAAGAGAGAAACTAATAATCTAAAATTATAATTTCATGGAAATGTATTTTCTATAATTAATATGCAAATATACTTATTTTAAATGCTTAGAAGAAAATTGCAATAGAGACTCTCATAATAAAACTAACTCTGGAGGTTTACCAAAAGATGCTAAAATCTTATATTACTTGAAAACATTAAAATTTAATGATTAATGATTGTGCTCCTATGTTTACAGATACAAAATGTATATGTGAGCTCATAAAGGCATCAAAGTAAATCAACTGAACTTTCTATAGTTATCCTCAAAGATATTGTAAGTTACACATATTTTTCCCTCTCACATGTGATTGCCATATAAGTTTAATTGTAAATATGTATATAGATGTTTTTTATCATCATCATTATTAGTGTTGTAATACAATAGTGTTTTAATTATATCATTATTATCACGCAATACTATTCTTTCATTAAAGTTCTTATTTGTTGTTAATAATGTTGTGTTTGTCATTCATCATCCAAACCAAGCTGATTATTTATTTGATAATGTAATAATTTATTAGGTGGAGAAAGGTAACGGTCAGGAAATATAATTGGATCTGCATGGAAATTTGTTTTTATGTAGACTCAATTTGATCATTAGTCGTGACTAGAAGTTATTTGTCAATTAAAAATAAATTGTATCCAGTCACTCTAGCATGTACATAATTGCCCATTAGTTGTTCTCAAATTCCCCTAGATGAAAATTTAATTTGCCAAATATTGTAATTGTTTTTATTTAATTGTTAATTGAATTCATTACCAATTGTTTTAAGAGGGTGCTTTTATGTTAAATTAATTATTGAATCATTATGCAGTAATCATTTATAAACATGTTCACATTTTTGATCATCAAAGGCCATATTTTAACGAAACATATATAGTTTAATTATATGTATGTGTGTAATACGTTTTTCATTAAAATTTTCCTTTCTATCTGTTTTTTTTTTTCTGAGATAATCTAGTCAATGTCATTTTTTTTATGTGCTTAATGTTTGACTGCAATATTCTTACTTCTGCTGCTATTTTTAAGCTATAGCCACTCTCACAATTGATTCTGATTTAATATCAATCTTTTTTTTTTTTGGGAGAATATTTATGACATTGTTCTCTAGCTGCAACATTTATCAAACAAAGCCTCCATAACTAAAGCCACTTTAGAAATCTTATTTTGTATTCAAGGCAATTGCAATTTCGTCTAAGATCTCAGTTGTATTTGATCATATCTCAAAATTTAAATTGAGAAATTTAATTAAAATCTAAATTTTAATAGAAAGTGAGTTTTTTTTTTCATGTGTCAAAGCATCGGTCGGGAAGCGAACCCGCAAACCCGGGACAACTGCTTGTAAGGCAGCTGTGCTGACCACTCGGCAACCAACGCTTGACTAGAAAATGAGTTTTGTAGAAATAATAGAAAATGAGTTTTGAATTGTTATATGCATTTGAAGATATATATATACTCTTACACCTAAAGTTTAACAAAGAAATTCCTTCGCTTTCAGGGAAGTGATGTAATATAATGCAAATTAGCAATTATAACTAATGAAGATTATCAATTGTAAATTTTCTGCTTAAGAATAACCACTCTAATTCTGGTTCATAATATATTGCTGCAACTTTAATCCCATATCTCACAAATATAAAACATTCTTTCTAAACAAGTTAGGTAATATTAAAATAATCAGGAAACTCTTGCATCAGTAAAGACTGACTTCATTTGCATAGCTCAGTGACATAACTACTTTTTTGTTTTATTAGTATCATGTACTATAAACTATTTTATAGATTACTTAATATATAAAGTATAATTGTATAAATATTTTGATCCAATAAGAGTTACTTTAAAATCTGCATAACTTTACTTTGCATCCATCTTTTGTAAATATGAGTGATTAATTCATGCTTATTATCAATTAGATTATTGTTTATTGCTTTTCTACTGTTAATACAGATATGAAATGCAAACTGTGTTATTTAATGCTTTGTTTTAGAGACAAGATAAGTAAATCATCAAAATTGGCAACAAATAATATGAAACCATAAGAATAAATATAAATAGGATTCAAGAAACTTATCTTAAACATCACATTTCATGTTTCAGTCTCACATTTAGTAACACATGTTACATATACAGTCTCTGTGTCAATATTATCAGCTTTTGAATATATCAGAAAGTTTATGATATTAAAACTTTATTTATCCGGAAAGTCTAAGCATTAAATTATTGTTCATGTGAAAGTGTGTGTGAAAGCTTAACAGCTGTTTAGCAATTGTATTTTCCATTGGTTTCAAAATATTATAAAAAAGGACTGATACACCCAAGAAGACATGAGCTAGAATATATCAGCATATTTATTGTTAGTCAATGCAAAAGTACAAATTCTTACAAAGAACATTTAATTAACACATCATACAGCTTTATCATAAATCAGAAAGTGAATCAAAGATCAAGAAAAGAAATATAAGTTCCTATAACACTTTCAATTATCTATAATATGGCGTATACATATGATCTAATAATAAAGCTTTGTACCAATAAAATTGACATTACATGTTAATCAGTGAGTTATGGTTTCAGATATTTGTGAATCTCCTTCAAGAATTAATGTGTTCACACTGCATAGTCAGATTACTGAATCATTTATGAATGATTTTGCATGGATTGTTATCAGATGTGATATTAAAAACTCCTTCTCATAATTTCTACAAAAATTACAGCTCTCTTGTTTAGCTTAATTTCTGGATTTCTCATCTATTGAACATGGATTGGGATTTATTTAAAGAGATCTCTAAGCATTCTCTTAAATTTTTCCAATATAGGATTATGAAAATAACCGAATGTCACATATACATCAGAACATCATTATAATGATTATTCAAGTACTGTCTTCTATTCCTATTTATTTTTTGTATGGTTTAGAAATAGAAGTTTTGCCTTCTTTTGCATTTCTACTGGTCAGAATTTATGCCAGACAGTATATATTAAGAATAATTTTCGTTTTTCACTAATTGATTAATGGTGATTAGGGCACTGATTATCAGTTATTTTCCGACATATTAGAAACGCTGTTGAAAGCATAAAAGCAATAATTTAGGAATGTGTATGGAAATTTAGCATAATCTAATTTATAGAATGCACACACACGTATATATTGTAATTGAATAATGTGAGAGGGATAGTGAAGCCACCTCTATTCTTAACCACAAATATGAAAATCACATGGATGATGATCATCAAACAATATAGGTTTGATAATGCTTAAACCAGTCAATAGCTACAGCTTGGTGCACTATTTATATGTAACAATGTATTTGTTGATGAGAGATAACTGTCATAGCTATTTAACTGAAGGGGTATTGTCAATTATCCTCAAGGAAGTAAGAAAAATGTTGGTTCTTAAATAGAATTAAAGAGAAAAATGCATTAGCTATATAGCCAAATTTCTATAATATCATTTAAATTTCTGTAATGCTTTGTTATCATGTGCCTATAACTATGACTTTTTAAATAATATATTGTAAAGATGTGATGACACTAATTAGATAGGTAAGCTGACATCTGCCATTTTTTAATTAAGCTGAGGGTGCCAACGATCAAACAGATTCTTTTTAATATCTGGTTGAAATAGATTGAAGTAAACATGAAAACTTTATGCACTAAAATAGGTAGTAAACTGATAATAAAATGAAATTCAGGACAATAAAAGTATCAGTTTTACAAACATATTTACTAGAAATATAATTAAAAATACTTCCACAAAATGGAACCCCTGTGTTAAATAAATAATTCTAAAAGTTTAGACAAGGTCAGTTAACATCATTACACAATTAAAATATTTTTTTTCTTATTTTTAATTTTCAAGAATGAAAAGCTTATTGTTTTAAAACCTCTCAAAATAATTCTTTTAAGAATAAGTTAATGAAATAATTTATCCACATATATACAAATCAATAGTTGAAAAAAGATTTTTATAAATTAACTTTTTTAAAAATAAATTCTTAAGATGTTCTTCTTTTATTTGAATAAACTCCAATAAAAGAGCTGTTATAGATTAATGGAGAAAACTTGTTTAGCTCCAGGGAAATTGCCATTTAGTAGTAAATGATAGTTTCCTGGCAATATCAAAAGTTAAAGTTATTTCTGTTTACATGGATATAATCTCTTAATTTGCATTCTTTATCAAACTAAAAAATCTATGAAAAAATATAATTCAGCATATATATATATTCATTTCACAAATATACTTGACATATAAAAATTTACAATAAAAACAACATTAAAATTGTTATAAATTTAAGGCAAGGTAAAACTATTCATTTAAAATATCTATATTAAAGTGTCAGATATAAACCTACTTTAAATTATAACTGTAATTAAGACAAATTTATTCTCTAAATTTTTTTTTTTTTAGTATTCAATCTAAGAGTTATATGCCAGCTTGACTTTGATAATCTTCCAGGCAATTAAAGTTAATCAAACTTTAAATTATTATTCCCAAGATAAGATGATTAATCCATAGAAGCATGATGGGAATAAACAATGAGGATTGCCAATTTCTCAACAAGCTTTGTGATAAATGCTTAGCTGGAGAAAGCATTTAAAATATCTTTGTCAGGACCCCCCCCCCCAACCTCTGACCATGGTTTCATGCTTTGGCACTCCTCAGAGAGGCGCTAGGGTAGGTTTGGGGGGGGGTCCTGACAGAGATATAAGCTTGTTGAGGAATTGGCAATCCTCATTGTTTATAACTTACAAGCTTAAGAGAATAGGGTCATGTGATCTATGACTTATTTTGACTATGATGGGAATAGTTTCAGAAATCGATGGCAATCCATAGTAATTGATTGAAAGTCTTCTGATTTTTTAACTGATCTATGGCTATGATATAGCAGCTTATTCAAAATGTAGGACAGCTTAGTTTTATTGTTCTTTAATAGTAACCGAAGAACACATTATTAATTCATAAGTATGAATTTTTGACTGCCACTGAACTGACTATGATTATAACTCATAAAAACAAATTGAAAAGTATCACATGATCACCATTTCTTATGCTTGCACATAACTGTTATTAAAACAAGCAAAACTCTCCATACAGTAGTAGTGCCACTGAATGACACTACTGTATGAAGAGTTTTTCCTGTTTTAAATTGAAAAGTAATTTTTTTTTCTGCGCCTTCTATAGTTTTTTTTTTTTTGTAATTGTTTTTTATATTTCTTAATAGGTTATCTATTAATTAGCCTCAATATTATTTTGTCTATACAAAGCTGTTTCTATATTCTCCCTTTTTAATTAATTAACCTGAGGGCTAGCAAAAATACATTTCAAAAAAATTCTTAACAACAACAACAATTCGCTTTTATTTTCTTGAAGTTAAGATTTATTTAAACAAATAGAAAATCTCTAATTTTAAATCTAAGCAAACATAATTTCGCAGTCTTTTAATCTTGTTTTTAAATAATTTTTAAGTATTTTACAAAACGATTCATTCACAAGATAATTGGCCATACTATATATGTTAGGGTTATGATAATATAAAATAAAATAAACCGTGACATATATAGTATGACAATTTACACTTTACATTATCATTATCACGATGTTGATAATCAGAGATAATTTCATAATTTGTATAAATTTTTATCATTAAATTAGAAATATACAATGTATAGACACAATTGCGTGTTCATACAAATTAAAGTTAAATTTAACCTTTAGTTTATGCAATCAGAAAAGTTCATTTTTCTCTAACAATTGATATGCTTGTACACTTAAAACTAATATTATATAGTATGAGCACTAAGGAAGACACTATCTATGAAGTTAATTTTAAACATTAAAAGCATAAAGCTAAACTAGTCAATAAATAATCAAAATTACCTCAAATTCACAACTCAACCAGACTCGCCATGAAAATAATTTCTAAAACACTACCAATAGTTTCACTGCTAGAAAGTTTCAAGTGTAAAGAACTACAAAATAATATATTTAAATTAAACTTTTACTTACAATTCCACTTACTTCTCTTACACCCTTAATATTAAAAGAACCTTTAAATAAGTTAATTGCATCAGAATCCTACATTTTAAATAATAAAGATTCTTTAATTCTTTCTATTTCCTTTCTCTTAAAGAAGACAACCTTATCTTCATCAAAATTAATAATGCGGCCTGTATCTTTTTCATGGATATATAAAGCAGAACTAAGATATTTATTTCTAACCCTACTTTTATGTATTTTTATTCGTTCATTTAAGCTCAAACTATCTGACCTATATACACCTTTTTCCAAAAATAAGGGATAATATGTAGTACTCCAGGAATAGTCTTTCTATCAAAAATTTCCTTTGTATTATTTAATAAATTATTCAAAATAATACCCCTTTTCCAAACATGTTATTATTTTTACATACAATTTTATAAGAAGACAATTTAAATGGCCAAGAAATAAAATTATATTTTTCTTTATCCTTTACATTACTATGAATATTACTATTAAATAAAATATTTTTAACAAATTTGTCAGAGTAGTCAACACTCAAATAATCTTTATTTAATCTCTTATTTTTATAACAATAATTTCTTAAAGCAGTTACTTTATAAGATACAGATTGATAGCTATGAGGTTTAATTATAGACCTTAACTCTTTACTCTTAACATAATGACTACATACCCAACAATTAGTCTTTAAATTTCTAATCACCAATAGATCTAAAAATTTTAATTTTACAAAATCTAACCTTCCTTCTACCACATATTTTATAGATGGATCAAAACAATTAAACTCATTAACCAACTCCTTCAATTATCATTCTCATATATATTGCTTATATTGCTTATAAAGAAAGTAAAGGAGAAGAATAAGAGTATATACTTCTAATTATCATTCTCAACTACAAATAAACAGTCTTGCATTGGTGGTCGAGAGGTCAGCGCGACTGCCTTGCACTTGCAGGCAGTTGCCCGGGTTGCGGGTTCGCGTCCCGGCCGATCACTTTAAAAAAAAAAAACTACAAATAAACAATCATCCACATATCTAACAAATAACTTTAAATATAAACAATTCTTTTTAATAATAATTTCCTCTGCCAAATAATTAATATAAACTGAACAAATTAAAAGAGAAATAATATAACAGTAAAGGAAAAATGTAGAAATAAAAACATTTTGTTCATGAGTATAGTACACTTGATTTATAAGCCAGTTTTTAAATATTTAAAAATATCAAATGTAATTTTTTAGAATCTTATTTGTTTATAAAATTAAACTGAAACAAAAAACCAATTCCAACTTACTGAGTTTTAGTATAAAATAAAGATTTTTTACAGTAGTGAAGATTGAGCATTTTCAAAAATTCTCACCAGGTAGAACAAAAAATGTCAAATTGTTAACCACTTCGTATAGGATTTTTTTTTATAACACAGTTTCCATGACCTGCTTTTACTGATTTATTAATTTAAAAAAATCTATGTTTTGTACAATTGGCTAACATGAATAATTTTTATTCTATTATTTGCCAAGGAAAAGACAACTTCCAAGGGCATTTCTTTCTTCTGGTCTCATTTTCATTCAAAGTTTTTGGAATAAGAAATATATGATTTTTTTGTTTCTTTATTAAATATTTTGAATTATTTTTACACATTAATTTATTGATAATTATCTAAAATAAAAAGAATACATATACACCTTTACCTCGCTTATCAATTGGCTACTTAGCGATATTTCATAATAGCGATCATCATCAATTTGTACCCACTACGATTTACAATCGATTATTCACTATAACGATCGGGAAAATTAAAAAAATTTTTTTTGGCAGCCATCTTGAATTTTGCATCACTGATGACATCAGAGAATAGGTATTTTAAATTCATTTTACCCAAAAGCAAAAGTACATTACTGTATAACACATACAATATTTTATTTATAAAACACAATGTTAGTGCTGCATTCAGTATTATGAATATAGAATGTATAAACTTAAAATATATATAATTACTGAATCTATAATACTGTATACATATAAGTGTCGAATGTCTTTAGAAAAATTAAACTTTATTTAAATATAATGTACAGTATTTGGATTATTTAAATAAAGTTTAATTTTTCTACACATTCAGCACTTATATTAGATGATGAAAACAGTACAACTAATATACCATCATCACAAACTTTCAGGAAAACACTAAATACTAATATTAAATTGTGTATGTGTGTTCCTTAATTATATACACTCAAGTGGTTTCAAATCAGAAAAACATTTTTAAAAAAAAGTTTAAAAAGAAAAACAGATTGCATTTAAAATAAGTGTTAATAAATAATCTTTCTATACGAATGGGGAGATGCACTATTACATTACTAAAAATATACAGTAAGAAAAATAAACTTAGTGTGTGTTTTAAAAAATTAGAACAATTAGATTTTTTTTCTTTTAAAATAAGTTGATTTTTTTATTTTTCTAAAGTTGACTGATTTACGATATGCATTAAGCCTTTTGTTACTCTGGAGTACAGTAATAAGTCTTTATGTTTAATTAAATAATTTATAATTTAACATTGTTTTTTAATTTGAATAATTTCACATAAGTAATAAACATAAATGTATAGTAATATGTATTGTAATACAAATTTTAAAAAATGCACTTCGGTATGGTTTTTTTTCATTACGATGAAAACCTTCTGCGGAAGAATATAAAAACTCTTAAATTCAAATTTAGTTTCACTTTCTTTTTGCTGTACAGTACTTTTTAAACAGTGAAAATATGCATTTTTTCCCCTTGTGATATAAAGCTTTTTTTTTTGATACTGTATTTAATCATCATTACCATGAAAAAAATCAAGAAAATCTTTGAGATTGGAAACCAATGTGGATATTTTATGTCCACTGGAACCGACCAATTTTTTCCCCATAGACCCTCATTATAAATACGTATTCTGTACACGATATTTTTGCTTAACTATGAGTTTTGGAGAACCAATTGCCCCTGCTAAGCGGGGTAAAGGTGTATATACTTTAATTTTTAAATTTATGCTTTGTTTTTAAAAATAGAACTTAATAAACTTCTCCATAATATTAACAGAGAAAACCATGGACATGCAGGATATCATTATCTGTGAGAATTGAAATCTTTTCAAATATTATAATAATTATAAAGCCAATATCAGATTTTTTTTTCCATGTGTCAAAGCATCGGCCGGGAAGCGAACCCAGGACAACTGCTTATAAGGCAGCTGTGCTGACCACTCAGCCACCAATGTTTGACAGATTTTGAAGGAGAATTTGATAGATTTATCATAAATACACATTTTTTGTAAACCTTTAAAGAAAAAACATACAATAAAAATGAATTCATTTCTTTTCTGCATTTACTTTCACATTAATATATGATCGTTGGGTGACATATTATATCCTTTATTCTTATTTACAACTCATTTTTTCTGTATTCAAAAAAATCCAAGTATGATTTTCTAAAATATTTTTCATTTGTGAAATTAAATTAAAAATAAATAAATCCAAGTCCAATTTGTTGATTTTTAGTATAAATTAAAGATTGTATATGAAATCAAGATATTGATTGTTTTTAAAATGTAAGCTATTATATACTATATATGTTGGATGTGATGGGGGATTAATACAGCATAGTTTATAGCTCCACTGTACTCAATCTTTCAAGTTTCAATTATTTTTAATTCATTGATATTTTCACAGGTGATATACATACATATGAATGAATAGAATTCTGCTTGAGTTTAGCCTTACTTTCATTTTCTTTTGGACTATGAATTTGTGTATAATATGCTGCCCATGTACTGCTGTTGTTGTCTTGACATTATTATTTTTTTTCCTAGTATTATTACATTTACAATATATTGATATTTGTATAATATTTTGCTAATTTAATTAGATGCTTATTGTTCTACCAATACATTGAATGGCTAACTGATGACTTTTTAGCTCCATTTCACAATTAAATCCCAAATCAGATCATGATGAACTAATCCACTAATAGATTTTTTTTTTCATTTTTAGACTCATAATAATGTAATATTAATTTGTTAAAATGTTGTGATTTTGTGTCCTTTTAATAATTTATAATTTTTTTTTTTAACAAAATAATATTATATTCATCAAATTTTCAATAAAATGGAAGGCTGAAGAGTTGTGTGTTGGAATAGTTTGAAGCCTGTCCATTAAAGTATGAAGATTGGCTATCTTAATATAAAGCTGAGCACTGATTGAATATATGTGCAGAGATAGTAATCTGGACCAACTGATGATTGCTGGTTTAGCATAAAATACGTCTATTGATGATTAATTTATCTTTTCAACATGTGTGTGATGAGGAGGGTCAGCAATATGAGATGGCATGGAGAGTTGAGGGTTGTGTGAAAGTCTGAGTTCAAATCCTGCATTCATTACATATATATATATATATATGCATGTTTAAGCCTGTATAGTTTATTAATTTATATATTAATTTTAGTATTTTAAATAATTTTGTTATACATTTTGTTGCCGAGAAACTTTTGTAAAAAAACAATAGTTTTTTTTTTATTCAGCTAAGTTCATTTTAATAATAATTTGTTCCCTCATGTGAAAACTTAATTTGATTTTGATATTCCACTTTATTAGTTGCAATATAGAATTTTTATAATTTCCCAGTCTGTGTTTATGTTTTTAATATAATGCTGATTATATGTATTTGATATCAATTTATATATATATGCAAGCGAAAGCAGAACTGGAAAATATTTAAAATTAATTGGAAATATTTCTAATTATTTTGAAGATCTATCTTAATTGACTGCTCAAAATCTAATGCTTCTAAACACTTCCTCACTCCCAAATTTCTTTTCTAGTTGTCTGATTATTTCACTTTTTTTTTTTTTTGCTTTATTTTCAAGTTTTTCCAATTGAAAATATTTTTCTTATTTATATCCAGTTTTTTTAAAATCAATATATCAAAAAATTAATAATTTCTTTCTTTTTTAAAAATAGAAAGCATTTTTTTTCTCATGTGTCATAGCATCAGCCGGGAAGCGAACCCGCTAACCCGGGACAACTGCTTGTAAAGCAGCTGTCACTGACGTCTCGACTACCGATGCTTGACCAGAAAGCGGTTTCTTTTCAATGCAACCTTGCACTCTATACCAAATATTGAATAAGCATTACTCTTAATTTCAACAATTTCAAATTCAAAGTTCCACAAAATCATCTTAGTGTTCTATTAAATAATAATTTATCTAGTGTAATTTTTAATTTATCACTATCTTCTATTTCATCTTAGAATAATTTTAAAATCATTGTCTTTATTATTACTGCTGTTACACTTTGATTGCCACATTTATGATTTTAACGTTACTTTGTTCATCTTTTCTCTAAACATATTATAAATTTTGTTAATTTATTTATATTACTACCAATTATAGTCAGTTATATTGCCAGCAAATCTTTTTTTTCTTTTCAAATTGTTATAAAAATAGTATGTATATATTTTAGAAATGTATTTGCTATCATTTTTCTTTATTACTACCGTTTATCCAGTTTAATACTTTGCCACAATATTAAAGGTAATAATAGTCAAAGTGCAGGAAACCCCTGATTTTATGAAGTATAAAACACATTTTTTGAATTATCATCTTTTAGGAAATTGTTTCTTTTGTTTTTTGTCTTGAAAAAATTAGTGAAGATTTAAAAAAAAAATTGAATGAATTAGAAAATTTTAAATTTGATTAACAGCCTTTTTCTTAGCATGTATTTTCATGGAATACATAACCATGTTAATTGACAATTTTCTGTATATTTTTATCTAAATATTTGATAACCAGACACTTCACAAATCTGGGAGCTTAATTGTAAGTATAGAGGATTTGAACTCAGATTTTCAAGCACCCTTCAACTATCCACACTATCTCGTACAACTGGTTTAGTATGAAATATGCATATTGGTGATTATTTATCTTTTCTACATGTATGTGGTCATGTGTATCAGTTATATGAGATAGTGTGAATAGTTGAAGGGTGCTTGAAAATCTGAGTTCAAATCCCCTACATTTATATATTTACCTGTATAAAATGTACATCATTATAAATGAATTGTTTATATTGTGAATGTTTGTGTTATATTTGGTAAGGATGGATTAAGTATTATCATTTGATCTTAATTCTTGGAGTTGAAATGATTAAATAAATAAATAAAAAACCCAATGATAGAGTACTGTTGAATGTGGAAAGTGGAATTTTTATAAGTACATTTTTACCTCAGATAGAGATGGACTTTTATGCAAGGATTGACTATAGTGATCATGATCAATTTGCACCCAATATTCTGATTTGCAATTGATTATTTGCTACTACAATCTTTAAAATGTATTTAAACTTTTTTTTAAAAATATCCATAATTTTGACAAGATGGTGGTCATTTTGTAACATTGAATCTGTTATAGTGATTTTTTTAAAACTACATCTTCTGAAAATAAAATGATGTTTATGCCAAATATATACAGTAGAATTTATTCATTATATAGTCTGCAAAATTGCTTTGATTATAGAATTAAAATACACTTAATACACTTTATTTAATTTTCATCCAGTGATTTTACAAAGCGTTCAGTGCTTTTATTTATGACAAATCCAAAGTGGAGAAAATTTTCATCATTAATGATTACAAAATCAAAAAAAAATCTGGTTTTATTCAACACAGAGTAGGTAACATACTTTGATCATGTTCAGTAACCATGTGTATTAATGTTTAGTTGTAAAATGTATATATTAGATAATCTATATTTATTCATTCAGTTTTATAGATTAAAATTCGTATGAACATTATTTTGCTTATGGCAAAAATATAACAATCATAATAGTCATCATAACTGTAACTTATTTCAAGAAAAAAAAATGATTTCAGACACTATGCACTCAATGATCAACTTTATATGATCAAAGATTACTAAATATAAGTTTAAAATACCATTTATTTTATGACTTATTTAAGATAATAGCAGGTTTTTTCAGCAAAAGAAAAAGTAAAGATTTAATTATTTAATAATTTTTATTAGTCATTCAAATATTCATTTAATTATTTACATTTATTATTAAAATTACCACAGTTTGTATAACATTTCTTTGCCTACATTTTATTTAATTTCACTGCATTTATGTAAAATAAAATAAAAATTCATTATTTAAAAAAACAAATTAACTGATTAGAAATTATAAAACTATAAATTTTTAATAATTGAACATAAAAAATAAATTTTAAAGTGCATATTGTGTTAAGTTATTATTTTTTAATTTAATTTTAAAATATGCATTGTGATTTTTTTTCTTCATGCTTTATTTTAATTCAATGAATCGTATTTCAGGAAATATTTTGTGACTACATAAAAAGCAAAATGGCGACCAGCAATTAAAAATTATGATTTTTTTTTTCTTTTAAAATTGTAGCTAGTCAAGCGTTGGTGGCCTAGTGGTTAGCATAGCTGCCTTCCAAGCAGCTGGCCCTGATTCGCCTCCCTGTCAACGCATTTGACATATGAGAAAAAAATTGTAGCTACCTAAATCTTTTTAAATAGCGTATTTACCCACGGATTATTGTATTATTTTTTTAATAATATGCTAAGTAAAATGTTTACTTATTAATCAACACTTTTTCAATGTAAACTTTTTTTAATCGATTTTTTAAAAATATATTTTGAATTTAAAGTAATGAATTACCCCACCCCCCCATAATTGCTTATTTTTTATGGCAGATTTTATTTTAGGAGACTGGAGGACCAATTCTTATGGTTAATTGGAGTAAAAATCTATTTAAAAATAATGAAAAAGATAAAGAGGAAAACTTAAAGAAAATTGTCTGCAATTCTAAAATTTGCTTTTAGTAATATTTTTTGATGATTTTAAATAGTATTATCTTTATATTAATGTATTAAAATGTTATTATTTGCTTTGTGGAATTTTACTTAATAAAACTTTATTATCATTAATCATTTTAAATATTAATTGTATAAATGTAACGAGTATCAAATCCCGAGTGAGCTTATTTTTTTAAAAGTAATTGATTAAAATAGCTATATTTATATTGGAGAATAAATAAAACTATCAGGGCAATAAAGTTTAATCAGATGAATATCAAAGCACTGAATATTAAAAAAAAGCAATATATATTACAATCTTCACCATAATTATCTGGAGAGTCTTAATATTCTGTTTTTGAATCTTATAATGTATTATTTTGAAAATACAGTCATATCTCTTGAGACTAGACTCTTGACTCATTAACTGCTTCAACTGTTAGAACATTGATATCTGAGGTAATTGGGCATCAATATTGTGATGATCTTAAATGCCGACAGGTTCAACAATTCTTTTTGTAGGCAGTCAAAGGATTATAGTTTTAATTTAAACTGGAAAAGACAGAGTTGGGCCATGCTCATGAACCTTGAGTTCCAAAGTTTGCCAATGTGCCATTGTACCATATGACGCAAGGCAGTTAAAGATTTAAAGGGTGAAAAAATATATTATCACATGGCAAAATGCCAGAATCAGAGATAGACAAGTTTTTTGAGTACCTACTAAGATATGTTAATTTCCTTGATTGAGTCCAAAATTTAAGTTTTTTGACTTAATGGCAAAGGTGAATGGCTAAAAAGATAAAAAGGTCTGAAATTTATTTTTGGCCGAGGAATAATAAAACATTCTAAGCAGTTTAACTATTGTGATATGCTTGTTGTTTATTCACTGTGCAATTAAATATATGGTATGCAATCAAAATAGCTGGTCCAAGCTTGAAATAAAATTCAAAGTTGAGTTTTTGTAGATTTAAAAAAAACATAATTTGTGAAGATTTTTTCTGAAGTGATTAATTATTATAATAGTTTTAGTGATTAATTGAGATTGCGCTTTACGCAAAAAAGTGAAGCTTGTCTAACTCTTACAAAGTTATATGGCTTAGCGCTATCTCTCCATAATCATAGCCTACTTTTAACTGAAGTTTAGTTGTGGTTTATATAAAATTTATGCAAATTTTATAATGACCATTTTCTGGAGATTGTAAAGCATGATTCTTTACAGTTTATTGCATAATTATCATTTGCAATAAAACATGCCTCTTTGATTTTTCATTTCACATCATTGCGTTCAGTGCACAGTGCCCTTGCTATAGTGGGTTCAAACATATGGCCGGTTGTATTTTGGTGCTTGAAGAATATGGATCTGTTTTCATCGTTATTTATAGCTTTTCTGTACAAATAATGATGTTGAGCTGTTCTTGTTGTGATGTTGGCACGGGTCTCCCCATAGTATGCCGCTCTACATCCATTGGTTGGGCATGAAATTTTATAAACCGCTTGGGATATTTGATCAGAAGGTATTTTGTCTTAGTTTTAGTGATAGTTTGTCAGATAGCTCCAATGATAAAAATGTAATTAATTAATAAGAAAATGGAGAAGTATTTATTTTTAATTGCATGTAGCTTTATAGAACTCTCGCTTTCTACAATAACATGCTGTACTCAAAAATGTATCATTATAGTGTGTACACACGCAATTGTATTTATATCTTATCACTATATATTTTGAAGGTTAAAGACAATTGTTTCGTAGTTGAAGATTTTTATAGAATAAAATTATTCCTAACACATTCAAAGTATTTTGTCGCATGCAAATCCTTTATGGAGTTCTATCATTCCATGTTTTTAATAATAAATGCTTCAGATTACCTTGAAATTCAATTACATCTATGGAATATTATTTTTAAAGCATCTATTATTGGTAAACTTTGCATCTTTTTTTGTTTTGTATTTTCGTAGGTTGACTCTCAAAGTAATAATATTCGCAAACTGCAACGTAGCAATGATGAGCTTCAGGAGCAAGTTGACAATTTACAGGTCCAAGTTGAGCACTTACAAACAAGGTAAATATAATTAATAATTCAGTAGAGTGTATGTTATAGGTAATGTAGGGGATTTGAACTCAGACTTTCAAGCACTCTTCAGCTATCCACACTATCTCAATACAACTAATACACATGACCACACCCATGTAATAATATTGGCATCAACATGGGATTTGGGCTTTCCATCTCAGATGTTCAATGATATGGATGGCTGAAAAGTTGGAGGTTGGAGTAGATTGAAGCCTATCCATTAAAGTGTGAAGATTTGCTATCTTAATATAAACTGAGCACTGATTATATATATATGTGTTGGAAATGATAATCTGGACCCAATTGATGAGTGATGGTTTAGCACAAAATACCATTATTGGTGATTTTCTATCTCTTCTACATGTGTGTGGTCATGTGTATTGGTTGTATGAGATAGTGTGGATAGTTGAAGGGTGCTTGAAAGTCTGAGTTCAAATCCCCTATATTTACAATTAGGCTCTAGGTTTGTGAAGAGTGCCTGGTTTTCAAATATTTTCATAGGCAATAATTATTTTGTTTGTTTTAGAGCTGGTTTAGTAAGTAGCTTTGTTTTTTGTTTTTATTTTCATAAAAACCAGCTGGTTACAACACTTTTTCTTTTTTGAATAATAATATTTTTAAGGTAGTTTTATTTAAAGGTGATTTATAAATAAAAACTAAAATTTTACACATCTTTTAAAAGTTAGAAAAGTGCTACTTATTTAGATGTTACAGCTCAGCCACTATATTCAGTCTTAAGAAAAGCTAATTCACTTTATTCACAATGGTTTGATAAAGGTTTTTTTTTTTAAATTAGGAAGTAATAAAAATAATTTCTTAATTTGCATTGTATCACTATGTGTCATGATCACAAGATGTTTTATTCCATGATACTATAATTATTTCCCTGTAGCTATTTGTACAAACAATAATATGCTTGAAATTATAGATAATTTAATATCACTTGTAAGCTTGTGGTTAAACACCTGTAGAGGTCCCTACTATCGCATTTTACACGCATATTCTCAAGGTTATAGACTCAGTAAATATTACTTACATAAAAAGAATGAAGAAAAGATTTGTAATTATATTTTTGTTACTATCTTGATATGTGTATGTACTTTTTAAAAATATTAATATTAAAATTATCTCATTAATATATTCTGTTTTATTTTCCCCCATTATATATATATTATTAGATATTAATAGTTAAAAACAATCATTGGTAGCCGAGAGGTCAGCGCAGCGGCCTTGCAAGCAGTGTCTTGCAGACAGTTGTCGCGGGCGCGTCCCAGCCGATGCTTTGACATATGAAAAAAACAATTATTTATAAGCTTGTTTTTATTATATAATGAAAATTTCTGAAAAATTGAATAAAAACAAGTTTATAAAGAAATGTTTTTAAATATTTATTAATGACAAAAATGCTTGTAGTTTATATATGTTGACTTTTATTTACTTTTTAATTTTTTTTTGGTGATATGTTAATAAGTATATAATATGTAATTTTTAAATTAATTTCTATAATGGGCATGTACATGCTGAATATGCATCTCAATATATATACTGTATATATATATGTGTGTGTGTGTTGGAAAAGTATATTATATATTAAGTATTATTTATAGATTTTGGGCATCTGTGGAAAGCCTTGATCACATGTTGTGAATTCTGAAGTTCCACTGTACATAACTTTAATAGGTGCCATTAAATATAGATGCTCATAAAACATTTAAATTCTATCCCATTTTTGATCTTCATTGCATAAATATATATATATATATATCGATTAAATCTCTATCTGATCTTCATTACACCTATTAATTAAAAATATTCAATCTAATGGATGTAATCACTGTTTTTGTATTTCAAAATTTAAGGTCTATGACACAACTGAATAAATTGAATGACTTGACAATTATACAAACAATTCACGAATTATAAATATGTCCAAATACATCATGGGTGGGTTCTTTAATTATTTTTCTACTATAAATAGCTTCAATATCAAAAATCAGTTTATGCTTCTTATTGTTGAAACAACTTTGGGAATATTGCTGTTAATGCAGGGACCTGTTACATCTGTCACTTGATGTTTTAGTTTGAGGTTAGAAGAATATAATAACTCTTCTCATATACACTTCAATGCAAAATTTTTTTTTAATAAAGCTTTTTTATTTTTCTGACAGTTTCGACTGTCCAACAGTCTTCATCAGAGCTGCCTTTGCAGTGAATATAGTTGCCTGGTACATCACTAAACCAGGCGATCATATTTACCGTGATGGCAGCTCTGATGAAGACTGCTGGATAGTCGAAACTGTCAGGAAAATAAAGTTTTATTAAAATTTTTTTTTTGCATTAAAGTGTATATGAGAAGAGTTATTATATGCAATATATATGAATATATGAAGAAATGCAAAGAAAGTAAAGGAGAAGAATAGAGTATATAGGTTAGAAGAAGACAAGATTTTTCTTTCAACTAATTCATCCATACCAATTTAGCTAGCCATCAGGTATTTTTTGATAAATAATTATCTAGTCATTGTTTGAAAGGTTCCAGTTTACTGAGTTGGTCAGCTTTCATTGATAATATGATTTATGGAATGTGATGTTTAGAATTTGACAACAGCTTGTATAATATATAAAAATGTATTTAGAATTTTTTTAAAAAATGGGTAATTTAGATTTAAATGTATATATTAATATTCAAAATTTAAAAATTATTGTGGAGAAATAGTGATCTGTGGAGACTGGGATTTTGATTTTAATAGTGTATGTTTAGTGTAATTAATTAATATTTTAATAATTAATTTATTGAATAATGGTAGACTGTGATTGATGTTTTAAAAATAATTAGCAAATTAATGATATATTTATATAAGAAATTTATTCAATTATCTAATTATATATATATAGTGTAACTGAACAACACATAGGATGCTTTGATCAGGCCACTTATAGGCAACCAAAGGTAACTGGCTCCAGATATATAAGATAATGGCCCATTGATCCAATCATAAACTATGATGAGCAGGTGGAGGGACATTATCAGTTTAAAGCCTATTTCTGATAATATTAATTTCACAACAGTAATATTTCCTGCTCCTCATATAGATGTAACTTATATCTAAAGTATTGAGAATATTTATTAGTTTGGGCTGGTTATACTATTAAAGACACCCATCATGATGTCATTAGCCATCTATGTTTGAACTTATACTCTTTAGTAGAAATCCTCTTAGCACTGAATCATAGCTTTGGTTTCATGAAACTCACTAACATTGTAGTTCATGCATAAATGAAAAATGAAATAAAGCAAAAATACATATAACAAGTTTTATTCCTAGTAATAGTAACATGTAAGTTATCTGTGCATTATCTCAAACAATGATTGGTGCAACCCTTGATAAGTCATCGGAATTACTAGGTAATGATAAATTATAATGTCTTTTTAATTTTTTTTAATAAATTAGGTAAATAATTGCACAAAAATATTTTTATTATCCAGTTGTCCCATCAAGGTTGAATTATATAGTGAATAATGATATTAACAACTCATGTATCCAGTTTTTTTTTTTTTTTTCATATGTCATAGCATTGGCCGGGACGCGAACCCACACCCGTCTGTAACCAACTACTTGCTTGCAAAGCGGGTGCGATGACCTCTCGGCTAACAACGCTTGACATGTATCCAGTTTTTTAATTAGGAAATTAGATAATATACAAAAATGTATAACATAAAAAGCAAAAATTAAAATTGATACAAATTAATGGTTAACCAACTAGAAGAATATAATATTCATATAATATAATAATTCTTACTCTAGTTTTATCCATTTTTTTGCTGGCAAAAAATAGTTATATAAAAATAAAACTGACACTTTAATCATCCAACTGTAGCAGTCTCCAAGAGTATCTTTATTGCCATTTTTCAATGAAGATATATGTATTAGTCCAGTTCATTAATCCTATATTTTTTTTTGACTGGATTGCCTAATAACGTTTTAATCCACATGATTCTTAACAACTGTTGATTTTAGATTAACAAAATAATAAAGGATACTTGTTCTGTTTTATACAATAGTTCATGGTATTTTTTTAATGGTCAGTCCTGCAATTGATTCATAAATTTGTCAACTTCATTATCAGACATCAGTAGATCTTTTTTTTTTTTTTTGGGTAAAGCACACATACGTACACATGTATGATAGAGCTGGGGTGGAGCAATCTAGTTTTTTTCTTCATGCTAGGTCATTTTTTATCTCTTTGTTCTTGAAGAGATCATGAAGTCAAGAGGTGGACAACTAAAGCATATAGCAATTCATTCTAATAAAATTTAAATTGTATCTGTATAAAGCCATCATATATTTTAAATAGTAATACACTCAAACAGACAAAACTCTCCATACTATTCCACCTTCAAACAATAACAATGGATCAATTGCATAAATCCCTATCTAACCTACTCATCCATATCCCCAGACTAGTTTCCTTGTGCCTTCGTCAATGAGGAGCTTTGGATCTGAGAGCACTGCATCTAGATCTCACTGACGAAGGCCACAAGCCAGAAACTAGTCTGGGGATATTGGATGAGTAGGCATTAGATAGGGATTTTATGCACAAGCCTTCTGGCATCCATTGATTACTCTGTTTAGCACAGGTGGCAATACTGTATGGAGAGTTTTGCTCTGTTTATCTACAATTAATGTGCTAGTATAGGAAATGTGATCATGTGATGATAGTAATACACTCTTTGTAATATTTCAACTTTTTTGTGCATAGATATGCTGGCTGGCTGATCTTCACAATACAATTTTTGTAATCCATATACTTTTCCAAGACAAAATGTATTCTGACCTTAAATTTATAGGTGCAATCCTTTTTATATGTTGTCAAGGGTTTTAAAAATGGCTTAATTGCTTCTATCCAAACTATCTCATTCCGATCTTAATATCATGTTTAGCGGCAAACGGCTTAACTGATAAACTGTGTATATTTGTCTGGAATAGAAACCAATATTTGAAGCCTTGTGAAGAGGAAATACTCTAATTGAAAGACATATTAAGACCTGCCAATTACATACATTTTATCAATATTTATTACATTGTGTTTTTAAATAAAATGTAATGATAGATTTTTTTTATTTTATAAAATTATATATTTGGATCCTTATTTTTTTACTGGAAAGAATGTCATATTAATACAATTTATGTATATATTATTAAATATTTTCATGGTTATATGATGTATATAAAGTCTTCTTTTAGTTATACAGTGTATTATATTTTTGCTTCAATTTCCACCATTTTGATGAAATAACATTTATTCTTATCAAGGCTGAGATTTCAACAAAAAACTGTTATGTCTCATGCAATAATCAGATTGCGCATGACTCAAAGGATTATGGACATATATCAGATGGTTGTCCATTTAGAATATGTGGGTTAACAAAAAATTTCTTACCCTTTCTGTTTTACAATTAGTTGATTTATTAAAATTGATTTTAGAAAAAAGAAACAAAATAATTGGTTTCCATAAGGCTGGAATATGTTGTATTTCATCATATTTCTTTAAAATGTTTGGGCCTTTTAATATTGCAATAGGCATTCTCATAGTTGTTAAATTTTTTTTTTTTAGTATTATCAAAATCAGGCATGTGACCAATTATTTACAAATATGATGCAAAAGCTGATGTTATCAACTTTTGATTGGAGGTATATTTACACTCCTTAACTCTGACAGTAATATGTCTATTTTATTCACTTTATTTTCAATATATATTCATATATTTACTTTGGTTTTATATTATAGTTAAGTTACTATATAAATTGTATTCCACTAATATAAATATAATATAAAAATAATTCATATATCAGTCTACCATGTTCACAACCAATTATTTTTGATCCAGGTGGAATTTAGAAATATTCATAGGTAGATGTGGATTTCCAAGTAAGTTTAGGATTGTTTTTCTGGAAGCACATTGCAGCTTATTTAACCAACCAATTATTTGTCAATAAAGATATCCTTCCACTTCTCCTTCTTATTTGCATTGCTGAATTATATATAATACACCATACACACCTTAATTGACACTCTACAATGTAGTTTAACATAGGATTTATTTTATCTCCTCTTGCCTACAGTTTCAACTGTCTAGCAGTCATCATCAAAGCTTTTAAAAAAAACTCTGATGATGTCTGCTGGACTGTTGAAACTGTAGGCAAGACGAGATAAAATAAATCATATGTTAAACTGCATTGTAGATTGTCAATTAAGATGTATATGGTGTATTATATTAATAAAGATATCTATTGTTTTTAGATAAAGAGTACTAGCTTGGCCAGTAAGGTCTTTTTTTTTCACTGTTTTTTTTTGGGAGACGTTGGGGAAACCATTGTCTAGTAATAAGTTTTTTGACACTTTTCATCTTATATTAATGTGAGTATAAAATAAGTTGTCATACTTGTCAAAATTTTTTAATGGTATATTTGATATAATTTTTATTTTAGATATATTTAAAACTTCTTTTTTTACCACATATACACGTTTCAACACATGAATAATAAATATCTGAAAAAAAAAAAAAAACTTCTAAAATGCATTTTTGGTGAACCAGAACTTTTTAATTGTTCCTGATCATAACTATCACGTCTTTATTATTTTATTCAGTATTCTATGATTATGAGGGATAACACCTCGAAAGCGCTTAGCCTAGATTAACCCATTTTGATTGTTTGCTATTAACAGCTTCTTCAAACAGCATTTTAAAGCACTTGTATATACTATAGTTTAATTTATAAATATCATTTTCACACATTTGACAGCATTCACTAAAAATATCTGAAAAAACATGATCCTAAAATGCATTTTTGACTTAACCACCATTTTTTTGGTTGAATGTGATCATTCTAACCAATTCAGCTTTTTAAATTAATCTCAACTTTACATAGGGACCATTAGCGGAATTTTGTTTACAATATTTGCACATGAATAAAAAGAAATGAAAGGTTAAAATACATTTGAAAGATTATCGATCACATATATAGATTTAATATTTACTAAGGCCGTAAAACCTCAAGAATGTGCGCATGAAAATGCGAAGGTAGGGACCTCTACAGGTCTTAACCACAAGCTTACACTTTGGAAGAAAAGAGGGGAACCCTTCTTTACTTCAACCTACTTTCTATATGAATAGGCGAAGCTGAAGCGGTTAGATCTGAGAGCGTGAAGGTATTCAATATTTCACTGATTAAGTCCACAATTCCTATTACACATTCGTACTCACGAAATCTTTCGATTTACAATGAGTCAGTGGAAAGATTTATTAAATCCAAAGTTTATACTTAGAGATGAAATGAAATATAGTAATTTTTACCCTAATGAGGAATTTATTAATAATCGTTTATATCTCCATTGAAAGATTATTGTTACGAATGGGGATCTACTAAAAAAAATATGCACTAAAATTAGGTTTTTGTTATGTTTAAATAATATCCATTATTGTTTTAATAAACAGATGATTGATAAATGTTTTGAATTGTTATAAGTGTTAAAATAATAGAGAAAATAACTTTGTAATTAAAATAAATGTTTAGAAACATTGTGCATCAGTTAATTGATTTATACTAAATGTAACTTACTGATTAGCAAAACGTCCTGGTCTTATCTTGACTGTTCTGGTTCTATATCTTAGTGAAGAAAAATGGAAAGGGGGGGGGGGAGGGATCATTCCGGCTAATTAAGATACAACTTTGTTTTTTTTTTTTTCCATATGTCATAGCATTGGCCGGGACGTGAACCCACAACCGTCTGCAACCAACTACTTGCTTGCAAGGCGACTGCGATGACCTCTCGGCTAACAACGCTTGACGAACTTTTATTTGACTCTATAAGCAAACGTATAAACATTATTATAAATATTTTATAAAAAAGTTAATTATTAAATTAAGCGTTTAAAAATTAATGACTTTAGTTTAAAAATTAATGACGTTATCATAATAGAGATTTATCTTCATTGCATGTATTTAAATGATACATCTTATTTATTTTTCAATGGTTGCCCATTGGTAAAATGGTTTCAGTATCTTTTCTTTAATTTAATTTTTTTTAACGATTTTTTTACTTGTCTACAATGCTGGTAGAATTAAATATTTTTAGTTTATGCATAAAATATTTTAAATGTATAAATTTTAATTAATGCGTATATGCCTTAATTTTATGCTCAACATAAGAGTTTGTTTGTTCAAATTTAACTTTAAAAACTGTTGTGTTTTATATGATTATCGATATCTTCTTATGTTGTTCACATCTTATAGTTAGACAGATGACACTTTTTTATGCATGGCTAGTTGATTACTATTAACTGTTAATTTAATACACTGTACAGGCTTACACACACCTGCACATATATACTGTAATATATAAGGGATTCGAACACAGACTTTCACACGACCCTCAACTCTCCATGCCATCTCATATTGCTGACCCACCTGATGACACACATGTTGAAAGGATAAATAATCACAAATATACGTATTTCATGCTAAACTAGCAATCATCAGTTGGTGCAGATTACTATCTCCACACATATATACAATCAGTGCTCAGCTTTATATTAAGCTCGCCAATCAATCTTCATACTTTAACGGACAGGCTTCAAACTACTCCGACACACAACTCTTCAGCCATCCATTTCATTGAAAATCTGATGATGGAACGTTCAAAGCCCACGTTAGTGCCACGCTTGTTACCTGATTTTAATAAAATATATGGAAATGTAAACTAATTTCAGAAATAAATAGCTTGATAGTTTGAACATATAACTTTTAGTGTATTTATTCAAAGTTTATTATTCAATAAGGTATTATAAAAGGTCTTAAGTCTTGTTAGAATGTTTGTTCTAGCAGTGTATGTTAAATGTTTCAGGAATTTGTCAGAGTTTATGGATATGATTTTATTGACAGCAAATGAACTGATTATGCCATCTAATTATAAGATGTTATAATTAGCATATATGCGACTGCTAAATCTGTGTGTTCTTAGATTGTATAAAATATATGTATGTGTATAATAAAGAATCTTATAGAGATAGTAATTTTCTCCACTATCTCCAAACTTTCACATGACCCACCACTCTCCACACTATCTCATAACACTGACACACTTGAACACATATATGTTGAAAAGATGAATAATCACCATACGTATTTCATGCTAAACCAGCAATCATCAGTTGGTCCAGATTACCATCTCTACACATATATGCTATAAGTGCTCAGATATACATTAAGATAGCCAATCCTCATACTTTAATGGAGAAGCTTTAATCCACTCCACACTCCAACTCTTCAACCGTCCATCCAATTGAAAATCTGAAGATAGAACGCTCAAAGGCCACCCTGAGGCCGAGATTCTTGTCACACCCATGTTGACTTAAGGTCAATCTGACCCCTCATGTACAGGACATAATTTATTTAATACATATATAAGGGATGGGCAGACATCTCTACTATGTAATAACTGAAACACACAGGCCTATTATATACCTGTGTCTATATATGTAATATATAATAGACATGTCTGCCCATCCTTTATTTATGTATTAAATGGATTATGTCCTGTACATGAGGGATCAGATTGACCTTAAGCCAACATGGATGTGACAAGAATCTCTGCCTCAGAGTGGCATTTGAGCATTCCATCAAGAGATTTTCAATTGGATGGATGGTTGAAGGGTTGGAGTGTGGAGTGGATTGAAGCCTGTCCATTAAACTATGAGGATTGTCTATCTTAATATATATCTGAGCACGTAATGCATATATGTGTAGAGATGGAAATCTGGACCAACTGATGATTGCTGGTTTAGCATGAAATATGTATATTGGTGATCATTTATATTTTCAACATATATGTGTTTAAGTGTATCAGTGTTATGGGATAGAGTGGAGAGTGGTGTGTCGTGTGAAAGTCTGTGCTCATATACCCTATATATTACATATATAGACACAGGGTATATAATAGGCCTGTGTGTTTCAGTTATTTCCAAACCTAAGTTCAAGTTTATGGTGAGTAAAACTTGAAAATTTGTAGGCTCCAAGCAAGCTTGAGACAATATTAGTCAGGGAACTGGAAATTGGGTAAACCTGGTAAATAATACCATTCCCTTTATCGATCCTGTATGAGTTATTTAAAATGTCTTTACATTTATTTATATTGTTAAAAAAAATTAAGCAACTATTTACAATAAATATTTTAAACTTTTTTTTTTTTTATATGTCAACGATTTTAAACTTTTTTTTTTATATGTCAACGCGTTGACCCGGAAGCGAACCCGGGCCAGCTGTTTGGAAGGCAGCTATGCTAACCGCTAGGCCACCAACGCTTAAATTTTTTTATTTTATAGCATTTTTTTAAAAAAATCTTCACATTATATTCCAGTCATATATATTTTTAAATTTTATTTGTAAAGCATTAAAACAATATAATTAATTGTATTTTTGGATTTGCTGTTATAAATTTTAATTCAGTGAAAGTAAAATTTATGATTATTATTATCATATCATTTTTAATATGAATTCGAAATGGAAGTTAGTAGAATAGTTTCAAACTGTCATTGCTCTAAATTTAATGAGATTTACCGCAGTGAGCATATACTAAAGTCATCTTCTTTCATTTCCCCAATATTTCATTTTATTATCATATAGATTAATTATTAATTTCTTTTTAAAACACGACTGCAACTTAAAACGGAGTATTTATGATTTTGAAGGAATTTAAATTAATACTAAATAATGATTTACTTTTATTTATTTGTCGAAAGTTTTCCACATGCTTGATTTCACTTTTACAGACACATTTATATATCAGTTTCTTACTGAAGAATCTACCATGTATTAATCATATTAAATTATTAAGCAGAAGCCTATAATATTGCTGTGAGCTGATGTTCCTCCTTCAAATATCTGATGTTTCTTTATTTTGCGCATAAGCTTTTTTTATCAATTTACTCACTGATCATTATTGTTTTTAATTTTATTCAAAAATTATTTGCACAATAATATTTAATTTTTTTGACTTTGTTCCTTTAAAAATTTAATAGTATAGTAAAAATATATAAAGTAGTAGATAAAATAGCATTACATGATTTGAATCAAAATCCTATTTTATCTACAAGATGTTATTCCTTAGTGGATGAACTCAACATGACTATCATTAATATCATAATCAATGATAGAGCAGAAACTGATTTAAGAATCATTGGATATTCTAAATAATTTCCCTGTTATTTTTACAGATCATGAACTTTATTAAAATGTCCATGAAAATAAAGAAATATAGATTAGTCCCCGAAAATTAAAGTGTAAACCATAATTTCACGAAAATTCTACACACTACAAAATTCATCTTAATGGTTGGAGTCTTTTCTATCATCCAGGTTTTATTGAAGATACATGGAATTCATTTAAAAATAAATATTCCTAAGCATTTATTTTTAGGATATACAAATGCTATTATTTTTCCAGAATTATATATTTTTTGAATCATCACCATCATCATAAGACTAGAATTATTTACTGTTTTGATTGATGTTTTCAAATGTATAATTAAAATATTCATTAACAATGTCAGAGCAGCTTTGTGTTGAAAACATAGGCCGACTATCAATTTTTATTAATGAGAAAACCCAAAAAAGTTTTAATAGAGCGTAAGGATTCTTTAACATTCTTTTATTTTTAAGAAATTCACACACAGTAATAGATATTTGTTAATTTTCTTTTAATATTATCCTGCTTACATATTTTCTGTATGAAATTACTTTTTACAATAGCATTTTCTTACTGTCTAATAAAATCCATGTAGAAAAATTAAGTAACTTTATGTGGTTTTGATACCAATGAGATAATAATCATAAAATTATTAAATAAGCTATCCAATGCATCCATAATTGTATTAAAAAGGAAAAATTATAAGATAGCTACAAGGCATTTGTTTCTCACATAAAAGGAACAACTGACAAAATCAATAATGTCTATTGCATTATAATATTGAAATAGTTCCATCATTAAACAAAAATTAACAATAGTTTTATTAAAACCAAAGAATTCAATCGCTCTCAAGGTTCATGAACTCAGTGCTAGAAAAGATTAACATATTAATAAAGTGAAACAAAAGTTATCATTGCCTACATCCATTGTACATGATTTGGATAACCATGATACACTGAATGAATTAATAAATATGATGAAATGGCTTTTTTTATAGAAGAAATTTATAAAATATCACAAATTAAAGATATATACACCTGGGTCTCATTTTATGTGGTAGATAGGTTCCACAGAAAACCCGCATTAAAAAATATTGCACAAAAATACTTAACTTACTTTGAAAAATGGGGGATAGGTTCTATAATTTTCAGAAATCGCATAAAAGCAAAGCAACAAGGAAAAATTACTTTAAAATTTGCATTAAAAAATGAGGAAATAAAGTATGACTAATAAAAATCAAATATTTGAAAAAAATTGATACAAGACAAACTTTTTTTACTTTTTTTTATTAACTACAGTATTTAATTTTACATTTTTTCATACATATTTTAATCATTATTGCTATTTAACGATATGCGGTTCATTTGTAAACTGGTAAGAAATCAGATTCATCACAAGTGGAAGTACAACTAGTGCCACTTTCAGTCTTGTGCTGTGGTAATGGTTTTCTGTTGACAATGTAATCAGCGATTAAACTTTGAGACAATGATTTTACTAATTGTTTATAAAGCTTGTGATATCCAAACATATAACTAATTTAGTTCTCATTGCAATTTAAGAGGTTGTTCATTGCAGCAAACTCTCAGATTTCAGCATTTTCTGATGTTTTTCTTTGACTCACACATCAACTTAAAATCTATGATTAATACTTATCAGAAAATCATAAATTTGTCTTCATTGATAGATATTTGTGTTTACTATTGAAATAAATTTTAAATGTTCACATTTTGTTTCTATATTAAAAAAACGAGATTGCAATCAAAACAAAAAGATTATACATTATCGGTAGAAAGATTATTTTCAGTTTACAAAACTTCATTATTTATTTTAAAAATCTAAAAGAATGTTTATTTCTGTTACATCTAACAAAATATGTTTTAAAAGTTTAAAATTTTTGAATATTTATTGCAATATTTGTATACTCATAAGTATAAATCTATTATTAGTATTTACTCATAAGTATAAGTAGGCTATTTATGTAAAAGCTAAGATTCTAAATACAGCTTCAGGTCATATTCACATTAGCTGCTAATTTAATGTTATACTTTTGAAAAAAAAAGTATTTCAAATCAAATCAAATTATTAATAATTTAAATTTCTTGATATTTAATAAATATGAACTTCTTTATCATATAAAAGAAAAACCACATAAAAAGATATTAAGAAGAAACACGAATCGCATAACTTCAAAATTGCATTAAAATAATCTGCATAAAATGAGACCCAGGTGTATCATTCCTGTGCTCTTTTTTGTCTGATTAAAATCATGTGAGGATAACATGATATTTGTTTTCTATTATTAGAATCTAAAATAATTACTGGCACTGGTTCATATAAACAAAATGACAGATAATATCTTATCAAACCATTGATTGGTATTACAGTAGTAACAATCAATAATATATATTGGAGAACTCAAAAATAGTATTTACATATATATATATATCACAGATGTCCAAGATGTTGACCAGTCGACCATGTAATTTTTTTTTTTTTGTAAAATTTGCATCTAATTTATTTTAATATAATTCTAAAACAATAATTTTTTTTTTCTTGATTTTTTTTTTAGAAAATAATTATTTTTAGATAATTTAAAATTGTAATTTAATAAATATTTTGTAAAGCATAATGGATAAATGATAATACCAGAGGAAGCTGAGGTAATTTAATCTTTTGTCTGATGAATTTTTTGATTGGTGAGTAAAGATTTGAGTTATTTGATTTGTTAAATAAGGATATAGCCACTTTCCTTTGCACTATAATCAGAATTGTTTTAAATTAGTTTTTAAAAATTGAATTATTTTACATTCATATTGGTTAAATGTAATGAAAACTTTTAAATAATGTTAATAACTGAAGAAAAACATGAAAATTAGCCTGCAGCAAAACAAAGAAATTATATTTCAACCAATCATTATGTGAAAATGCTGGTGATTTCTTATGTTTTAGAAATTATAATAGCTGATTATTCACTTCTGTTATCTTTTCTTCATATAAAATTAAATATTTTAAATAAAAATCTAAATCTAGCCACATTATTAGTCAATATAGCGTAAAAAGTAATCATAAAATCCATAAATATTTATGAAAAATAGTTGCGTTTTGCTAGCTATCACCGAATGTCATTGATATGCAAATAGTGGTCAACGTTATTCACTTGTCTTGAATATCAAGCCTTGTAAAATTTAAAAATTTTCAAATCAAAGTTTATATTTAGGTAAATTAATATAAAAACTTAATTATGAATAAAAATTTTTATGGAAAATATATTTATTTACATTCAAAATTTATTACGAAAGCATAAAACATTTGGGTTTGATTTCTGACTTTGACAGTTAGAAATGCCTAAAGAATAATAGCCAAAGTTGACAATCAGTGCTTTGTGGCACTTTATAAGGGAAAAGAAACAGGATTATATAGAATAGCCTGCAATCAGATTTTTTGTGATAAATACTGCCAATAATGGATTTTTTTGGAATTAAAATTTAAATACTGATAAAGTTACGAATTTATGATAAAATAATCATAAAATAGTGAAAGTGCAACCAAAAATGGCTGATAGAAGGTGCAAAATTGTTCTGGTTTCCAGTTTGAAGTCATGGAAAAAAACGTCACCCTCAGATACATTTTCATCAAAAAAGTTGCCCCCAATGTCTAAAAGTTTGGCCACCACTGATATATATCATTAAAAGCCAGTCAACACTTAGACAATCTCAATATCATTTAACAATCAACAATTCCAAACTGGTGTCTCCTTTTAATAATAAACCCATTTAGCCTTGGGCATTATTACATTTACTAATATATATATAACACTGGCATTTAAAAAAATAAAAGTGCATTCTATTTTGTTTTTTAAATTATGTTTTTTAAAAACGAAATTATCAGCATTTAGATATTTGTTCTGATTTTAGATAGTAATTGTTTATTTAATTGGTCTCAAACTCTTTAATATATATAAAAAAAGCATGATGAAATCTGATGGTTATTGTTTCAATTTAAACATAATTTTATAGATATTATATGTCATAGCATTAATATTTAAAATATTTTTGATTTCACATAAAATTTTATCATGTTTATTTGTTTTAGAAAAAAAAATATTTTTTTTTGTGACATTACTGTTTCAGAAATACTTAGTTTGAAACTGGAGATAAATTTTTTTTTTAATGTTTTTGTTTTTGATAGGTTATTTGAATATTAGTCTCATTAGAAACCATATAACAAATTTATTTATGCCTGAGAGCCAAATTAAACGAGATTTAGGCACTAAAAAAAGATTTTTATTTAATTGTATGGATTTTTTTTTTTTGATAATTAAATATTCTCAAACATTATAAAAGTTTTAGAGAGATGTCAAGCGTTGGTGGCCGAGTGGTCAACACAGCGGCCTTACAAGCAGTTGTCCCGGGTTTGCAGGTTCGTATCCCGGCCGATGCTTTGACACATAAAAAAAAAGTTTTTCAGAGATTCCAACTAAGAGATAGATTATCTTGTGGTTTAGTAAAATCCTTCAATTCTGCCATTGTATGCCAGATTGGGTGGCTATTGGCTGTATAATTTGTGTTTGATTGCAATTATTTAACTGGAGTCTTTTAATATTTTATTTTTGAAGCAGATAAGGACAGTGACCATGAATAATTATAAAGTTGCTGATGAACCTTCGGTAACATCTATGAAGATTGAATTCAGTTTGCTTTCTTGTTGGATCTGGAGTATTAAGAAAATAAACTTTTTTATATGTCAAATGCCTGTGACCGGGAAGCGAACCCGGGCCAGCTGCTTGGAAGGCAGCTATGCTAACCGCTAGGCCACCAACGCTTGACAAAGAAAATAAATTTTGATTTGAGATCTTGCTTTATTGTTGGATCTGGAATATTAAGTTAAGAAACGAAATTTTGATTTGGGATCTGTCTAAAATGACGAAACTACATTTTACGTTAATTAAATCTGATCTACTTCATACATTTTTATTCATTTCTATGAGACAACTTGTCTTCTGATATAGAAATATGTGAAAGAGTGGGGAGCCACTATTTTGGAGTGACTTGAGGGTGCCGGTAATATTTCTTATGGTAACATTGAATTGCTTTTGAGTATTTTTATATTTGAATAAGCATTTGTATCATAACTTTAATTAATGTTATTCAGCTTTTCATGGATATTATTTTAGATCTAATTTTTGACGGATGAAGAAAGCAAGTTACGCTTAGTTCCAAAATTCCTCCTAAATTGGATGAGATGGTGCCATATTTTAGTATAATGTTTCAGAAAAAATATATTCATCTTGTAAAATGTTTTTCTATTTTTTAGATGGAAAATTGAACTTATGGTCTTTGTGAGAAATAGTTTCAATCTTAGAATAAAAAAAATCAAAACTTTTCAAATCAGAAGAAATTTTTTTATGTTTGAAATCTTAAATTTATGAAATTAAAGTAATATCATCAGCAGAGGTAAATTCCCTGCAACCAGTTTCTGAAAGATGGATGAATATATTAAATGAAATAGATGGGAATATTGAACTTTATGAGAGATACATTTTACCAAATTTTATATTTACTGTAATTATTATTTAAAAGCTCTCAAGTTTTTTTTTTATATTGGAGAGCATTCTGTCAAATTAATTAAATGTTTTTTTTTTTTTAAGATCTTTAGAAGTAAATGAAGCAAATCTCTAAACCCTATGACTATCACAAGCTGAAGCGCAGAGCGCATTCAATACGCTGCGCTTTTAAAAAATCTTTAGGATTCTTTTAGAAGCCCATTTTTTTTAAAGGGAGTCATAAGCTGAGATTTAGATCAACAAATCTAGCACCTATTTATTTTGAAAGCCCTTTTCTGAGGAATAATTAAAGATAGAACTTGTTTACAGTAGTTTTACCCTTGCTTACATGCAGCTTGTTGTAAGGATGTATGATTTTAAACTATTGTTTACTTTTTATTAACTTTCTTTCAAATAGCGTACAAGGAATATATAGCGATAATGTTGAATGATGATTTTTTGGACTATGATTAGATTTATTAAATTTTAATAATATGGTAGTTCTACTGTCATGCCAAATGTTTTAAAATAGTTTTATATGAATGATTTTGATGACTACTTTTACAAATCATATTTTGGCTTTGGACACTACTAAAAATAAATTAGGAAGTCTGTTTTGGTTTTGGTGCTTTTTCTGATTAAGATACTCACAAATTCTAATTCACTAATATTTACTGGATTTATTAGATTTGGATAAAAGGAACATTGCAAAAAAATAGTCTTCCTTTAATGATATCAACAAATTACTTCATTCTCCAGCTTATATAGTATATGATAAATTGAGTATTTAGGATATTAGAAAGTTGCTGTTGTTTATCTACGCTTGGGAGGAGGGAACTTAAAAGTCCCTTTACAAGACTAGCCATCTTATTGGTGATAACATTGTATAACTTTTTTAAGAATGTTTTTATAGCCATCAAACCTGCATAGAAGGTATTAGGCTTTTTGATTAGATTTTTTAATGGTTTATTTTTCCATAGTTTTAGTTGTTTTTTTTTTTATTAAAGAAGTTTATCAGAAATTTCTGGATCTTTGGAAGTTAAATATTGGTTAGAAATATTATTAAAAGTGAAAAAAAAGAAAAGATATTTTCTTAGGAAAGCCAAATAACCACGTGATTTATTAAACCTCTGATATTTATAAAATGTCTCAAGAACATGATTTTGTGTATATATGCAATAAAATAAAATATACTTTTTTAAAAATAAGCATAAACATTTATTTTTTATTGATGAAGCTATAATTCTACTAAAGTTTTTAACTATTGGAAAATGATCTATATGGATGAAGTTCATATTTAAAGAATTCCCAATAATATTAACAGATATAATTATAGAAATCAATTAGAAACAAAAATTATTTCTCTTTGCCATTAATTTTCGATAGATCTTTCGCTGGCCAGCATTGATACATCTCTTGTTTATCTAACATGTTTACTTCTTTTTTTTTTATCTAATAAGATCAAATGAATTGTCATTCTTCCAGTTTTTGGAAAAAAAAAAGAAAGAATAAAATATTGACATGTTTAACGTATTTCCAAAACAATAACATGATAAGAAAATCTATTGGAGATCTCCCCTCCCCCATCTTTCTTCATTTGCTTTTTAATTACATTTTTAAACTGTGTTCAGTTTTCAAGTACTTAGTCCATATTTAGCTTAAGTAGCTATCCAATTTTCAGCTTAATAAATGGGTATGTAGATATTATTTGATGAAAATAAAGTTTGCATGATAATGTGGGTTGGTCATACAGGTGTCACAATGTTACCGTAAAACTAAAATATTGATGCAGCCGTCACACATCTATGAGGTCTCATGATATTGAAATTGTTTGTGATTCAAATTCTTACTTACAATCTTATATCAACTCTCTAAAAAATAAAACAAAATAGTTTTACATTAATATACCATACTACATGTAAATAATAAAAATAAGCATACTTTAGATACTTATTTATTATAACTGAACAATAGTTATGATAACTATTTGTGATGTTTATAGTGAGAATTATCTGATATAAATTTAGCAGTGAATCTTTATTTTTCTATTTTTATTTTCACTCTTTTGAATTGAGAATGAGTGGTTTTTTATATGTATATGTTTAAATGGTTTTTCCCAGGTAAAAGCATTCACAAAATAAAATATTCAGGCTCTTCCATGTGTGGATGCTTATTATTATAATAGCAGGTGATCTTTCTATTGGATCTCATCCACCATCCTCAGTAACTATTACTAGAGATGCTGGTATTTGCTTTTCATGGAATAGATTTTTCTCTAAAATGCATTTTTAAATTTTATTTCATTCCTATAAGATTTTTTAAATATGATTTTTAAATTGCTCACACCATATATTATGTTGCAAATCATTTTAAAACTCCTACTTTAACATCGACAAGAAATTTGGTAATTTAATGTTTTTGGAAAATTCTCGTCTTCGATATGTACATCTGGAAATGATAAAAACTACTATTTGAATAAGATGTGGAAAAAAGTCATCAATTTATGATATGTAGATTTTGCTTCTCTAGTATTTAAAGGAGAAAATATTTGCAAATTTTATATTAGAAGTAAAAGAGAAAGTGAAAATAATTATTTCCAAACCTTAGAGAAACAGAATTTGTTTTCGTATTTTAAAGGAATTTAAAACAAATAATGGAAAATATTGATAGCTTTCCTTTTCTAATTTTAAAATGGAAATCAGGGCAAGTTGTAGCCAAGAAATAGCGGTAATGTGTTTCGTGATCGTCTAACCTTAATATTGAGACATGGATGAGAATTGTCCATACCCTAAACTACCACGTATCATCGTATATTTGTGAAAGTTAATCTTATATAGAAATAGAAGATTTGAATTATGGTGCCAAAGAAGACGTATCATCGTAGACAGTAAAAGGAACAACAAATAGAAAAGTTCAAACTCTGTACTAATGGAAACTATAACATTAAGGCAGAAAATTATCATAATTTGGAAATGTTATGAAAGATGATAATTCTAAGGGAAATACATTAATGATATGATTATATGATAGTTGCATGGAATCTCAATTCATATTCAAGAAGTTGACCAAATACATTTTTATTTTCACTTTTCTCAACCGAGATAACTAGAGTCTGATCTTTTACTTGTATACTAATCATGCAGGTCAAAAGTTGAAGCTAAGCGAAAGCAAGGATAATGATATGAATGGAATGTACTAAAAGTCACTGTCCTTGCATAGATTTCATCACATCACAAGGAAAAGAATAGAAAACATTTGATTATGAAGTCATCATAAACCAATTGTTGACTTAACAAAACTCACTTCAATAACAAAATTGTATATTGATGCTTATGGAACTCCTTTACCTGTGATATAGTTACCTTCAGGGTTCTGAAATTTTTGTCACTTTTATTATTTCTCCATTTGTTGTGTGTAGTGTGTTAATATATTATATTTGTATGATATTGCTCTTCCTTTGTTAATCAGATGGTATGTATATCATCATCATCAACCATTATCAATCCACTGCAGGATGAAGGTCTCTCCAAGTTCAATCCATCTTTTCCGATCTTTAGCTTCTCTTCTCCACATCACCCCTGCACACTTTCTTATTTCATCCATCCATCTCACATGTGGTCTCTTTCTGGGTCTTTTACAATCTCTTGGAATCCAGTTTAAAATTTCAATTGTCCATCTATTATCAGCTCTTCTAGCAATATGTCCAGCCCAATTCCACTTTAGTCTTTTAATTTTTTCAATATAGTGTTTTATTAATTACTACAAATCTTTGGTGTTTTTATGTTATATAAAATAAGCATATTTTTAAACAACAAAAAAAAATGTTTAGGTAATTGTTTACGCAAGCACTTTCTGGCTGGAATATCTGTCTGATGAAGAACAGTTTTGATATATATAAATATACTTTAAAAAAAAAAAATAATATCCTAAAACCCACATCTGAAAGTGATAAGGTTTTAATTGTGCTGCCATCTTAAGGAAAATTGAACAACTTTAACTCAATTATTTGACATTTAAAGAATAGCTTACTATGCAACGTGAAATTAGAAAAAAAATGATAAGACAAGGCAGCAATATTTGAAAAAAACATTCTAAGTTAAAGTGATAAAAATAGTTTTACATTGATAAAATTCATATTTTGTATTTTAAACAAAATCTGCCTCAAAAAAAAAAAAGATTTTGAAAATCTATGATTGTTTATATATAACAATCAAGTTGAACTTGAACATTTTTTTTCTTTTATATTTTTATTCAGATATCATTTTTAACTATGAAGAATGTGATACATATGTTTAAATGAAAAGGTTAAATTTGAGAGAAGTTAAAATAAATTAAAAAAAAAAAGAAAAATATAATGATCAGAGAAACAATAATATTTGTTCATTACTGCCACTCTCAGTACATATTATCTTAGCATAATCATACTTAGAGGTACCTTATAAATTTATGATATATATATATTCTTGAGTCATTTAATAGGATTTTTTCTTCTCTGTAATGCATAACAAAATATCAGAAATTCTTTCATATTGAGTAATTTAATAATTCTTGCATAATTAAAATAAACCAAGAGAAATGGTTAAATAAAGTTTAGGATACAGTTCTAAAATTGATACGCTTTAACGAATAGTGTTAAGAGGATGGTTAAACAATGGCAAACTACCATTGTTGATTGGTGGTTACTCTGCTGCCAACTTGAGGAGAACTTAATATCCATATGTATTTAAGAAATTAGACTGTATTAAAATGTACTGAAGTTTGATGAATTGTCTACGAGAAGTATAGAATTGTATGAATCTTTAATGGACTTAAACTTTTTCACAAAGAATTCATTTATTAATTTTAGAGAAGTTTTGTTTAGAACTGTTTTATTATAATGGACGTGTACAGAGGTTAATTGAAAAAAAAAAAAGATTTGTTTTTAAAAAATGTCAAATATTTACAAAGTTTCAGAAATGTGTTTTCAAGACTATATTTTAATTATCAATAAGATAGAATATAAAAAAAAAACTAACTGATGGTTGCTGATTTAGCATGAAATATGTAAATTGGTGATTATTTATCTTTTCGACATATATGTGTTCAAGTATATCAGTATTATGAGATAGAGTGGAGAGTGGTGGGTCGTGTGAAAGTCTGTGCTCATATACCCTATATATATATATTGATACAGGTATATAATAAGCCTGTATTTCAGTTATTATATAAGAATAAAGTTTTTTTTAACAAAGAAATGTTGTTGTGACATACCAAAGGATGTCTTCTTTGAATGATTATGTGTATACTAAAGATTACATTATTGTATTTAAACAATTTTCATAAAGTACACCTAATTCTCTTTTTACATAATAGATTGGTTTCCGATCTAAGAAATCAATTAAATAAACCATATGAAAAAATTAGTTTGAGTGTTATATTTTTTTTGCTTGCTATCAAATTTTACTTCGTGTACATTGCGCATAAATAAAAAAATGAATTATAGGAACATAAATTTCATTTGAAAAATAAAAAAAAAAAAATAAAAGTGATAAGAACTCGTTGGTTTTTATCTATAAGTAAAAAAAAAATAAAAAAAATTGAAATAAAGATTATATGTAATTTGTCGGAATTTATTACTTTTATTTTATTTAACTTATTAATTTTTTTTTTTTAATTTAATGACTAATATATTCAAAAAGAGAAATTGTAGATCCCTGGAAGTGTACATTTATCAAAAATACAGACAACATTTTGCTTGCTTGTAAAACAGAAAAATACCCAAGATTCTATTCGCTGCCACTTTTTTTTTTTAAGTGTCATAGCATCGGCCGGGACGTGAACCCGCAACCCGGGCAACTGCCTGCAAGTGCAAGGCAGTCGCGCTGACCTCTCGACCACCAATGCAAGACTATTCGCTGTCACTTTCTGACAATAAATGCATACCTTTGCATATGATTGGAATACCATTGCTATCACTCAAACTAGCAATCTATACTTAACATCTATTGATTCGTGGCAAAATTACATTAATAAATTAAAATTTATCAATTAAATTTATATAAAATTAAATTTTTTTAACATTAACATCAACAAGGAACTTTTTTTTTTTTTTTAAAAAAAAACCTAATATCAAAAACATCAAAATGCAAACAAAGCATCATACCAAAAAGGTGGTTCCCTTTCAAAACAAAACATCAAAAATATTGCAATGCAGAGAAACAAATTTTTCCGTTTGCAAAAATACTGTTGCATTGTTAGCCGAGAGGTATCGCAGTCGCCATGCAAGCAAGTAGTTGGTTGCAGACGGTTGTGGGTTCGCGTCCCGGCCGATGCTATGACACATGAAAAAAAAAAAAAGCAATTTTTGTTTTTAAAATATTGGGAAATAAAGAGATGAATCTTTTTTAAAAAAAAATTAGATGATAATACCAGACATAATTTTTTTTTTTTTTAGTTTTTTAACCGATCATGTTATTTTAAAACAACTTGTGTAGAAAATTTTTTTTTTTATAAAAAAACAACATGATATTCCAAATTGTGGAGGGGAAAATCGTGTAAAATGGGAATTAGGTATATATATTATTTAAAAATGTTTTTCCAGTAGTAGAATTTAACGTAAAGTTTAAGTGATAAAAAAAAAAAGAGGATACTATTAATGACTGAAAGGAGGTCATTTTTTTCTTCTTCTTTGTTATATTATTTAAAGTTTAATAAAAAGTTGGGAAGGGTGGTGAGAAAGAAGAATCCACTCCCATTCCTAATTAAATGGAAGCTTTTATAAAATTATTTCTAATTTTAAAAATTATAAAGTTTTTATTAAAAAATCTTGTAATTTTTTAATAGATTGCTCAATTATTTTATTGTTTTACTTTGACATAGTCATACATTTTTAGATTGATTTCAGTTAATGCTATTTTCAATTACTACTTCATGTTTTTGGAATATGTTTTAAACACTAATGAAGGTGGGAGTAGATATATGAATTGCAATAAATAAATAAGTTTATTTGTAGCACTTATTCTTAACATAACTTTTTTTATAGTGAAGGGGACTTCACTATGATTTCATATAATTATGTAGGTATAAATATAGGGGATTTGAACTCAGACTTTCAAGCCACTTTACTATCCACACTATCTCATACACCAATATACATATTTCGCTAAACCAGCACTCATCAGTTGGTCCAGATTACCATCTCTCATACATGTATGTAATCAGTGCTCAGTGAAGTGGTTTGAAAGTCTGAGTTCAAATTTCCTATATTTACAATTAGGCTCCAGGTTTAAGAGTGTCTGGTATTTCAAATCTTATGCAGGTATAAATAGATATAATAGTAGAACAACATGGTTAAAGTGTCATTTTTTATTACCATGATCTCATAAATAAAATCTTTTACAATGTACTAGTTGAAAAATAAATCTGCCAATGATTTAAAAGACAGTCATTTTTATTGTATATTAGGCATATGCATACAATTATCATAGTACATTTTCTCTAATTATAATAATACTTCAGTATTTTTTTAAATTTTAAAGAAAGTATATATTTAATAGTTTTAATATGAAAATTATAAGTTATCAAAAGCTAATAAAAATATATCTATTCCCTGTCATTTGAAAATACAATATCTGAGACTGCTATTAGCTACCTTCAGCAAGAAATGCAATAGTTAATAACTGAGTGGAAATGTTTAAAGTAGTAAAGTTTTTTTTTTTTTTCATGTATCAAAGCATCGGCCGGGAAGCGAACCCGCAAACCCTGGACAACTACTTGTAAGGCAGCTGCGCTGACCACTCAGCCACCAATGCTTGACTAAAGTAGTAAAGTTTTGTTCAAAAATAAAATAAAATTGTGATTATCAAGGATAACGAAGGTCCAAAACAAATTTTTGATTTAGATGATGAGATGAAAGCTAAACATAAAAAAAGTAGTTTCCATTTTAAAGCTTTACAATATCACATTATTTTGTTTGCTGTGTGTACAGTGATAATAGAAGCCATTTTTGACTTATAAAAATGAGAATTTGGAAAAATGTTATTAAATCTTTGTTATCAACTGTTTGAAAATTAATAAAAAATATCTTATTATTTGACTAAAGAAAATAATTCATTTTTCAAACTTGCTTTTAAATTTGAAGATAAAATTACTAATAATAAAATTACAGAGGATTAAAGGAAACCAAGATTATATTTAATCTTTCTGTTTTTTAAACTAAATGTGAAAGAATAAATAAACAGTAATTTTATATATTTTTAGATTTATAATGTAATATTTTATTAGAAACATTAAGTTTTTGTTATATAAACCATATTTTTATTTATAGATAAATATGCTGAAATGGGTAAGACCAACCACTTGTATATTTATTTATAATATGCAAATTGTGTTTATATCTTAATCTGATATTTAAATAATGGTTGAAACTATGAGATATGTCGCATTATGGATTAAGAAATTATCAAACTAAATTTTAGCCTGAAAGTTCTTGAGTTTTGGATCTCTAAACCACTCTTTTAAAATATGTACCCAACCTCATATAGATTTTGATGGGGTGTATAAAACATTTATATTATTAATAATAAAATAAATTGGCATTACATTCTTTTTCCCAGTTTAAGTGCTTCCACATTCTATCCTTGGTGTATATTTGTTACATAAATGCCAAATTCAGTATCATATAGTCATCAAATTGCATATCACCCAAGGAAAGAGTGGAGAGTCATCTGGCTTCATTTGATCATGGTTCATGCAACTTTCATTTCCTGAATATGAGCAGTACTTTATTTATTTAATATATATTGACAGTGGATGGATATTTGTAGGAAAGGTTCGTAGACTACGTAATCAGTAAATATTCTAGACACTTTCAATTAATAATAGTTTTATTAGTTATATTATATTAAAGAATTAAAATATTTAACTTCACAACAATAACGAATTCTAACAATTTTATACAAAGGTCTTTATCTCTTTTTAATAATGATTATCTCCAACCCCTGTAATTTAGTAGTCTTTGATTAACACTTTATTAAAAACTAAAAATACCTTGTCCAGACTGGGCTTAAATGTTCATGTTTGAAGCTTAAGTTGTGACTACAAAATAAAATAGTCAAGTGTTGGTGGCCTAGTGGTTAGCGTAGCTACCTTCCAAGCAGCCGGCCCAGGTTTGCTTCCCTGTCAATGCATTTGACATATATATAAATTATTTGAGTTCTCATAGTTTGTAGATGAAAAGTATTTTGTTATATGCTTATTTATTCATCAAACTGAGAAATTCTGATAATTAATAAATTAAAATACCATTTTACCAGAGATAAATATATCATGATATTGATGGGATTTGCACAAATATTTAGAACATTCAGCCCTATTTATATTTGTAATGTTGACATATGTACTAGTGGACCATAAATTTATTAAAGTACAATTAATGTAGTTATAAGCTTCTATATCCTTCATATTGCAATATTGATCTATGATCCATAAGCTATATTTTAAGGTACTTATATATTAGTACATGACATGCCACATACATATTAGGCCAGCAATAGTTTTTTAATCTATTGGTCTCGGAAAATAATTTGCTGACAAATTTAATCAATCAATTAAAGATTTATTTGGAAAAAATGACAACCTATAACTTTACTTAGTGGAAATGAAGCAAACATCTACAAACACACATTTAAATTTTGTGTGAGAAATTATCTTCCACCAAGTAAACTTTTAACAATTTAAATTTATTACAAGTGGTTAATAAAATATATATATACATGTATATCTGTATTTACTTTTTTAGAAGATTGAAAATATCTTTAATTTAGTTTTTATGTTCCCATTTGTTTGTTGCTGGCAACATTCATGCATGCAGGAGTAATACATAAGTATTTATTTTAATATTCCAGGCTGTATGCATAATAGCTAAAATATAGCTTATTTTAATAAAAATATATTTAATGCATTTATTCCATTAATGCAGATAGATTCAGTCAAAAACTGAGTGACTACTGGATTGCAGCTGTTTGATGTCTTGTTTAATATTTTTTAAATAAAATATTAGTTTTAATATATAATTAATAATAGAAATCATTCTTTATGGAAAATTTCAATTCAACATATGACATTGCAAGCATACCCACATGTACTTCATCGTATATGGACATTTGTAATTAAGCAATGTTACTAGCTTTATTTCAAGTTTTTCTAACTGAACAAATCTGTTACTAGTATTTAAATCTTACCATTAATCTTTTATATAAGGGATTCGAACTCAGACTTTCACATGACCCTCAAATCTCCATGCCATCTCATATTGCTGTCCCACCTGATCACACACATGTTGAAAAGATAAATATAAAGCTGAGCACTGATTGTATATATGTGTGGAGCTAATAATCTGGACCAACTGATTGCTGGTTTAGCATGAAATACGTATATTGGTGATTATCTTTTCAACATGTGTGTGATCAGGTGGGTCAGCAATATGAGATGGCATGGAGAGTTGAGGGTCGTGTGAAAGTCTGAATTCGAATTCCTTATATATTACAGTATATATGTAAAGGTGTGTATAAGCCTGTACAGTGTATTAAATTACTTTAATAGTAAACTTAATACTATGCTTTAATTTTATCATTTAAACAATAAAATACTTTGTTTTATGAAACTATTTTTAAGAAGATAACATACGATTAATGATGATTACTGTAATATTTACAAAACTCATTTAAAACACAATTACTAAATATAATTTTCATGAGCATAAGTTTCCATTCTAAATATAAAAAAGTAAATCAATATTAATCTTAGCTATGGTAAAGCATAATATATTTATATATTTCTTTAGATAAAATCAAATTTAAAAATCTATAAGCTTTATTAGTTCCATTTTTAGTTTTGATCTTGTTTTAAAATACTTACAAAAGTTTCAATTATTTTGCATTTTGTTTGTCAGTTTTAAGCTTACAAGGCCCTTGTTAATTTTCTTTGATAGAACATTTTTTTATATTATAGACTTCAAACAAAATTATTTTATTTGCAGCATTCTTTGCAGATTTTCTTGATATTTTGTTTGGCCTTTTAAAACAAATCAGTTTTACCAAACACTTATTTAGTGGGCTCATTTCTATGATTTCTACCTAACAAATATTGAATTTTTGAAATAGGTGTAGCTTTGATCACTTCTTGATTATGCATTGAGTAAATACATTTTCTGGAAATCTTTATTATACACCTGGGTCTCTTTTTACGCAGACTTATTTAACACAATTTTGAAGTTACATGATTCATGTTTCACCGGAAGTCGAACTCCGATAATGCGATATTACTTTAAATAATAAATTTCGCGCACTTATGTTATATTGAAAGTAATAGCACATTATTGGAATTCGACTTTCATCTTAGTAATTTCAATATTTTCAGTGCTTTATAATAGTAAGATTTTATGCAATAATGAAATTAAAATCATGATTTCCACATTTTATGTATACACACATTAAATTTTACAAGATTATAATGTAAATTTGTTCAAACATTGTGCGTGTTAATTTTGCATTTTAAATCACATTCTGTTTTTGCTTTTTAAAAAAGAACGTAATCAATTATTAATCATTTAGTGTCCGCAAGTTTATTTTTAAAAGGTGAGTAATAGCAGTGGGCACAATTAAATTTGGCAATTAAAAATTAAAATCTGATTTTTAATTGTAATTAACAATTTAAAAATTACTTACAGCGACTTCAAATTAATGTGATGTAAAACGAAATTTGATTTTTAAACGGAATTGAAAATTAAAAAATTAAAGACAAAAATAAGAATTTAATTTTTAGTTGTTAGTTTTAATTAAATTTTTCCCAGCAGTGGTGAATAAATGTCTTTTTATTATCATAAGTCTAAGTTCATAAACAATTAATAAAATCATCGTCTCAAAGATTAATTACTGATTATGTTGTCAACAGAAAACCATTAACACAATATGAGAGTGAACTTGGCGCTAGTTGTATTTCCTCTTGTGAAGAATCTATTTTTTACCAGTTTGCAAACGAAACTGTTTATCAGCAAATAGCGATAATAATTAAAACGTGTATAAAAAAATGTAAATTACTGTACTGTAAATTATGCATAAAAATATATCATTTTGAATAAAATTAAATATTATAGTTAAAAAAAGTTTGTCTTGTATCAATTTTTTTCAAATTTGAAATTTTTTATTAGTCATATTTTATTTCCTTATTTTTTTTTGCGTGAATTTTAAAGTAAATTTTACGTTGGTGCTTTGCTTTTATGCGAGTTTTGAAAAATCACAGTCTGTATCCCCCCTTTTTCAAGGTAAGTTACATCTATTTTTGCATGATTTTGTTTGCGCGTGTTTTCTGAGGAACCTATCGCGTAAAACGAGACCCAAATGTATTAATAAAGCAAACAGATTTGACTATAAACAGGAAAGGGACCACTAACCAATTAGATAGTCATTCTTTAGTTCAAGGGTTGGCAAACTGAGGTTCATGAGCCAGGTGTAGCTCATTGATTCTAATCTCATGGTTCTTTTTATTATGATAAACACATTTTTTTTATTCCCTCTTGTAATTTGTAAATAAATATTTTGTTAACTAGGAGCAGAAAAATGCCCATTACAACATTGCTTTTTGGATTCAGCCTTATTATAGAATAGCAATTATCGCATATGATGAATTTTCTAACTGGCAAACTAATTTTTTGTTTTTATTTATTTATTTTCAAGAGAATTTTTGTTTTTGTTAGAATGTATACATTTTCTATTATGTTGTATTATTAAAATAAATGTTCATATATATTCACAGCCATTCAGAAATTCATATTTTTTATAAACATATTTTTTACCTCTCTCCTTGTGGTTTATAATGGGGAGGGGGGGGGATTAGACAAAATGGCTCTTCATGTTAAAAAGTTTGCCTACCTCTGTTTTAGTCATTTAATAATACACTTATAAAATAGAAGAGGTAAATTTACACATGTTGACAGAAATTCTGTAAGATTAATAATTTTTATTAGTCATTCATTAGACTAGAAATATACTTAATGAATAATATTTCTGTAGTGTATGGTAGGGACCATTTTCTATCTGCTTGTAACAACTTGTAGAGGGATGTAAACATAAACATCTGAAGAAGACATGTGAAGAAGATCTATGAATCCCAAGATGCACATTTTGTGCTGCAGCACTCATCAGTTGGCTCAAATCACAATCTCTTACCCATATGTTTATCATTGTTTAGCATGTGTAAATAGCCAATTACACCAGTTTAATTGTTAATGGTCAAACTTACCACCCTCACAACATTGACCCAAGCCATTTGATTGAACTATGTTAATAATTTTTATTAGTCATTTATTATTCTATAGAAATTTTATTTGTTAAGTGGATATTCTGTAGTTTAATAAATGACTAATAAAGATTATATACTTCCATCAATATATGGGGTATATGAGCACAGACTTTCACATGACTCTCCACTCTATCTCATAACACTGATACACTTGAACATATATATGTTGAAAAGATAAATAATCACCAATATACATATTTCAAGCTAAACCAGCAATCATCAGTTGGTCCAGATTATCATCTCTACACATGTATACTATAAGTGCTCAGATATATATTAAGATAGACAATCTTCATACTTTAATGGACAGGCTTCAATCTACTCCATACTCCAATTCTTCAACCATCCATCCAATTGAAAATCTGAAGATCAAATAAATTGTGTCAACAGTAAGCTTAACATTTATCAAGTAAACTGTAGTACTTAGCTATTTATATATACCAAACAATGATAATGATATGTGTAAAAGATTGTAATCTAAGTCAGTTGATGATTGCTGATTCAGCACGACATGTGCTCTTGGGTATAATACATCTTTTTCACATATCTTTGGGCCTATGCTTATGATTATACCCCTCCACAATGTGTTAAAAGTGGATAGAAACCAGTCCCTACCTTGCCTGAGAGTGGTCTTATTAAAATTACACTTTAGAAATATTATTCTTTAAATTTGGTAAAATTTGCACTTGAAAAGTTAAAGCTTAAAAAATATAAAAACGTTAATTGTTAAAAGCTGTTGGCTTAGAACAATAGACATGTGATATTTACATCTTTTTAAAAGCTAACAAAAATTATTTAATTTTTTACTGATAATTCCGGAAAGTTTGCATGCATATCTCCATAAATAATATCTGCTATTAAACAGAATCCATTTTCAATTTCTAGCCGTAGAAATTTAAATTTAAATCTAAGTTTTGCCAGAATGGCTATTATAACTAGATGTTAAATTCTATTGGGGATAAAAAAAATTGGTACTTCGGTATTATTCCTGCAACCTAGGAAAGATAGGACGACTTGCGATTTTAGTTTTTTTCCTCGTTAAAAAACGTGTTTTTGAACGGGCACAAAACGTGCTTTGAAACGTGTCAACCGAAACTATTATATAGGTGCTTTTTTGGACATTTTGGTATTTTTTTTCTGATTCAAAAGTTTGTTTGTACATTTTAAACTTACCATTTGTTATTATTGTGAATTTAGTTTAACATTTTTAATTTCAACTGCATTATTTACTTCTGTGTTTTTTTTTTCCAATTTCAACTTGGTTATTGTCCGACTTCTGCGTTTTTGAATCTTTGAATTAAAAGTTTATTATTTAATTGTAATTGAATGAAGACGTTGACTTTGTTATTTGTTTATTCCAAAAATTAGATTGCCTGGCAGAATTCCATTTAGAGCATGTACTGGGTAGTCACTTGTTCCACAAATCTTTCGGAGAAATAGGAAGGACGGTGGGAGGGGGGGTATTACTGACAATCGCCATTTTGTATGTAAAAATCGTCTGCATAAATGTATATTTCATAGAATATTTTTTCTTTTTTACTTTTATAAAAATATATTTATGTTGGCTTTTTGGTAAAACTGACTTTTAGCGTCCCGAAACACTTTGCCCTCTATTTTTAAAAAACTGAACTACTTTTTCCCATCTAATAACTGTATCCAAATTTAAAAAGTGTATGTAACTATATCCAAGTGTAAATGCTAATAAAAAAAGTTAAAAAAAAAAACTTACATTTACATGCGTATTTTTCACTTATAGCGGTCTTTGCTGTATATAGAACTGTAAATAAATGACGTATATTAACTGTAAATGTTTTTCAGTAAAGAAGAATAAATAACAAGAAAAGAAACTTACATTTTTAGGAGTAATTGGAAGCCACACAAGCGAGGAAATGCACGAAAAGGTCGTCGCGTGCGTGCAGATTTCTGAAAGAAAATTCCTGCAGGTAGGATGAGAACAAAGGTCTGCTCGTCCCAAATCGGTATTTTAGCTTATGCTTTGCGACAGAGTGAACATAGGCAGAATTCCATGCGGTCAAGCAAAAGTAGTTCAGAACTTGTCACGTGTCAAAAAACCAACTCACATTTAGGATCCGTGTGTCGAACTCCGTCATTCTATATATGTAATTTCAAAGTATATGTAACTATAAATTTATTTTTTACACGAACATCAATAAATCAAATGGATGTAATTGCAGAGTATATGTAACTATAAATGTCTTTTTTACATGAAGATGAATAAATAAAATGGATGTAACAAAACTTAATTTTTTAGGCTCTATTTAGTCTCACGCAAAGTTGCTATAAAAATTATGAACTACTGTACTTTGGTCATTTGTGACACGTGACAAATTCTGAACTACTTTTGCTTGACTGCGTGGAATTCTGTCGTTATAAAAAATGGACGGATCCTAAATGTGAGTTTGTTTTTTTGTTATTGAGTGTTCTTTATGTAAAAACATTTAGAGTTAATATACGTCATTTGTTTACAGTTCTACATGCAGCAAAGACCGCTATAAGTGAAAAATACTCATGTAAATGTAAGTATTTTTTTTAACATTTTTTTTTATTACCATTTACACTTGGATATAGTTACATACACTTTTACAGTTATTAGGTGGGAAAAAGTAGTTCAGTTTTTTAAAAATAGAGGGCCAAGTGTTCGGGACGCTAAAAGTCAGTTTTACCGGCTTTTTTTTTACGGACCACGTATTTTTTTTTTCTTAATTGATCGAATTAAGTAAGCATCAAAAGTTAGTTTGTGTCCATGTACAATTTGTAAAAGTAGGTGTATATTTCATATAATATTTTTTTGTTTTTGTAAAACTGTATAGAGTATTATTTCTGCAATCAAGGAAAGATAGGACTTATTTGTTTATTCGAAAAATTAGATTACCTGGCAGTATTCCATTTAGAGCATGTACTGGTCAATCACTTGTTCGACAACTTTTTCGGAGAAGGAGGAAGGACGTTGGGGGGGGGGGATTGCTACTGACCACCATTTTGTATGCAAGAATCGTCTGCGTAAGTATATATTTCATAGAATATATTTACTTTTATAAAAATAAATTTTTATGTTGGCTTTTTTTTTCTCCTGCAACACGGACCACATATTTTTTTTGTTGAAATTGATCAAATTAAGTAAGTATCAAACGTTAGCTTGCGTCCCTGTAGAATTCATAAATACGTGTTTATCTCGTGTAATATTTTTTAGTTTTTTTTTGTCTTTGTAAAACTGTATTGAGTATTATTTCTGCAACCAAGGAAAAATAGGATGACTTTTCACATTCGTATCAAAGCATTGCTAACTTTCTAATGTTTTTATAATGTTTGATGTTGCCAAAATAACAACATTAAAAAGTTAGCAGTGTATTGATACGAATGTGAAAAGTCCTCCTATCTTTCCTTGGTTGCAGGAAAAATACCCAAGTACCAAAATTTTTTAACGAAAAATAGTATTAATCAACCAATAAAAATGAATAAAGCATAGGTGGATAGAAGTGAAAGGATGCTAAAGTATTTTTTTTTTGTTGTTGTCTATTGTTTATAGCGTGAAAATGAAATAAGTTTATATAAAATCTTCCAACGCATAAGCTTGTGGTTAAGACCTGTAGAGGTCCACACCTTTGCATTTATAAGCGCACATGCTTAAAGGTTTATTGCCTTAGTAAATATAAAATCTTTTTATTATTGGTTTTTTAAAATTTAATTTATTTTTTTTATTTTTAAATATGCAAGCATCACGTATATTACAATTTTATTCAATTTTTATAACTTAATCTGGATCAGCTGATGAGTGCTGGTTCAGCACGAAATACTCTATATTAGTGATTGTCTGTCTTTTCTACATGTGTGTGGTCATGTGTATTAGTAGTATGATATAGTGTGGAAAGTTGATGGATGCTTGAAAGTCTGAGTTCAAATCCCCTATATTTACAATTAAGTTCCAGGTTTAAGAATGCCTGTATTTTAAATCATAACTTAATAGAGAAAATTAGTCAAGTAAAACTTTATTGATATCACAGACTAAAGAAGATACTTCTGTCAAGAAATATTATAAGCATTGTTTTAATTCATGGATTTTTTTATAATTATAAATCCCATTCTAAATTTTTAAAAATAATTTCAATTATTTGACATTAAAACTTTACTAAGATACTTATAAAAAATATTAAATTTTGCAGTAATCATTGTTTATTTATTCCCAAACATTTTTATAGCCTATAGATCGGAAGAGCACACGTAAAAAAAACTTAACAGTAATCATTGTTTATTTATAGCATTTTTATAGCCTACAAACAAAGCTTTTTGTTATTGATAATTTGCTTCCGTTTATAACTGCCTTCGAAGCTGCTGCCCGGGTTTGCTTCCGGTCGGCGCTTTGACATATTGATATAAAATACTCTGTTTCAACTGCATGACCAAAAAATAAATCTGACTGTAAAATATAATTATCACTTTGTCTTAGTATAATTCATGTAAAAGATTAACAATAGACCATATAAATATTTTAAAATCTATTAATATTATTATTTTACAATATTATAATCTACCTTCATTTATATAATTATTGCAGTTAAAGTAAAATTTAATTTACTACATTTTAATTACAAATTTATGTAATTACAAATAACAATATTGACATCAGCATAGGATTTGGGCATTCTATCATCAGATTTTCAATGGTATGGGTGGCTGAAGAGTTGGAAGTTGTAGTAGATTGAATCTGTTCATTAAGATATAAAGATTTGCTATCTTAATATAACTGAGCACTGATTATATATTGTACCGGTCGGTTTCGTCTGTTCATACAACAAGATCTAGCATCTAGGCAAAAGTACCTCGAATCCAATCCTGTGCAAGATACATAAGTCAGGAACATTCATGAACTCTGCCCTATTTGCCTATTTCCCAGATCTACCAACTTATGAGCAACAATTCCAATGATACTGATCTAATTTATTTCTACCCCAGCATCACAAAGTCGTGACACAAAAAGACTCTTATTCGAACTTTGTTCATGTCTAGAATGTTATAATTAGCGATTTTCGATCATCTAGTAAGTGAAACCTTTTTATATTACATCAAATTATTTCTATTCAATAAATGAAACAATGACTTAGATATTTAGAAAGATATAGAATTTATTAAATCAACTTGGAATATATATGATGCAAACGTTATTGTGTAAATGTAAATAAAATGGTTTTATCTCCCTTGGACAACATTAACCTCTCTTACAATACTATATAATGAACATATTTAATCATCAATAACAAATAATTCATGCTTTATTCTATTCCTATTTATATTCAATAATTTATCGATTGAATAGATACATCAGATTTTTAATAATATGTAGACTACGTACCTAAAGTATTTGAATCCACCAGTGATAAACAACACATTCACCAATATAAGTTTTTATTGATGATAAGAATTTTATTTAATTAATATTTATTTGCTATATAGAAGTGGATTTGGGAAATAATAATATCAGATTATCTGAAAGTGTGAATGAAATATATATAAAAAATGCAATCCATTTAGTATAATCATAACATAGTAGAGAATTAAGGTTTTAACGAGAATAAAATCTGGGAGAAGTATGATGGAATGGACGATCTATTCTAAGATCCAAGAAGATGCTTCAATTCTAGTTAAAGAAACTCTCTCAAATTAGGTGATAACCGAAAAATGAATTCCATAGGTTACCCTATGCAATAATATTCGCTGAGAAATCCAAAGAGTTTCAACCTTTTTTATTAAATGACGACACAATTTATCGAACCCCATTAATATGAAAATTTTAATGGAAAATCCCCTTTATTAAAAAACCATTATTTGTAAGATAAAAAGAACACCCCCCCTACTCCCCCCCACGAAACATTTATTAAATTTTTCATTTAATAAATTGTCATTTATTTAATCTCATTTTTTTCTACAAACATTCTCATAATTCTATTTTTTCTAACCTAAATACATTCTATTTTTTTCCCCATCCCCCATCCAAGAACAATTGACTAGATAATTCCCTCTGAAAAGAAGAATTTAAAGAACGATTGGGGACTAAATTTTACTGAAGAAATAAAAGAAAATTAAGTGAATAACTAAATATTCAGAGAGTTTAATTAGAGGAAGAAGTATATATAGAGAAAATATATACAAAAGAACAAATTGATCCAACTAATATAAATTTACAAATGAACAATTAACAAAATAGATAGAATAAAATTATTATTTTTAGATTGAAAGACTTGTAAACATGTTCTTTTGATGATTTCAATTCCCGAGACTAATCTATTTCAAATATTCAGAACAACAAGTTTTTATTTAACAAATAATATAATTATAGTCTATGAGAGGACCATCAGTAGACACTGACAAAAGACTGATTTCCATCACATTGAAATTACAACTTTTTTTCTCTCCTTATCTATTCTCTCCCAATTAATTTTATTATTCCACTTATATTTTTGGATCCTTCTTGATTTCATCAATTCCAAAAAACTTACCCATTGTGATGAAACCATTTGATAAGTTTCAAACTTTAATTAATTTTGATAAAAAATGTTTGTGACAAAAGTAAATCAATTAAGTTTGTTTCTATTTGATTTTAGAGAAACTTTTAATTAAAGTTTCTCACCTTTATTTAATTTTGACTAATTACAATAGCATCTTCCATATTGGATTTAAAAGAAAGATAGTTTAATCAAAAATAGTTTAAAAACACAATTTTATAACATTACATATAACAACTTTTCCACTATATTTCTCAGTACTTTTGTCTCTACAATATCTATAGATATCTGAGCCAATTAACAAACAATTATTATAACTTTTATAAAATAAATAAATACAGAAATTATAATATTTTTGTATTATAGCTATAATTAATCCCCCATTCCCTATTACATTTTTCTTTTTTTTTTTTTTTTGTTTAAATTCAGATATTTCCAATATCTTCGTTATAAATATGTTAGTTAATACTACCAAACAAAAGGATAAAAATGTTAGTGAGGAATATTCACGAATAGGGTTATTTGTTGGCAAAGATGGAACTGAACTCGATCCCAAATATATGGGAGATGGTAATCTGGACCAACTGATGAGTGCTGGTTCAGCACGAAATACGTATATTGGTGATTATTTATCTTTTCTACATGTGTGTGGACATGTGTATCAGCAGTATGAGATAGTTGAAGATTGCTTGAAAGTCTGAGTTCAAATCCCCTATATTTACAATTAAGTTTCAGGTATAAGAATGCCTGTATTTTAAATCTTAAATAATTATAACAGTATATGGTGACATATGCACACACATCTTTATTACAAACGATCGTTTATTCTTTTGGATAAAGTATATAATTCATAATATTAAAATTTTAAGATTTATTATGCAATCTATATAAGATCGCTCTGTTTAATATCAATAACTTTCATTCCTATGTATTAAATACTTGTTTTTTCTTATTTAAAATTCTCTTCCTATTCATTGAAGCTTTCCTCATTTGTTGGTGGTTATGATGATGGTTTCTTTTTTAATATCACATCATATATGCTTGCATATACTAGCCTTATTGCTGATGTATACTGAATTAAAGCTACCAGCATAAAAAATGCTTAGTACAGTAAAATATTAATATTTATTTACTCTTTTTATCAGTGAATAAAATTATACAGTTTTATTCTACTACAGTACTAATAAAATGTTATTCAGATTTTTCCTATGGGCATTTGTCATGCATTCATCATGAATTACATGCACTTCATATCTCTTTTTCCAGATATAATCATGATGAATAAAAGAACGCCAATATGGGATACATATTACTGTGTCTTAATGAACAGATTAAAAGTCCAAAATACTTATTGTTGTATTGAAAGGACATGTGTAATTATTTATTTTTTTAGCATTTAAAATTAGGATTGAGTATAAAATTTAAGTCGCTGTTAAATGAAAATTTGTGTTAACAATTTTGTTGTACAAAGTCAAAGGTTCTCAAGAAATGGCATGTTATTTTTTGAAATGCAGCTGACTATTTAATGACATCGCTTGAGCTCTAGAATCTCTCCAGAAAGAATGCTCATCAGGGCCTTTGTAATAACTAAAAAAAAAACTTGACAGTTCTACTATTTATGTCAATGATGATTTATTACAAACAACAATTTTTGTACTTATCTATATAATATGACTATAAAATAGATTACTGCAAAATAATTACAAATGAAATATTCTCCAAAAATACTCATTCAGTTTATAATAGATTAGTATTGATAGATTGGCTAATGCAAAGCATTGGTGGTCGAGAGGTCAGTGACAGCTGCTTTACAAGCAGTTGTCCTGGGTGAGCGGGTTTGCTTCCCGGCTAATGCTATGATACATGAGAAAAAAAAATATCCACATTTGCAAAATTGGTTAGGATTTGTTTCATTTTCAGTTTTTGGCTTGGGCCTGATCGATTGCTAAAAGACTACGAAAGCTTATTTTTTCCATCATCGTAACTGTTTCGTACTCACAATGGTCACAAGAATTAATAATAATAAAACAATTGTTATTATATTCTGAAAAAATGACTTTCAATAATTATTTTACTTATAAAACAAAAAATTGTCAGGTCTTTTATTGTCGATTACAGTTTTAGATTTTTATTTTTATAAGTGTAGTGCACTTAGTAAGTCCATCGGAAAATTATTTGACAAATTACTTACGTCTTTTGCAAAATTTCCACATGTTTTATTGCTTCTTCATTTGAAATAACCTCTAGGATTCTTGGAATTCCAATACTGCAGGATTTCACTACTTTTTTATGACTCTGTGAGTATTAATATTAATAATTTTTATTAGTCACTGTTTAGACTAGAGATTATCCAATAATGAATAAAATTTCTGTAGTGTAATTTTCACTATATCACTATCACGCAATTTAAGAACTGGTTTCTATCCATTTTTAACATGTCGTTGGTCATATGTTTATGATTTCATCCCTCCACAAGGTGTTAAAAGTGGATGGAAACCAGTTTTTACCTTGTGTGAGAGTGGTGTAGTGAAAATTATATTACAGAAATATTATTCATTATTGGATAATTTCTAGTCTAATGAATGACTAATAAAAATTATTAATATACTTTTTCACATGTCTTTGTTCATATATTTATGATTTCATTCCTCCATAAGGGGTTAAAAGAGAATACAAAACATTCTCTACCCTGCGTGAGAGTGGTTAGAAAATCACACTATAAAAAAAAATATTCATTACTGTATTAATGAATGAAAGTAGAGATTATCTCATATGGATAGAAAGTACATTTTTTTCAAAATGGCCAACATCAGCTTATGGGAAATGCATTTGGATAATAATTGACCTAAAGTTAAATCTATAATAATAATGTCATATTTTGCTATTTTATCTCTGTATTATATTCATGTGTCAGATTTATAAGTAAACTTAAATAGAACATGATTATTTATTTATTTAAAATAATTGTATGACTTTTCATCCTGTCTGTATTTCTATGTATATTAATAATTTTAATGCATAATTTTTTCATTTAGAAGCTATTGAATATCAGTTGATTTTTATTATTATTATTAATTTTTACATTTACTTTATGGATACTATTGTTTGAGTGAAATGCATCAATGTTTCTTTAGAATAAACAAAGTGGTTATAACAGCTAATTCATGTACTGAATAAGAATTCAATAATGGTGCTTCATTTGAATTTACAGCACCAAATTCTATTATTTCCAATAGCTTGTAAGCATAATTTACTATTTATGTCATGACATGCGTTAAAATGTTCTAGTAGAAAAACCCAATCTAATGTTATCCAACAAAGAATAAAGCCTTCTTTGAATTTTGTGAATCTAAATCACAAGTACTATTAAAATGAACACATATAAATCAAGTTTAAATCTATTATAAATTTAATGGATTACATTATTGTTAGGAATCCAAATAAAAAAAATAAATCCATATTACAAGAACACAATTAAAACAGACAAAACTCTCCATACAGTAATGCAACTCAGTGCAAGCCAGAGTAATCAATGGATGCCAGAAGATTTGTCCATAAAATCCCTATCTAGTGCCTACTCATCCAATATCCTCAGACAAGTTTCTGGTTTGTGGCCTTCATCAGTGAGAAGTCTTGGATCTGAGAGCACTGCACCTAGATCTTAGGATCTAATGCAACCCTCCAGCAGCTACCTTTTATCTCTACTTAACTACAAAACCATGAGAATTAAATTGAAAACACAATAATATTTTCAATTTAAGCTCATTAGTTAACTACAAGAACAGTTAGTCACAAGTGTAGATTATATGAAACATTAGATTTTATTTTATTCATATTTGCAAAAAAATTGATGATGATCTGTTAGAAATGTCTACTATTCATGCAAAATTTTAATAGCTGTTGGGCACTAAAATTACAAACTTGAACTTTTAAAATTATGTTATTGAGGCATTAGAAGTCTTTTAAGAAGTTTATTATGGATACAAATAAGTCTATTCTTGGGTCTATTTTAAAAAAAAATAGTAACTTAATGAAAAGAAAATATGGCCATTTGTGCTTAGCAGAATGATAAATTGAATGTGGAGCTTCGTAACCAGTATAGAGATTTGAAGACAGAAGTTCAATAACTAACAAGGAAATTTAAAAATGATAGATTGATTAAACTGCAAAGGAAGGCACAGACATTTGCTGATTGCTGTCAGTTTTTTTTTTTTTTATGTACTGAAAGCACCCTATGGATCTGAAAAATGGTATCAAAATTCTATTAAATCCAGCAGTGATACTTTTACATGATTTATGATCACAATGATATTTTGATGAGATGGAGAGAGTATTTTGATCACCTTTTGAAAAATGATAGAATAATTGAGATGACAGCTTTTAATAATATATTCTTTTTCTCTAGAACAGCTCCATGATTGTTTCAATAATTTTATTGAATAGTTTGCTTCGAGTCATAAATGAATGGTCGCCGGCATCTCATTACGGTTTTAGAGAATCAAGAAGCTGTAGAGATGTGGTTTTTGTATTTGAATTAGTTAATTGAACAGGCATGTAGTATTGATTGAAATAAGTTGGGTGTCCACTTGAAGTTTATGTTTATACTGCTTTTATGTTTCAAAGTAAGAAGTGTTATGACTATAGGTGGAAAATTAGAAGTGTTTGAACTGAAAATTGCTGTTGAACGAGAATGTGTACTAACTCAAATTTCGTTTTTTATTTTTGTGATAGGGATCTTTGAAAATATTTATAGTCATTGCGAATCTGGGACCAAAGTGCAATACATATTTTTACAAGTGAAATTTTTAATTTGAATCAAATAAAAGCCTAAATAAGTATGTACTTTCTTTGGCCTCTTGAATTATACTAAACTAAAAATTGAGCCATCCTTTAACGTTGGTTGTAATGTATAAAGACTTTCGTTTAGTTAAAAGTCATGTTCTTTATTAGCCAGTGATGGAAGAAAAATCTTCAGCGATGTTTAGTTAGAAAGGTTATCAGATTGAGATTGGTGTATAACTTAAATATTTTGGCACCTTTTTAAGTAGAAGCATGATTTTAGATGTTGAGGTGAATCCCATACTCCAATTTGCTGCTGTGCTGTTAACAAATTAAGCGATAAGGTGTTTCATTACAATGATATAACTACAGCAACTAAATTAGTTACATGTAAAGCTATTATTTTTGAATTCTCTATAACTTGAAGGCATTAGAAACTTCTTTTGAAGATGCTCCATAAAAGTTTTAAAATATGACAGTAAGATCATAAGAGCAATCAATGCGTTCTTAGCTCATTGGATAAGGAAGTTTATAGTCTACTATTTGTAAAATCATATCACCATTGGATTAGACATGTGAAATAAATGAACAATATAAAGACTTCTAAAAACATTTTTTGATAAATTTAATCATGGTTTTTAGGGGAAAGGTGGTCTCTATTTATGGTATATAGATTAGATCATTGTTATTCTAAAGAAATGCAACATTGATTTCTCTCATTGGGAATATGTGGCTAAGGATAGGATACAACAGAGACCTAAAATTAGATAAGGTATTGAAGTAATTCAGAAAGAAAACTTTGCTATAGAAGAAAGTTAAAAGTCAAAATTACAAAATATTAAAGAAAGCGAATAACTGACGTGCATGTTGTATATATGAATGTATTCATAATTTATTGCATAGGCATCACGTGATTCATCTCTAGTGTATTTTTTTTCTGTATTCTCTTTCTCTTAGAATTGGGATAATTATGCCTATTTGCAGCTGAGTTACTCTGATGACTATTGATAGCTTTTGCAGTGTTTTCCATTATTCTGAAATAGTTTTGTAAAAACAGTTACAATATTTTCAAAATCTAAATAACTTTAAAGTAGTCATCATTTATTTTTACTTTGTTTTTTATTCTGTCTATTAATACTTTCCATAAAACTGCTCTCTATATTGTAACGATGTGTATATACACACATTGCGTAAGTGCGCGTGTGTGTATATATATATACGAGTTACATGATTTACTTATTTATTTGAAATAAAATTTAAAAAAAAATGAAATAGAAAAAGAATATCAATATTTAATAGTTTGGGAAATAAAAAGAAAAATAATGGGAATAAGTTAGAAATTATTTAGTAATTATAACTTATCTTTCTTTTATATACTTTTATTTTTATCTAATTCTGTCAAAAAATACTCTTTGTTAAAAGTACTTTTTAATTAAAAAAATTTGATTAATTGGACCAATTTGTACAAGACTAGTCAGGCTGTGGAGATTAAGATTCCAGACTGATTAAATGAACAATATATGGCTAGGTTCATTGTGATTAAAATAGAAAAACAAGAAAATAAAGGAATGTATTTTTTAAATTAAAAAAAAAAAAATTTTTTTAAAAATCAAATATATTGATAGCATGGGTTAAAACTCGAGCAAAAGTGGGGTCAGAGTGTATAAAAAGCTAACATTTTCTATTGTTATTATTCTTCATTCATGCTTTAGATTTCAGACTTCAGATTATTCTTCATTCAGACTTCAGATTATTCAGACATTCAGGCTTCAGACTTAAAATTATTCAGAGGATTCACGCTATGTAGAAAGTATTATGGAAAATGGTTAAAAATATAATCAAAATCAACCAGCAGCAGTGAACAAAGTCAATGAGCTAATAGTTTAGGATGATGAAACCATTCTATCGTGCCATGAAAGAAATGCGTGGCTAGATCCAAATGCTAGTATTCATCCATTTTTCTCCACTCGTCTCCTGTGAGCCATTAGCCAAATGCCATGATAGATTGCTCTGACTCGCTTTCTGCTGATGTTTGAACCCCCTATGTCAAATCAAGGGAACCAGCCCATGCCGTAGGACGCAGAATCAAGAAGCTTCATTTATGCAAAACATATGCTTTACCCAGTTAGGGAAACCAGAGATTGTGCTTAAACTATATATAAAAACCGGAGTCTGTGCAGACGTAGGTAATTATTATTATCCATTGGCTCATTATTAAAGCTTGAATTCTTAATACTAGTATTAAACTTTAAAATCTTCCCCTGAATACAATTCATTCAGAAGCATGCATATTTGTTTTTAAGTGTAGAATATCTCATATGTGTTTTATATTTGTATTCTTAATATTTTTTTTATTTATTATTGGTCGTTTACATTTCTCTCTCTCTCTCTCCATTTATCTAAGTAAATGTGTTGCCGGTCTCATGTTTAAGAACTAACCATGAGTCAAGCACTTGAAACGTGTTTTAATGACATTTCGCGGGTTCCAATTTAAGTATTGGATGGTGTCCTGGGTTTAAACTTGTTATAGATAATCCTCATGAGATGTTTCATGCAGCTGGAGAGAGTTACCTCAGTCTGGAAAGGTGACTGTTTGTTTAATATTTTATTAAATCTTGGTCTGACCAGGGGTATGACTGATATGTAAATATTAATCATATTTACTCCTCTGCTTGAGTAACGGGGTCTAATAAGTAATTAGACTTGGAATAAATAGTAAAAAAGTTTTGAATATATATATATGGTAAATCCCATTACCAATGTCATCCAACGTGAGAGCTCGAACATTCATTTAAATTTAAAAAAAGAGAAAAATGCACAATATAAATAATCAGCTCACATAAATAAATAAAAATATATATTATCATTAAAGTGAATAAATTTATGAGAGATGAAAGAGAACAAATGGCACTAATGATAATTCTGTATGTTATAAAAGAAAAATAAATGGGATTGGTTTACTGAAATATTATAGTTGGCATTAGAGAAAATAAAAATATATACATTATAGATATAAGTAAATAAGTGTGGGTAGGCATTGACATTAGGTTAGAAATTGGCATGAAAATGGTATTAGGGGGAATGTAGTGGGGGAAATTGACTGAACACTTATGTTTAATTATAAATTAAACAAAATAAACTAGTAAAGCGATTAAATTAAAATTGAGTAAATAAATTTGTGTTTGTGAATGAAAGACAATATTAAAAGCAAAAAATATGTAGAAAGTTGTCTAAAATCCTAAATGATTACAAGGGAAAAAGCCAAAATGGAGGTTCCAGTTAAAGAAATAGAGAATGTTCCCAATGAGGAACCGCAAAATAAAACCAAGACTAATGAAATAGAAAACGTTCCCAGCAGGGAGCAAATGGAGACTCAGATTAGTGAAGTAGAAAATATTCCTAGTGAGGAACAACAAAGTAAGAATGAAAATGTTTTGAATGAACCAGAGAAGAAATTAGTAAACATACTGTTTGTGAATGAAAGACGATATTAAAAGCAAAAGATATACAAAAACCAGAGAAGAGTGAAATCATAGCATTAATAACTTGTATGTTTAAAAAACAAAAAGAAGCCGCTGAAGAGTATAAAAAAATAGCCGAAGAATTTAAAAACCAAAATAATAAAATGAACAGAAAATTGCAAGTGCAAGCTGAAATGCTTGAAAAATTTAAAGATCAGATCATAATGGGCTATGAAAGAAAAAATTAGTAAATAAATAAATGAGAATAAAATGCAAGTAGAGAATCAAATAGAGACTGCTTACCAAATAATAGAAACAAATAAAATACAACATGAAATAAAGATAGAGCTAGTGAGAGAAGCAGTAGAGGAATCCAAGATAGAAAATAGAGTAATTGAGGATATAAAAATCGAAATTACTAATGTAATATTAAAAATAAATCAAATAAATTGTAGCAAAGATAGCACGCAAACAGAAATGGAAAAACCTGACCAGCTGAGTGCAAACACACACATTATAAATAATCTGGGCAATCATGAATCAGTTTTTGAAAATCCGGATATTTTCTGCCCACCAAGGTGAAGCTCCTATGGACCATTTGAATAGCTTGGAGAGATATTTCACCCTGAATCAAGTAAGTGAAGAGGCCATGATCACAATAGCCTGTAGCCATTTACAAAGGGGGTCTCAATCTTGGTGGGATAACCGCCCCCTCTGCTAAATCTCCTAAAGTTTTTCTTTAAAATCAAAATTTAAAATGGGAAAAAAAAGTAGGAAGACAGCGGAAATTAGAATAAGTAATTCCGAAATTAATGATAATCACAATGAGCTTGAAATGAATCACCTGGATCAAATTAAGAAAAGCAATGGTAAAATGGCCGATAAGGCTTGTAAAAAAGAAAGTAATCTAAGAAAATCTAATAGTAATCCTGTTTTAAACAAATTAATAGATAGAGTTGATCTAAATAGCATATATGGGAATATGATAATAAACACACAGTCATTGCTATCAAAAAATGAGAAAAGCAATCTTCGTATTAAAAAAAAACAAAAATACTACATGATGAGAGCTTAAATAAAAACGTTAATAGTGGGAATGCTGATTGGAAAATATTGAGCAATTGTAAAAAAAGAACAGATAGCTATAACCGTAATAATTCACCAGATGACTTGGTGACCTTAAGACAAACCAATAAACATATTTCAGAAAATATAAAATTAAAAATTACGGATAATAAATTAGAAAGTAAACAAGATATAACTAATAATAGTAAAAAAATACAATTTGTAGAGCTTAATGATAATTATTTAGAAATACGAAAAACAAATAAGCTTAGTGTAAAAGCATTTGTAAAACTCTATATATATATTGGAAGAAAATATTCATCAATTGTATGACACCGAATACATCCATTTTAAGTGTAATTATTCAAACAAATGATAATACAGGTGAATACATTTTGGACAAACCGGATCTAAATGTGTATTTGAAGATACTTGACGCTAATGGCTTATAGACACAGTTAAATATACAGCATTTTTTTCCGCTAGAGGGTTCATGTCTATCGAATATTTTAATAAGGATCAAAAAGAACGAGCGGAAAATTTAATTAAAGAAATGCAAGGACGAAAAATCTACTATGTGTCAAAGAAGCTGAACCCTCTGATATATTGAAGAATATTGCACACACCACCCAGTTCAATATAGAATACTTCAAATCTCAAATGGTTAATTATGCTGACATGATGGATATCGAAAGGGAGATGATGCGAAGTATAGCTTTTGAAATCCCTATAAATGCACAGAAGATTATAATGAAACTAAAAAAAGGAATAGTGAAAGAACAGATATCACCTAAGATAATAAAAGATCAAATGCCAATTTCTATAATATTACTGGTTAGACCCCCTCTATGCCTTAGATGCAACAGAGTCAGTCACATAGCGGCAGTATGTGAAACCGGAAATTGCATTAAGTGCAATAAATTTAACAGAATGAATCACTTATGTAATACTGGGAATAATAAGTCATAGGCAAATAGAGTGAACAGTGAGAGAGAAGTTGATAAGTTGTTTGAATATGAAACAAATATTGAGCAAAATAACAAGCTGAACTTAACTATTAATGAACCAATGTCAGTTGAAATAGAATCAGTACCAGATAGTCCTAATAACATAACTGATGAGACATGTAGTAAATGTGGATGTTGTAACAAACCTAACATGTAAGTCTGTAAAAAAAAAAAAAAACAGCGGAGTGTGATTTAAATAAATATATAAAACTAAAAAGTTTTTTTTTTTGAAAAAGATAAAATAAAGTAAAATAAAAGTCAAATAAGTAAACATGAAACTAATGGTAATAAAAGCAATAATGAAAATAAGTTCTTATCAAGTGTAAAAAATAAATAAATGTTAAATTAAGATTGAGGTGTGTGAGTATTTGGGAAAAAGTATAAATTTCAGGTCTGAATTTGGGTTGGATTAAGCCTTTTCTTACTGTAATTTTGTTCCACAAATGGGTAATGCAAAAAGTAAATAATAATGATGATGATGTGCCAGTAGAAAGTCCTGGCATATAATAAATCTGGAAGAAAAATTCACAGTAACTAACTAAAATAAATATTTTCATAAGTCGAATGGGCAGTAGAAGTAATCTTGCCATTCACAATCTTAAAGTCCATGTTCGTGATCAATTGTGCACAAAAATAGCCCATGCTGTAGTCACGACTTCCACAGGAAATTAAAAGTTGGTTTAATCAGCACAAAATCGATTTGTGTGTTGAATTGGCTAATGCAGGGATCGGCAACCTATGGCACCCATGCCATGCTTGGGATTATCAATGGCAGTCTGAATAAATTGAAATAGTAAAAAAATATATTTTAATTATTATCAAAAAATAATACACTTGACTTCATTTAAAAGGTATTTTTGTTTGCAAGCGAAATAAATTCTACATATTCACATTTTACTTCTGATAATATTAAAAAATGAGATCGTAATCCAAATAAAAAGCTTTTACGTTATCAATTCTAGAAAGCTATTTTTGGTAGTTGAATGGTAAATAATCAACGCTCATTGGTGGCGTTTTTTTCAAAAAAGAGATTATTGTTGCATAGTGACTGAGAGATTCCCAAAATGTTCCACAAAAAACAAAAACGTGTATATTCGTTCTTTTCAAGACTCTTGGACAAATGAATATGGATTTGTACAGCAAAAAGATCATGCTGTGTGTACATTATGCTGTGAAAGTATTGTGTGTCGTACCTCAAGTGTACAAAGACATTATCAAACTAAACATGTGTTCATGTTTAAAAACTCAGATGAGAAAAGTGAAGCTATAAAAAGAGCTGTTTCTGCCTTTAAGAAACAAACTACTTATTTTAGTCATATAATTGGAACCCAAAATAAAGCCACCAAATGTAGTTATACAATTGCTCATTGTGTGGCTTCGAAAGGCAAATCTTTCACAGATGAACAATTCATAAAGAAACGTTTTTGAAAAGTGCTGAAATCTTATTCAGTGATCTACCAAATAAACAAACATTACTGTCTCGAATTCGAGAAATACCAGTTTCTGCAAGATCAATTCAAAGAAGAATATCTGACAAGACTGAAGATGTAACAACAAAACAGAAAAACAGTTTACAACAAACTGTTGCATTCAGTGTTGCTGTTGATGAAAGCATTGATGTAAATGATGTGGTGTGCCTAGGAATAGTTGCACAATATTGTGACAACAATCATATTGATGAAGAACTGTGTTGCTTGATTCCCCTTACTGGTACAACAAAGGGTCATGATAATTTCACTGCATTTTTCACTTATTTTGAAAAATAAGAAAATTAACATAAAATATTTAGTGTTACTATTGATACTAGTCTTGCAATGATCGGAAAGGAAAAGAGATTTGCTAAACTTCTTGAAAATCATATTAAACATCAAATATTGAGTTTCCACTGCATTATACACCAGGAAAATTTAGTTGCAAAAATCTCATCACAATGCTTGAATTCTATAATAGTGTCATTAAAATAATTAATTTCATAGTTTCTCATTCTTCATTAACATATATGCAATTTAAATCTCTTTTGCAACAAATGAATAGTACATATATAGACCTGCCTCTATACAGCAATGTTCATTGGATTAGTCGAAGTAATGTCTTGAACAGGTTTGAATCATGTCTGAAAGAAATCATGATGTTTCTTTATGAAAAAGAACATTATCTGGAAATAAATGATGAAGACTGGTTATGCAAATTGATGTTTTTGACCGATATAACTCAACACTTGAATGAGTTAAACTTGCATTTGCAAAGTTAAGGGTCAAATAATACTAGAACGTTTTGAATATTGGAAAGGATTTGCATCAAAATTAGATATATTTTGGTGTGATATTATTACTAATATCTACAAGTATTTTCCAAATGTAAAGGCCTATGCAAATCAATTTAACGTTAACAAAGATGAACTTCAAAAATACATTGAAGCTCTCAGAGAAGAATTTTCCAAACGATGTGAAGACTTCCAAATACACACACCCATATTTTCTTTCCTCATTAAACCTGATATTTGATTTAAAGATGACTATTTGATTTGTCTTTTTTTTGAGTGGATGGATATTGACAGTTTTGAAATGGAATTAATCGAATTAATGTCATCAGAATTGGGGAAAACTAAATTTGTAGAATTGCGAAAACTCTTGAAGGGAACTGTCTAGAAAAGTCTGCTGTCATTCTCAATTGTTGGATATCATTACCTGAAAGATTTAATTCTTTGAAAAAAACTGCTTGTGCTCTGCTTTTGGCATTTGGTTCAACTTACTTATGTGAACAAATTTTCTCACATATGAAAAATATTTTGAGTTCACAAAGAAGTTGCCTAACACCTGAACATTCAGAAGCATGCGTGAAGCTAAAAGTGACCAATTACATACCTGACATTGAGCAAAGAGGTACAAGATCAAGGTTCACATTAATTTATTTTAATAATAAAAAATGGCTAATCATATTAGAATTCATATTTTTTCTTATTTAAATTATATATTTTGTATAGGTAAAAAGTTGTAATTTATAATTTGTAATATAATTTTTAATAAGCATGTTAAAAATTACAAATTTTTAAAAAAGATACTTTTTACTTGATTCTAAGTATTTTAAAATATTGAATGACCAATAATATAAGATCCAGTTATAATGGACTTCAAAAGTATATATTATATAGTAGTATATATATATATAACTTTGAAGTCCATTATAACTTAACCAATTTTGATAATATAATAAGATTGGTAAAATCATGTCGGCACGCGGAATAACATTGTAACATAGGTTCAGCACCACACTATTAAAAGGTTGCTGACCCCTGACCTACTGCTTTATTGCCTACCTCTCTTGATATTACCATTTATTGTTTAATAGTGAAAGAAAATTGACAGACACTTTGAAAAATAATTAAAGTTATTAAAAATAAAGAATTTAAAATGGCTAATACCTAAGAAAAGGGATTGATGCATTTAAATCCTCAATTGGGGAGAGGTGTGATGTAACGATGTGTATATACACACATTGTATAAGTATGTGTGTGTATGTATGAGTTACATGATTTACTTATTCATTTAAAATAAAATAAAAAAAAAAAAGAAATAGAAAAAGAATATCAATATTTAATAGTTTGGGAAATAAAAAGAAAAATATTGGGAATAAGTTAGAAATTATTTAGTAAACATCACATGATCACTATCTCATACTAGCACAATAATTGAGTAGGCACTAGATAGGGATTTTATGCACAAGCCTTCTGGCGTCCATTGATTGCTCTTGTTAGCACAAGATGGCACTACTATATGGAGAGTTTTGCTGTATTTTGAATTGTTTAATAAATTATTTAGTAATTATAACTTATCTTTCTTTTATGTATTTTTATTTTTACATAATTCTGTCCAAAAATACTCTTTGTTAAAAGTACTTTTTAATTAAAAAATTTATGATTAATTGGAGCAATTCATACAAGACTAGTCAGGCTCTAGAGATGAAGATTTCAGACTGATTAAATGAACAATATATGGCTAAGTTCAGTGTGATTAAAATATAAAAACAAGAAAATAAAGTAATGTATTTTTTAAATTAAAAAAAATATTTTTTTTTTTAAAGATCAAATGTATTGATAGCATGGGTTACAATTCCAGCAAAAGTGGGGTCAGAGTGTATAAAAAGCTAACATTCTCTATTGTTATTATTCTTCATTCGGGCTTCAGACTTCAGATTATTTTTCATTCAGGTTTCAGATTTTAAACTTCAGGCTTAAAAATTATTCAGAGGATTCAGGCTATGCAGAAAATAATATAGAAGATGGTTAAAAGTATAACCAAGATCAACCAGCAGCAGTGAACAAAGTCAATGAGCCGCTAATAGTCTAGCATGATGAAACCATTCTACTACTGTGCCATGAAAGAAATGAGTGGCTAGATCTAAATGCTGTTGTTCGTCCGCTTTCCTTTGCTTGTCTCCTGTGTGCCATTAGCCAAATGCCATGATAGATGCTCTGACTTGCCTTCTGCCGATGTTTGAACCCGCTACGCCAAATCACGATAACCAGCCCATGCCGTAGGACATGGAATCAAGAAGCTTCATTTATACTAAACATGTGCTTAACCCACTTAGGGAAACCAGAAACTATGCTTAAACCACTTATAGAAACTAGAGACTGTGCTTAAACCAATTATGGAAACCAGAAATTGTGCTTAAACTGCATATAAAAACCGGAGACTGTGCTGTATTTAGACCTATGTAACTATTATCCATTGATGTCATTATTAAAGCTTTAATTCTTAATACTGGTATTTACTTTAAAATCTTTCCCTGAATAGTTCAAAAGCATGCATATTTGTTTTTAAATGTAGAGTATCTTGTACATGTTTTATATTTGTATTATTATTTTTTATTTATTTTTTATTGTCTTTTAATAAATTTATGTAAATTATTATTGTTGTTTACATTTCTCTCTCGCTCTATTCATCTAAGTAAATGTGTTGCCGATCACATGTTTAAGAATTAGCCATGGGTCAAGCACTTGAAATGTGTTAATGACATTTCATGGATTCCAGTTTATATATTGGATGGTGTCCTGGGTTTAAACCCATTATAAATAATCCCATGAAATGTTCACATTTTATGCATCTAGAGAGAGAGTTACCTCGGTCTGGAAAGGTGACTATAGGTTTAATATTTTATTAAATTTTGGTCTGACTGGGGGTATGATTAATATGTAAATATTAATCATATTTACTCCTCTGCTTGAGTAATGGGGTTTCTGAAAATCATATTAAAAATTAATATAATTTTATAAAAATAAAATAATAAGTAATTGGAATAAGTAGTAAAAAAGTTCTGATTATATATATGGTAAATCCTGTTACAATATATTGTCTAAGTGTTGACCGGCTTTTAATGATATATATATATGCTCTTGTTAATGTTACTCTTCTATGTGTTACCATGCAGTTAATCACTGTGGCTGTGTTTGCATTTTGATAACTTGAGAATTTGATAATATACAGTGATTATGTCATGATACATCAAAGTTTTGATCATAGCATAAATGCTTATAAAATCCTTTTATTGTATTTACATATTCAATGCAGAATAACAATTCCTACGTTTACAATTTTTTTTAATTCTTAAATGCAACTTTTGTACTATAATCATTTATAAATTAAGATTGTTTTTTTAATCGGTTTGAGTCCAAATTTTTCTGTAAATGCTTTGAAATAATGTCACTAATATCTTTTACTGCACTAATATCTTTTTAATTTGTTTTTCATTCTTTTTGTTTTACATTTCATTGCCATTATTGCATTCTTCTGAAACTTCTAATTTATCTTAATCATTTAAATCTTTGATGAAAACTTTGCCAATATTTTTTTTTTATTTCTTCACATGGTTTTTTTAAAATATCCAAAGTGCTTTCCTCTTTTCCTGAAGTTTTACTATTTTTTCATAATTGATTGTATGTTTCACTTTTTCGTTAACTTCTTGTCTGATAATTACAAAAAAGAAACATAATTTTTACATTTTGTATCATCTCTCAGCCATTTTTGGTCACATATTTGCAATTTTATGTTTATTTTATCGTAAATTCATAGCTTTGTCAGTATTTAAAATTTTAATTCCAAAAAAATTCGCATTTGACATGTTTTCCACAAAAAATCAATTTTTCATTGCAGTCTTTTGTTATATAGTCCGTCTTTTCCTTTATAAGGTGCCACAAAACACTGTCAACTTTGGCCATTGTTCTTCAGGCATTTTTGACTGTCAAAGTCAGAAATCAAAACAAAATGTTTTATACTTTCATAATAGATTTTGAATGTAAATAAATATATTTCTCATAATTCTTTACATTGATAATTAAGTTTTTACATTAATTTAATTAAATATAAACTTTGATTTGAAAATTTTTAAATTTTACAAGAAAATTAATCAAAGGAAAGTGAATAGAACTTGATTGCTATTCAAGACAAGTGAATAACATTGATCGCTATTTGCATATCAATGACATTCGATGATAACTAGTAAAATGCAAGTATTTTTCATAAATATTTATGTATTTTATGATTACTTTTCACACTATATTGACGAATAATGTGTCTAGATTTAGATTATTTTTTAAAATATTTGATTTTAGACAAAGAAAAGATAACAGTAATGAATAATCAGAAATTGTAATTTTTAAGACACAGGAAGTCGTCAGTGATTTCACATAATGATTGGTAGAAATATAATTCTTTTGTTTTACTGCAGGCTATTTTTCATATGTTTTTTTTATATTTTTTTTCAGTTATTAACATTATTTTAATTTTTTTGTCACATTTAACCAATTTGAATGTAAAATAATTAAATTTTTAGAAGCTAAATTAAAACAATTCTGATTACTGTACATTTATATATTTATGAAAGGAAATGGGCTAGATCCATATTTAACAAATGAAATCACTCAAATTTTTACTCAATCTGGCCAGTAAGAAAATTGGACAATCATGGGTGGTTTAAAATTTTTATTTCAAATAATGTTATCATTATTGTATAAGTTACCAGTGTGCTTTTCTGATTTTGTTTCATAATTTTTGTAGAATTTCTATATATACTTCATGATGTTATCCCTGTTTGTTTGAAAGTTTGTGGTGATTGTATTTTAGTTGTAATTATATGTTGGAGTATAACCATAATCTAATATTAATTATTATTTTTTTTAGAAAAATTCAAAATTTATTAAACTTCTCATATACATTTAACTATTAATAATTGCACACAGATTACTATGTAGTGCATTTGGAGAGGTATTATTTTCTTCCCTTCTTCAAATGTTTCTGGATTGATCTGCATGGGAATCAAACTTGTATCCTTTAGATTCATGGATATTAAATTTAATGCTCTAATCAACTAGGCTATTCTTCAATTCTCTCGAATTCTGATATTTTTTTTCGTTCTATCTGGTGAGAAATTTTTGATAATGCTCAACTTTTTACTTCTGATATTTCTTTTTAATTTAAACAAATAATATTCTATAAAAATCATATTCAAAATCTTTTTAAATATTTAAAAACTGACTTGTGAATAAGAACAAATGAACAAATTATTTTTTATTTTAAGCTTTTTTTCAAATGTGAATAAGCAAAGGTAGATTTAAGATAAATCTAGCAAATTCTGTTTTAAAACCTGATATTTGTTTTATATTAATTACACTATTTGAAACAATTTTAATATCATGTCAGTTCTTATTGCTAATGACAATTATTAATAGATACTGTGATTTTCTTTCTTTATATTACAGTCAAGTTTATTATGTTTTAAATTATAATCAACTAATAAATGTATGTAAAAAGTTATCAAAAATATTTTATAACAAGCAAAAAAACCATCTTTCTTTTATTCTAAAATCTTTGCATGAAAACTAGACTAGAAGGAAGCAAACATCTTCTGGATATTTTTTTTGTCATAAACAATGGAATTATGCCTTAGATCTAAACTCATTCTTTATTCCTATTTTTGTTTCAGTTAAAAGATGAACAAAAGCAATACTGCAGGAAGTGCTTTTTAAAAAAAATTCTATGTTAGTATCACTTACAATAATGGTAAAACAATAATGTAAAGTGGCAGAGCTCTGTTTCTAATGAATCTGAAAGTTATCAAGTTAAGATTGAAGAGTGTCAGATTAATGATGTTATGTTGTAATTATCAGCATTGAGGCTAAGGTAAAATAATCTATGAAATGTATTCATATGGAATGTTCTTATTTTAAAAGAACTTTATCAAGACATATAAATGTAATTTCAAATGAGAGAAAAGTACTGAAACATAGATGGCTATCATTTTCAATATTTCATAAAATTCATTTAGGTAGTGTTTAATTATAAAGAATTAAAAGACAAGTGGAATTGGGCTGGGCATACTGCTAGAAGACATGATAATAGATGGACAATTGAAATCTTAAATGGGATTCCAAGAGATTGTAAACGACCCAGAAAGAGACCACATGTGAGATCGATGGATGAAATAAGAAGGTGTGCAGGGGTGATGTGGAGAAGAGAAGCTAAAGATTGGAGATGGATTGAACTTGGAGAGACCTTCATCCTGCAATGGATTGATAGTGGTTGATGATAAATTTTGCAATAATGAAACATATTGTCTTTACATTTCAATTGGCATTTTAAATGTTTTTTTAAATCATGTGATCTTTAAAAAGAGTATTTTACTAAGTGGCATTAAAATATATTTTTAAATACAATAAAGGAAAAGCATGATATTAATCTTATTGTTAGTTATTAAATAATCCAATAATGCGACAGTTTTGTTTTTTTTTAAATTTAACTGAAAAATTTACTACCTTTTAAAAGTAATACATTGTACAGGCTTAAACCTGCATTTATATATGTAATATATGCGGGATTTGAACTCAGACTTTCACACAACCAACTATTCTCAGTGCCATCTCATATTGCTGACCAACCTGATCACACACATCTTTTCAACATGTGTGTGATCAGGTGGGTCAGCAATATGAAATGGCACTGAGAGTAGTGGGTCGTGTGAAAGACTTGAGTTAAAATACCTTTTAAAAGTGTAATTTATTGTTAAAGCAGACAGAAACAAGAAATATGTGCTATTGTTGTTTTAATAATCTTTAAAAAAAAATGCATTAATATTTTTGTTCATTGCTGTAAAAGTCATTACTTGATAGCTACCTAATTAACATGATTTTTTAAAATTTATTTTAAAAATGATTTTCATTAATAAATATATAATATTTTATAATAAATGCACCAAAACTGGACAAAATAAATTTTTTAAACCAATATTTAATTTAACATTTGACTACAAGTATAGCACATATACTTAAGCTAGATGTCATTAGAAGGGGTTTGAATCCAGACTTTCAAATTCCCCTCAGTCATCCACTCCATGTATTTCATGCTGATCTAGCACTTATCATTTGGTTCAGATCATCGTCTCTCACACACGTATATATAATCAGTGCTCGGTTTATATTAGGATAGCAAATATTCAAACTTTAATGAACTGGCTTCAATCTTCTCCACTCTCTAACTCTTGCCTGTCCATTAAAGTTTGAAGATTTGCTATCTTAATATAAACCAAGCACTGTTAACATATATGTGTGGGGGATGATGATCCAGACCAACTGATGAGTGCTAGGTCAGCTTGAAATACATATATTGGAGTTTACCTATCTTTTTCACATGTATGTGTATCGGTTGTATAAGATGGAGTGGAGGACTGAGGGAAGCTTGAAAGTCTGAGTTCAAATACCCTCTAATTATATTTAAATTAAATAAAAGCACGAGGTGTCCAGAAATTAATTCAAATTGTTGTAAAAATTAGTGCTTGAATTAGTTAACTTTTGGACAAGAAAACAGTTATTTTTTTAGTTTTTAGTGCACAGTAAATAAAAACATTTTTATCAAGAGAAAACAAAATTTCATCCTTTTTAAAAGAAGCTACTTTTATAATCAATTGAAAATAAGTTTTTTTATTTTTAATTAATCATTAATACTTTTCTTTAGTCTATTCTTTTTTTTTTTTTTAAAGTAAAAGCATTTAAAAAATATATTGCCCTCTGTCACATTGCTGAAAACTTATTGAACTGATACCAGCATATTTGAAAATTCATCCACCAATACCTTCAGTTTATACCATGTGACCATCTTGAAACATTTCATTGTTATATTGCACTGACATCAATTTTGAAGGAAATTCATTTGACAGAAGTGTTTTAAAATTTGATTACAAAATTTATCTTAAACAAACAAACAGTCAAATAAAAACAGCATTTCTAACTTGAATAAAGCTCAGACATATATGAGAACTCTACCAGACTATCTAATGACTACCTTTTAGCAGATTGATCACACCATCTACCTCAAAAATAAAGTTAACATATTTAATCATAAACTGAATGGCTTAACTTATAAGAAAGTGATGGATGGATCTCAGGATGCTTGGGCTCAGACTGACAGATTGGGAACGAATCACTGACCTTGCCAGCATTCTCCCAGCCCGCTTAGCCTCTGCTTCATAGCTTGATTTCAAACTTATACTCATTATAAATTTTGATGTGCCTTTCAATGCTCAAAAAGGCATGCATAATTGTTCAACTGGGACAAAGTATGGACCAATTTAGAATTCTACTGAAGCATTGATCCAACAACCTTGAGTCTCGGACGCTATGTATTCACTTCTCATTTAGCTATGGACATTGCTTGGGATTCATGTAATCATCATTGTATAAAGATGTATCAATTGTTTAAATAAATCGTTTTTTTTTTAAAAAAAAAAACAAAACTTAAAACTATTAATTACTATGACCCCATAACAGAGCATCATCTTACTGTAAGTAAAATTAACATCGATAGTGATTATTAGTTGTATACACATGAACTGTGATTTTTTAAACATATTTGTTTGCTTATTTAAAGTATTATATGTTTTCTCTCTGTATCATATATATTATAAAAAATTTGAATATGACAAAAGAATCTTATTGGCTACATTTAGAATTCTTTCTTTTAAACAAAATTCATTATGACAAGGGTTCACTGTTATACAACGATGAAATTTTCTTTGAGAGAGGGTATGTGTATTCCTAGGAGGGAAAATGTCTAAATATTTTGGAAAAGATTTATTTTTGTGTTAGTCTTTTGAAGTTTGCATTTTTTTTAAAAATATATATATTCTTTTTTTTTTTTTTAAAGAGTTATAATAATCGGACTTGTAATTTAAATGTTAGAAATTGCATCTGCAGAGATTTGAGACATGTCACAGTAAGTGCAACAAGCAGTTAACTATTTAATGAAGTGGGAAAGGTTAAGAGCACCTGCCCTGTTAAATTCAAATAAACTCTCTTAAAAATACTGCACTGGGAAACATAGTGTGTCTTTAGGGAGATAAGCTTTTCAAAAAAATTTGCTTGAGTTTTTTTTTTTAAATTGTTTAGTTAAAGGAACAGAAAGTGATAATATATCTTGTTGACAACTCAATAGAGAAATGTTAGAAAGAGAAATTGATATATTTGTATTCATTAAAAAATCCAATTATTTATCATATATGAGGTAGAAATCTTTTTTTAACTCTTAATAAAAAATCGATTTTTTTAAAAAGAAATTTTATTATTTAAAATTGAAATTACGTGCGACTTTGTGTGTGTATATATATAGAGAGAGAGCCTTCCTGATACAGCTATTCACTGACTGTATGGTTATAAAGGCATTGACAGTGTTCCATAAGATCTCTTTTTTATATATAATTGCCGTTATTGAGCATCTTCTCTTTAAACTCTCAGGTAATCATAATGTGCACTTATTGCCTATTTGTAAATTTTATTTTTAATCCTTCGATATCATAATTGTTTCACATAAGGTCACTGATGCTCCATGAATATACATGGTAGTTGGGTAGATTCAAAAATAAAAGAATTAAATTATATACTGCAGTAGCATGCAACAACTTAATGCTGTTTAAATATTACAGTTTATAAACATAGCGCTATATAAAATAAATGATTTACTTATAAAGTAATATTATAAATTTATAGAGAAATAGATTATTTGTCTGATTTTTAAAAATAGTTTTATAAATTGAAAAGTCTCTTTAAAAGCAATATTATGACCACAGTTGTAGCAGTTTTTGATGAACTAAGTAGTTTTTATCTCTGTATCAGTACTTGTGAGTTTTCTGGTAAACCAAGATGGCAGCCCATATTTTTGATAAATATACATTTTTGAGAGCTTAGAATCTCCTGAATATATGTTAGTTGTTAAATTAAAACAAAATTACTAAATTAAATGTTAAATTTAAAAAAGAGAATAAATTCTGATAAATTTCATTAAGTAGCTTTATTTCAGTTTTTTTTTTTTACATATATTATAACATGGAAAGTGGCAAAATGCTCTTAATATTGTCGTACTTTAATTCAGTTTACCATCTTTCTTTTTGTCAGCAGTTTTTTTGGTAAATTGTCATAATAATAAAAATTTGTGACCTTCTTGTCACAGAATGTGATGCATTGGATTATTTTCAAAGATATGGGATCCTGTCCTTCCAAAAAATGTGCGTTAATGGTCATGATATGATTGCATGCTGCCACATACTCAATCTGGTATGTGAGATGCAAAAAATGTACACACAACCCCACCCAGATGAAGACCTCTGCTTTATACAATCATTACAAAAAATTTAAAAAAGAGACAAAATCTTATCATCAAAGTTCGTCTATGATGAGACCTGGAAACTATTCCATATCCCCAAGAACTATGCAACATAAGAACTATATCAACAAACTACAGACTCCAGTCATATCGACTAAAAGTCTTTTTTTTAATTTTCTTTGTTATCATAATAATCATTTGTAACACATAATTATCAAAACAATGAAGATAAAATGTAACCTTATTTAGCCTTTAATAAATTTATTTATTTAAGTGTAAATATTATATATATATATATTTGCATTTTTCTGTTAATATAGTTGTAAATATTGTAATTAATTTTTCCACAATGATTTCGCTTTTTAAAATAACAGTAATAAAAAATAAATATTAAATGCAATGTTTCCTAGCTGGCATTTTTTGTTAACATTTTAGCCCCCCCCCCCCCACAGTAGATTTATCAAAAATTCAGGCTGCCATCTTGGTTTACCAGAAAATTCACAAGTACCCTTTATTTTAATACAAAATTCATCTTTATCTTAATAATTTTATTATAATTCAACATTATAATTCTATCTTTATTATATCTACTTATTATGAATGCCAAATTTTTAAGATATTCCATGCAAAGAAAAAAGAAAAAAAAATGTTAATATGTAGTATTTAAATGAATAAGTTACTTAAAGTATTAATTAACTATCAATATACATGTTAAATGAAATTAATATAATGTATGACTTCATAAACAGAAATGATTTATAAAGAACAGTGTTTTAAAGATTATTATATGATCAATTATTAAGTCTGAAGTATTGTTGTATACATGTTAAAGATTAAATATAATTTTCCCTGATTAGTTCAGCTCATTGCCTTTAATTTTTTTTTTTTTTTAATAGCATGAATGTCTTAGTGAAATTGTTTTGCATACTTTTCACTCATATTACCTTTGAATACAAAAAAATATAAATAAATATATTTAAAGGCAGTCTCTGAGACACATAGGACTCCATCTTCTAACTTCTCCATACTTTTTATTTATTTTATAATTCTCACTCTTTGTGCTGCCAAACAAAATTTTTTACCCAACTTGCTTTGAACATCATTTTTGAAGCCTTACATAAAGAAATATATTTGCATAAAGTTTTGTATCTGACAAATAGCTAATATTAATTTAAACTTATAGTTTTAACAACTTCGTAGCATTTAGTCTCTAGTAGGCATTCTAAAATGGTTTTTTATAATGGATTATGTAGTATCAATAAATGATGTGCACTTTGCTTGCCCGAGACGAAGTTTAATGATATATACTAAAATTAATATTAAATTATTACAATTTAATCTAAATATCTTAAACTTTTTTCACTCAGTGTGAGTATCATCATTATGAGGCCAGGAAGTTTGATATTTTTGAATTAAATTGTAATAATTTGATATTGATAAGTCCTAATCAATGGCGATAAAAATACGTGTGAGGTTGTGATCGGGGTTAATTAAAAAATACTAATTTGGTATGAAATGCATCATGGGATCATTTATCTATTTTAGATATTTATATTATTCATGTGTTTAAAGTATATGTGTATGATGAAATAGAAAATTATAAATATATTTAATATAACTGTTGATTTCCACATATTTAATTATGATGAAGAAATTCTAAAAACTAATCTTTGTTGAGTGTGTCATTATATTTGTTATAAAGACACATAATGTAGAATGCAGTGACTTGCAATCATATATACAAGTGAAGCATTGTTTTCCTTTATATTTTTATTCCTTTTATTCTTTTTATATTTTGTAATAAGTTTCTGTTAAACTTTTTTTATATAAATGATATTTATTTATTCTAGCTGGTTATTGATTACTACATAATGTTGCTCCCAGAATGCTGTGCTCTAATAATATTTTCTTGCACTCGTATGTTATTGCATATGTATAAATGCTAATGGAAGCCATTTTTGAACCAAATCCATACAGTACAAAGATGTTATGAATTGTTTGCCCACATAATGCGATAGTAGTCCAAAGATATTTATAATGGACAGTCAGTATTTTGATTCCACAGAAGCAATTTTGGATTAAATCCAGGTGTTATGCTAGACATAGAATGACAATAGTTCAATCTATTAATAATAATTTATGTAGTATAAAATTTTATCCATTGTCCTGAATGAATTCTATAATACAATAGATTTATTATAGTCATTCAAGTATTCCTTATAATTATTATTATTTAATTAAAATTGGTGTATATCGGTAAGATAATAATATTTTAATATATTTATTTTTGCTTCATTATCGTGCATAAAAGAGAGTCATTGTAATTTTAAAATGATCAAATCGAGCGTAAATGTTATATAATTAATTTTTTAATGGCAGCATTATTTGGATGTTTTGAGTTTTATTATTGTGGAGAGGTCAGCACAGCTGTCTTATAAGCAGTTGTCCCGGGTTAGCGGGTTCGCTTCCCGGCTGATGCTATGACACATGAAAAAAAAAAAAAGAGTAATAGAAACAGGAAGACCAAAATCAGAAAGGACAAATTTAAAATTAACATATCATTGATAGTCATAATGAAGCAATAACTTGCTTAGCAGAAAGGCACAAATTTTATTGGTCATGCCATTTTTTTAATGGGACAAAAATATAGAATTACCTGGTTTAAATGATTTAAATAATTTATTTAAAAATGATGGTTTTATTTAAAATATTTGATTCTTTTCATATTTTGATTTACAATGAAAAATTCAACTGCTTGCCCTCTTCTAATTTTATCATGCATTATAAGTTGAAATATTTTTTGAATATTTATTTTTATATTTCTCAAGATAATTAAGTAGTTTTATATTGATACTAAAGTACAGATTTAGATAAATTTGGCTTGAGATGTAAATATGAACATATAATTAATATATATAATCAAAATTATCCTAAATCCAAAACTCAACTAAACTAGCCAAGAAAATAAAATCTACAACACAACCAATGGTTTCACTGCTACAAGCAGACTTCTCAAGTGTAAAGAACTACAAAACAACAACATATTTATATAAAACATTACTCACAATTCCATTTATTTCCCATCCACCCTTAATATTAAAAGAACTTTTAAATAAATTACTTGCTTCAGAATCATAAATTTTTAATTATAAAGATTCTTTAATTCTTCTTTTTATTTCAGTGAAACCATTGATTGTGTTGTAGATTTTATTTTCTTGGCTAGTTTGATTAAGTTTTGGATTTGGGGAAATTTTGATTATTTATTGATTAGTTTAGCTTTATGCTTTTAATGTTTATATATATAGTTTTTATAATTAAATTTGCTATTACTGCAAAAAAAGCACCTAACTCATAAAACATTTTATGGTATTGAGACTTGATTAATATTGTTAACCCTTATGTGGTGTTTTCCCATGACTTATGTTTACGCTACATTGGTGGTGCATGGATTTAATAGTCAGAATTTGGTTGGATCACTTGACAATAAAAACTTTAATTGAAAAAAGATTTAGAGAAATTTTCATAATTAGAAATCATTTAACAGTTTAAGATTTTAATTCTAAGGATAGTGTCTACATGTCTGCATTTATTCGTAATCAAAGGAAAACAAAAACTGTCTACACATCAATACTTAGGAGAAAATACATTTTTGTACTCATGCAATCCAGGCTTTTTTGACATTGTAACAATAGAAAAATAGGCTTATATTTTACTTATTTACTTTTTTTTTTTTATATAAAACTATTAAATATTTATTTTTTAATAAGAATGAGATGTTTATATTTAACTTTTGTTTGAATATCAGATAAAGAGTTATTTGAAAATTTAAACAGAAAATACATTTTTTTGTGTATGGTAAATCCATTTTTTTTAGTTTGAAGGCTTAAATGGAATCTTCATTTTTGATTACTTACTTCTGTTTATTAGTTTTTATTTATTTGCAAAGTTAATATTTTATTTTAAAGATATTTTTTTTTGAACTTAAGTTTTTAATGAAATTTTCAAAAATGTAAATATTTGATAAAGAATAGATTTTATTCATTAAAAAATATATTGAAGGGAAAATACGAAAGATAAAAAGCAAATAGGGTTTATACATGGGTTCACACAATTCACTTAAGGATTTAATTTCTTCTTTTGAAATATGCCACAATTTATAATTAAGGTATAATACATGAATGTTCATTAACTATTATTTTTAGTCTGCATAAAATTACACAAATTTGAAGATGAAACCAATAAAATATCATTTGATTTTATTAAATGATGTCACCTTATATATTGCTGTTTTAGCACAAACATTTTTCTTTCAACAGCTTATTAACTAAATAGATGCCAAATGATAGTGCTTAATAAATCTCTATCCTGTGTTGTCTTATCCAGTATCTCCAAACTAGTTTCATGCTTATGGCTTTTCATTACTGAGAATCTTTGAGTCCTGAAACAATGCACCTGGACTTTTATGGTCTAATGCACCTTACTTCAAAGTTCTTCCAGCAGTCCACTGCAAGGAAAATGCATTAGATCATAAAGATACAGGTGTATTGCTTCAAGAGCCAAACCTTTTCACTGATAAAAATCCATAAGTTTGAATTTCTCTGGTTATATTGGATAAGACTACACAGAATAGAGATTTATGAAGCTCTTTTTTTTTCTCAGTGATGAAAGTTTATTAATCAAAAAAGGTACAAATATAGTTAAATAAGAGGTTTACAAAGAATGGTAAAAATGAAATTCTGGAGCAACATAGTGAAGGGGGAAGGATACATATGAAAAGGGAAAGGGATGTGGAAAGGGTTTGTATTAACCATTAAAGACAAATGAATGTTACAATTAGGAATTATTTGTAAAGTCTAAAAATCAAATATGACTAGTCTTTTAGGAGTACAATATTGGGAAAGTTGAGAAATAGGAAAACACTCGGAGATAACATAAAATATGGACTAAATCAATCTACTGTTCAGTTCTTCCAAATGGCCTTGAATATCTTCACAAGAGAGCAATCCTTTGGAAAACTTATGGAGAACAAGGGAAAAAAAATCCAAGCTTCAAAATGTCTCTGCTGAAAACCATTCGAATCCATCATGAAAATCACATGAACAGTAAAAGGTCAGCCCTATCAATAGCAACATTGGAAGTAATAAAATTAATTAAGGTGGATCACTTGCAATTAGAATCATGAGGCCAAACTGCGACCTATTTTGCAATAATACATGGATAAAATCACTCATGAGAATCACCATGAATAACGTTATTTTTTCTATTTTGTGAATGAGAAAAACCAACGTTGGTAACGATCACCACAGCGCCCTCATCCCAGACCCCTCCCTCAAAAGAACTAGGATTTAGACCCCTGGGAGTTCTCCCAACAACTGGACCCTCTCATTCATTCAACAGAATTAAGTGAAATGAAAATTTTCATTAAAAGGTAAAATTTCTGTAGAAATCGTTTGTAATTTCAGTGGCTGCCATATATTCACATAGCATTTTTATAAAAGTTGAAATTACGCTTACTTGTGATTACATTGTTGATATAGCTTGTATATGAAAAGAGAGCTAAAAAACTCCTCTTTTTAATAGGGATAGTTTTAGAGAAATTTAATTCCCTAAACTAGAAAAAAGGGAACGAAACAGGGTGTCAGAAACAGTGTTAACTGGAGTCCTTGGCTTCCTCTAGTGGACTCAAGCTCTTTTTGTCTAGCAGCTATTTAGTTACTAAAACTTACAGTAAGCAGTATAAAACTGGTGAAAGAAAAATTTGCAACTGAGAAAGGAACTTAGTCAACTGATAGATGTTTATAAATATTTTAATGGCTTTTTTTTTTGTAAATTATGCTTATTGATATGAGTGCATTTATATATATATTTCTCCATATATATATATTTGTGTATGTAATTTAATTTGAATCTATCATACTTATCCTTTATATCAGTATCAAATCATCGGTTCAAGATAGTTAATCAAAAAAAAAATATTTTTTTAAAAAACAAAAGTATTTTTATTATTTTAATGTTTTTCTTTTTAATGTATAATTTATCAAATATACTTTTATTTTTATAATGAAAGCACATTTTTTGTTTAAAAAAAAATATAGATGGCACATGTGACTTTTTTTGCCAAATTTAATCCAAGACAACTTTAAAATTTGATTTTTTAAATATTTAATCCTTTGAGATGAATTTTGTTTCATTAGAATTATCTCTGAATTGGAAAAAAAATTCGCAGAGCGAAGATTATATGACATTTTATTATAGGAATTATTATTTTTGTAACAGTATAATAATATTAAAGAATTAATATTCTTTGAATAAAGTCAGATTTATCAATGCAAATAAACAAAATTGTCAAATATGTATAGATATGAAGTATTAACCTTATAGCTATTAGTATTATGCATATAAAATATTACTTTTATAATGTATTCATCAAATTATTTACATCTCTGCATTTGTTTGTATTTGGGATATAATTATTTATTTTATCACCTTTATTAAGTTTTGTATCTGGTGCTAGATTCAAAGCTATAAGTATGTTCAATTATATTTTATTAATTAACAATAACATTTACAATAGTTCTAGTTAATTGGTTTATAAAAATAAGAAAATCTAAAGTTATATGTTTGTTAACTATAAGAAATATTATCAAAATCACCCTTTTCTTTATTTTGCTGTAATATCTTATATAAATACAGTTTATTCAAACTACTTCAATCACTTTTTAGAACAACCCTTTATTTGTATATATATACATGCATCTACTTTTCTACTGTCCTGCAGTCTTCTTCAGTGCCAATTTACTTTAATCTCTTTAAGAAACGTTTTTTTAAAATGATTAAAATAAATTGACTCTGAAGAAGACTGCAGAACAATTGAAATGTAGGTGTATGTATATATATATACAAATAAAGGGTTTTGCTAAAAAGTGTTCAAAGTGGTTTGGATAAATTGTATTTGCTAATTATAGTTTATGACACAATATCCAGTATGCTGTTTGTTCAGTTACAGGGTGCAATCTCAAACTCTACACGTAACATATAAGCATTTTATTATCTATGGTAGGTTTTTCAGGAAATGTATTCCTTCACTACAGACCATTATATTAAAAATAAACAGTCTTTTTCTTGTGACAGTCTGATTATCTTATTGGCTTTATAATTTTTCATTTGCTAATCAGATTGGTTATCTGATTTCTTTCAGTCTATTTTGTTCGAGGCTTTAGTTAGCAACATATCTGCTTGTGGGTCTAATCATTACAGTATTTCAAAATAAAATTTTAGAATGCAAGAAGTAAGTTGTTAATAACAGAAAGAAGATTTCTTGATTTTTTTTCTGGGACGTTGTAGGAGTTAATGACTGAAAATTACCAGTGCTTTCAAAATACTTTCTCAATATTTGTCATATGATTGTTTAGCAATAGCACTCTGTAAGTAAAAGTTGCAAAGGTAGAAATTATTCATATGTTAAATTAAAACTTTTTTTTTTTTTTTTTTTATTTTTATTTTTTTTTTCATATTAATTCCCACCACCAACCCAAACCCCCCCACACTTACCTCATTTTTTTTTATAAAAAAATACTGACAAGAAAAAAAACTCCCTGAGAAAACTCGAGATAATGGAAATGAAATATGGCATGGATAGGGTCACATGTATTAGTTTAGCTCTGTTTCTGGTTAAGATGTCAGTGATATGAAATGTGTATATTTTATAAAAAAAAACAAAACATTAATATCTAGATGTTAAACCAGGAATTTTATAAGGACATTTAAAAACTAATCAGTGAAACTAATTTTTATTTTAATGTATTGATTATAGAATTTAATGCAAAATTACAATCTCTTACATATAACTTCATCATTTGTTCAGAATAAATATAAATAACAAATTATTATAGATTAATTTCCACGTTTTTAAACATTCTACACTGGCTTTAATACAAACTATTTCATGGAAATATATTAATAACTATTAGTAATCATTTATTAATAGAGGCATTATCTCTAGCCCAATTGTATATTTTTAAGTCTGACTATACATCTGAGATTCTATGTCCATGTTGATAGTTTTACAAAAGTTAATTTTACACATCAATTCAACAATCTTTTTTAACTTTTCTGTTTTGTTGCATTATTTTTCAAACACTGCTAATTATTTGTGTGTTATAAATGGTAAATCTTCTTTCTTTTACACATCTTAATCAATACTTTCTTCATAATTTCTATATTTCTAAATATATATCTAACCCAATTTCTTTTTGATTTTATAATTTTTTTAAAATACTTTAGAGAATGGCTTTAATCTTTACCGTATGCTCCTTGAAGGTTTATAACAGTCAAACAGTATTGTTTTTTGACTATAGAAGGACCTCTCAAACCTCGACGCAAGATAGTAACTTTATAAAAATAAGAGGAGCCATCTTATCTTTAACCTAAATTACCGCTTACATAGGCCAATCTAAAGCATCTTAGTTTGAGAGTGTGAAGCTATTACTCTCTTCACTTTTTAAGTTCACTATTTACTTCACACATTAACTTGCACAAAATCATGCGATTTACAGAGAGTCAATATTACAATCTTTATAATCGAAATGTATAAACTAATGTAAAGTTATGATTATTTATTAAGCACACAAGAAGTATGTAAATACTTTAGAGAAAGTCTTTAACCTTTAGTATATGCATCTTGAATGTTTATAATAGTGAAACGATATTGTTTTTTGACTATAGAGTAATCTCTCAAACCTCAACACAAGATAGTGACTTAACTTTTCATATACTCTCTTCAACCCTCCACTACTCTACTAACTCTATCTTTGTAAATTATTTGTTCCATTTGTCTTCAAATTGACCTCAAAGATCTTGTCTCTTTGTCCCTAATTGATTTATAAAAGAACTTATTCTAAAATAAATGTTTAACATCTGTTTTTTTTAATCTAACTTGATCACAGAATAACTTTATTTTTTATTAAAAATCTGTTTACTCATTGAAATTCTCATTCTTAATAAGTTCAAAGTTATTTTTATCATTAGATAATCAATTATCTATATATTTAAAATCATTAATCTGCCATATTGCTTCTTTCCTAATTTTTATTCTTAGCCTTTTATCACATTATCTACAATGATTATTTTTAGATATATTACATAGTAATTTTTGTTTTAAGTGTTTTACAGCTTTACAAATGTGATTAATACAACTCAAAATTTTGCTAAACTCTTAGTCAATTTCTATAAAAACTGCAATTCTACCAGAAAATCATATGCAGTGAACTTTTTTACCTCCACAGTAATTTATCTTTTTCTCTTTTTAAATTATATTCTTCACAATGTTTAAATTTTAATTTTTTAATTTGTTTATAAACTTTATTTTCATAATCTGCATGTGATAAAAGAACAAATCTATTTTTCTTATCCTCCTTATCCTTATCCAAAATTTACTCCGTAGTAATGAAAACAACAGTGATTTAATATTTTATCTACATCCTTATTGTTTTAATCTTTTACATTAACGTAAATTTTTTTTAATAATATTATTGAAACTTCTGCACTTCAGCCAGCACCAATAGACTCACAAACAACTCAAAAGACTACTAGATCCTACATCAACATCTCAAGTGGTATATCAAATGCAATGCCCTCGGGCCGGGTATAGATCCTCGTATTATGGGGAAACAAAAACGAACATCACAAATAGAGCATTGCAGCACATGTATAAAAGGGCACTGAATAACAAAGAGACTACATCAGTATTCTTGGATCATGAAAGGACCACCGGTCATAGATTCGAACCTACCAACTCCAGAATGGTGTGCAGAGAGAGAAATGATCATAGGCATAAAATGAAAGAAACATACTTCATAAATAATGACACTCAATCGATCAATAGAAAAGACACCTGTTTTGCCATTTCAAAAAGATGGTCAAACTAATCCAGACAAAATTTTAAACAAAATAAAATACTAAAACACAGCACCTAACTAATTTGCATAAATTAGAATACTCCGCCTCATTACTATCAACTGCACTTAGCTATGAATATGAAGCCGTGGAGCTTTGAAAGCGCTAAGCGTAAATAAATATTAATAAATATAGCTTCTCTAACAAGCGTAAAAGCGCATAATTTTTGGTATTAATAAAAACAAGCAAAATTATTAAATGGTAGCATTAATGACTTCATCCTGTTAAATTATACAAGTGGTAAACAAGTTTTGATTTGATATCCACATGAAGAAGGATCATGATTATATTATGAGGCATTATTATTGGAAACATATACAATCTCATCTTTTTTATATAATCATTATTTAATATAAGAATGGTTCTGTTAATAACTAACTAGCCTATTACTCATACTTTGTCAACTACTGAAATATGATAGCACTCATTTTTGTTGTCTGTTTATATTTCTTTACCCTGGAATTAATGATACAATTCTTTTTTTTTTTTTAAAAATAAATATTTTTATTTTTATAATATGAAATGATTTTCTTTACAATGTCTTTATTTTTTTTTTAAAATAGCACTAAAGACCTATTTGCTGACATTTGTTGCAACATTTTTTTTGTGAATTCAGAATTCAAATAACTCATGCTATCTTTATATTTTTGTATAATATTTCATTCAATTCACTTTTTAAAAGCTGTTCCTTGGTTTCACAAATGATAAAATTGTTCTTTATTTTGATTAAGTTTCAATTTTTTTTTTAAAACTACCATTTTTTTAACCAAATATTCAATTCACATTAAAGTTTGAGTTTTAACATTAATTGTAAAGTTTAAAAAATGATTGAAAAATATGACGGTTATAAATAAAATGTGCAGATAATAAATACAATTTTTGCAATAATGTTTGTATTTTGGAATATTTTAAAAAAAACATGATAAACCACAGAAAAATAATATGCATGTGTTTCCTCCAGTGTTCATTAAAGTATCCGAATTCTGATGGTCATAAAAAGTCAGTGAATTCTATTATAATTTTGCTAGATGGGAGAAGTTGTAGAGTTATAGCGAATACGATAGTGTTCTACTTTAACATGGTTTTTTAAATGAGGAAATATAGATTTTTAATTATTGCATTATATATATTCTATTTTGGAAATTGAAAATTTTGCAAAATATTTTTTATTGTTAATATTTATTAAATGAAAAAAAAAATGATTGCGGAATTGATAGAGAAATTTTTATTTAACAAAAACGTAATATTTTTCTTGTATACAAGTGAAACTTGTTTAATATGTACTTGGATTTATTTAAATATTGTTTTAAAAATGTCATTTTCTCAATCAGACAATATCTTTTCCACAAATGTAAAAACACTATACACCTGGGTCTCATTTTATGCGGATTTATTTAACGCGATTTTGAAGTTACGCGATTCATGTTTCTTCGGAAGTCGAACTCTGATAATGTGCTATTACTTTAAATAATAAATTTTGCGCACTTACGCCATATTGAAAGTAATAGCACATTATTGGAATTCGACTTTCATCTTAGTAATTTCAATATTTTCAGTACTTTATATAATAGTAAGATTTTATGCAATAATGAAATTAAAATCATGATTTCCACATTTTATGTATACCCACATTAAATTTTACAAGATTATAATGTAAATTTGTTCAGACATTGTGCATGTTAATTTTGCATTTTAAATCACATTCTGTTTTTGCTTTTTAAAAAAGAACGTAATCAATTATTAATCATTTAGTGTCCGCAAGTTTATTTTTAAAAGATGAATAATAGCAGTGGGCACAATTAAATTTGGCAATTAAAAATTAAAATCTGATTTTTAATTGTGATGTGAAACGAAATTTGATTTTTAAACGGAATTGAAAATTAAAAAATTAAAGACAAAAATAAGAATTTAATTTTTAGTTGTTAGATTAATTACTAATTACGTTGTCACCAGAAAACCATTAACACAACATGAGAGTGAAGTTGGCGCTAATTGCATTTCCTCTTGTGAAGAATCTGATTTTTTTACCAGTTTGCAAACGAACCTGTTTATTGGCAAATAGCGATAATAATTAAAACGTGTATAAAAAATTGTAAATTACTGTAAATTATGCATAAAAATATATTGTTTTGAATAAAATTAAATATTATAGTTAAAAAAAGTTTGTCTTGTATCAATTTTTTTCAAATTTGAAATTTTTTATTAGTCATATTTTATTTCCTTATTTTTTTTTGCGTGAATTTTAAAGGAATTTTACGTTGCCGCTTTGCTTTTATGTGATTTTTGAAAAATCACAGTCCATATCCCCCCTTTTTCAAGGTAAGTTACGTCTATTTTTGTGCGATTTCTTTTGCGCGTGTTTTCTGAGGAACCTATCTATCGCGTAAAATGAGACCCAGGTGTAAATTAAATGCATAGTAATGTAACTATGATCTTGTCGTAGATAATATTAAAAATAAGGAATATGACTTTGACCTTTATTTATATTGTATATCACTGTACATTTAAAATATTAAGTTGGTAAACACCTAGTGTTATATGTTGGAATAAATTTTAAACTTTTATTTCTCCACACATATTTTACACACATGACTAAAGATATATAAAAAAGTACTTGATATATTTTTCAGACCGTGTGATGTTTAGTAGGAGATGCTTTCATGGTAAATTTTCCAACCAAAGGTGAATGGGGATATCAGAGGCAATTAGTCAGTAACACTTTATTATTCTCAGTGATAGTTTTTTTGTCATTCTTTCATAGAGTTTGCGCTAAGGTATTTAAACATAAAGAGGTATATCATAGCTCTCTATATTAAAACATTTAAGAACAATGATATACTTTTGTATACTTATTAAAAGAGAAATTGGCAAGATTGTAATATAATCTATGTCTAGAATTTTTTGTGGGTTTTCAAACTTGTCATTCAATTTCTTTGAACTTTATTGAAAGATTATTAAATTAGATTTACATAAGAATAATAATCATGTTGGAAATAATCCAACATATTGTTACGTGTAGAAAGTTTTTTATTGTGATATACGTCATGGAGTCATGGAGTGCATACGTGATTTATTTTGAAGAGTCATTCGCACTTTAGGAGCCAAATTGGAAATGTCCGTGTATTAAATATTTTATCACCTCTCCATGGTATAAACAATCTTATTAACCCTTTCCCCCATTTGCAAATGCAATCTATTACTTTTTTCTTCCCTATAATTTTCTCATTTTCAACTCAAATGCATTCATCAATAGCTATGACAAATATCGATTTCCAGCACACCTCGCCCCCCCCTCCAATGTTTATTTTTCCGATTTTATCATTTAAGCAATCTATATTTTTAAACCTCTCACATTATTTCATGTATTCATTTTTTTAAATTTTAACAACTCAAGCTTAGCCTTAAATGTAATCCTGTTCTATTCATAACTATATTTAACTTTACCTAAAACATTCTGTTTTGCTTTCATATAGCCACAATTTAAAACAAATTAATGTATATTTATATTAAACTACACATTTTAAAAAATAAATTCTTGGAAATGTGTGACTCAATTTTTGTTTATCCAGTCAGTGTAATTGCACCTGAAATTTGAATCCAGGTGAAACTGAAAATTTTTTCAGGTTCCAAAGCAAATTTAAGATTTTTTTATTATAGATATCTGATCCACTCTCAATCTAGTTAGCTATGCGACTACTAATCAGTAAATGGATATTTAGCTATTATTCATGAATATTTATTAGCCATCATTTACTATCCTGGTAAGTATTGTCTTTTTCTTGTCTTTTACTTTGAAAAGATTATGGTGAGCTATTGAATAAAAAAGCTGTTTTACTGTACCTACCTATCTAGCATTACAAACATATATGAGACAAGATACATAGGTTTTTTTTTAAAAAAGATATATTCTACTACTTTAATAAAATTAATAATTAATAAAATTAATAATATGTGTTGGCCTGAAAGAAAAATCCTGACCTTGTTTTGAAATCTGAAAATAAAATGTGTATTTCACAAGATTTGAATCACATGTCATTGTTATGATAGGCGGATATACTAACTATTACAGCTTAAAACCTTTTTACTAAACACATAAGATAATATAAAGCCAATTTATTTTATAAGAAATTTGTAAAAATTCTTATTTTATTTATAATAAACGATTTCCTGAAGAAAATTATTTTCCCTTCTTAATCAGTTTTATTATGCTCCCCCCAATTGTTTTTTGTAATTAATCTTTTAATTTTTTATTTTTTTTAAATAGACTGTATTTCTAATAGAAATTTTTTATTCTTTTAAATGAATTTTGCCCATTATGTAGGCAGAAAAAATGAAATGATGTTTTTTTTATTTTTATAAATGTCCCTAAGCTCTTAACATTTGATTATAATAGAGTCTTACGACATCTCTATTTTTTTTTTTTAATAAAACAAATAGTTCTAATACATCTTTCGTGATTAGTTAACAAATTAAATGAATTTAAAAAGTTTATTCATTTTTATTTCATCTGAAGTAGAAGTCATAATTTGTAATTAACTTTATTATCGATGGTAGTTTCAAAACAAAGCTCATCCTTCCATTTTTCTTGGTAGCTCGATGATATTGAAAAGTACTTTCTGTCTCCTTGGATAAATCTTTTATCTGCTCTTTTTATCTGCGTAAATCTTCAATAATCAATCATCCATGCTTGGTGATTGCTAAAAGGAGTCCAATTAGTTTAGTTCTTTAGATTTTTTTTTTTCATTGAATGGTCAATAAATCGTCTAAAAGATTTTCTTAAATAGTCTCATTTTGTTTTAACTCTCTGAAGGTGAGAAAATATTTCACAGTATAATGATTATTTTCTTTATAATTTTTTTTTCTACCAATGTTTGTCATTTATATCAACTAAAGGTTTTATTAAATGAAAACCTATGATTTAAATAAAGTTGTTATAATAATAAGAGTAAAGATTTAATTTAATCTAGATATTCCGACATTTCTTTTATAATCCGCGTTTACGTAAATTTATATGTGGTGGATAAATAAATCGTAATTTAAAATGAGAAATCATGTTTGCTAATATTTAAATCATGGAAGATGATTTGTGTGATTGTAAATATATATTCATTACTGTATATGAATCTCCGCATTTCTATTTATTTATTTATGCGTCTATGGTTTGCATATATATATATATTTATTTAATTATTTCTGCGGAAAATCATTGCTAGAAAATGAAATTATTAGTTCTGCAAAATTTTTAATTTTTGGTTTTAAAAAGATGAAGTTACCGATTTGTTAATCTTTTGTCTCTTCTATGCAAGATTTTTTATTAAAATCATTACAACTTACCTACTGGCAACTTGTAGACATAAATGAAACAAAAGAGAATAAATTGGACTTTGAAGTGGTTATAACATAGTTGATCATATCTAAATATTAATAGAAGTTACAAAAGCAGCTAATAAGAACGTATTACCATTATGTTTGATTTGCATATTATGAAAAGATTATTTGATTCGATAAGCATTTTGTTATTGTTTGAAACTTTGGATTATCAAAATATAATCCCAGGAGTGCCGATTTAATTTGCGCTCACGGCCATTTTGAAATCTAAAGACCAACCAAAATCACCGCTGACACATCCAATCGATAAATGGTATAAATATTGAATTAAAGTACTTTAAATTCATATTTTAGAAATTATAAGCTAGTAAAAATAATATGCTTTATTTCATATGGACATATAATATAATCTTTTAGTATTTGGAAAATATAAACTTGGTTTGAACAGGCTTCTGATATTTTGTATCAGCCAAACCATCCTTGCCTTTTCCTGCAAATTCCGGCACTTTGCACATCATATTTCAAATATTTTGTGACGGTAATTTTTTTTTAAAAAAAAAACCTAATAAAATAAAGCATATTATTTTTACTAGCTTATAATTTCTAAAATATGAATTTAAAGTACTTTTATTCAATATTTATGTCATTTATCAGTTGGATGTGGCAGCAGTGGTTTTTAGATTTCAAAATGGCCGTGAGCACAAACTAAATCAGGACCGTCCCAGGAATCTGAATATTTCTTAAAATATGATTAGCTGAATAGCAAATCCTGATCTACCATATAACAATAAATATGACAAACATTAAGGAGATGCACACATCTCTGGAAACATAAATTTAGCACTCATATCTTAAATATGTAAACAATAAACTACCAAGATCTATTTCTATAATGTATCTATCACATATCACATTTATTAAAATACAAGAAATGCAAAATTCATTATATGCCAACTATTAATAAAAGGCCACTAAGTTTTACCAACTTATAATTTATTCAAATGCATTGGTGTTTGAAATGATTTCAATTTTTACATGTCTTAAAGTTTCAATAAAAGTTTACTATTACTAATAATGTTTCTTAAAGCATTCTTTGAACCAAGAAGTTTGGATATAGAAAGAAAAAACCCCCCAGAAAATGGTGAGTCAATGATTCATAGCATACATGAACAAGCAGAGAAATTTAAAAATATGGACATGATAATTTGGCAAAGAAAATTCTCTAACATCAAATATTTATTTTTTAAATATGTTATGAAGAATGAAACAAAAATATAGAAATAAAAATGGTTGTAATCGAATTATTAACTTGTAAAGCATAGGAATTAAATGACAAATAGCAAAACTATAATAGTAATAAAAATCAAGTCATACACCACATGATTTAATTTAATAAGCTTGTACTACAAATGTAATATAATGAGCATGCTAATAGCTTTTAACAAGCTTTTCCAAATATCCCTATCCCCAAACCGGTTTCAAGCTGTGACTATCATCAGTGAGGTATGAGGATATTCAGACATTAGATCTAAAAATACCAGTGTAAACCCAGCATTTATCTAATAGTTAACTATTAAGTAGAAAATCTGAAATTTTCAGACATCTATATGACTTGATTTTTATTACTATTATAGTTTTGCTCTTGATGCTTTGGCAATGCTATATTGCTAAATCTATTAATATATAGTATATCTGAACTTAGTTTAGTCCCATATGGGTATTTAAGTTAGATCGCTCGACATGTAGATGTCTGAAAATTTCAGATTTTCTACTTAATAGTTAACTATTAGATAAATGCTGAGCTTGTGCTGATATTTTGAGATCTAATGTCTGAATATCCTAGCACCTCACTGATGATAGCCACAGCTTGAAACCAGTTTGAGAATAAGGATATTCGGAAAAGCTCGTTAAGTGCTATTAGCATGCTCATTATATTACATATGTAGTACAAGCTTATTAAATTAAGTCATGTAATGTATGACTTGATTTTTATTACTGTTATAGTTTTGCTCTTGAGGCTTTGATGATGTTATATTGCTAAAGCTATTAATATGTAATGTATCTGAACTTAGTTCGGTCCCATATGGTTATTTAAGTTAGATACCCAAATTTGAAGACATAGATGTCTGAAAATTTCAGATATTTTACTTAAAAGTTAACTATTAGATTAATTCTGGGCTTGTGGATCTAATGTGTGAATATCTTATCACCTCACTGACAATAAACACAGCTTGAAACTGGTTTGGGAAGAGGGATATTTGCAAAAGCTTGTTAAGAGCTATTTGTATGCTCATTATATTACATTTGTAGTACAAGCTGATGCATGACTTGATTTTTATTAATATATATATATATATATTGTACTGTTTATTTATATATAATGCAAATATATTGGCATTTGGTAAAAGCTAAAAGAAAAAGTAAATTTAACAATCTTTTAAAAAGACACATTTTAGATTTATTTTTTTTAATTAGTGTAATTTATTTTTTTAAAAACATACAGTGAGAGTTAAAAATAAAAGTTAAAATTGGAAAATATAATAGACATGCAGATTTCAATTAGTAAAATCTTTCTAACTCTGGTTAAAGATGGCGGAATTATGTTAATAAAAAAGACTTTATAACTTAAATTTAAGAAAGAGTGTACAAGATTATTATCTTGTATGCTGATAAAAGGACAAAAGAAAATAGATGTGCAGAGAAGTCTAAAAATGGATCGCGACTATAAAAGGTCAGAAAAACTTAAAACTGAGTCTTTTCCTTAACTAGAAGCTTCCATTAGGTCCGGGATAGAGAAAATGTCCTATCCTGGACTACTCATATGCAGAACTATCATTACTCATATGCTGAGGTGGATCTTCATGCGGAGTGGAACCGATGTGTACAGATACCTTTCATCGTGTAAATCATTCAGAAAAAACATTGAGTCTGGCCGTTAGGACAGGCCAAGAACCTACAAAAATGTTGACAGAGTGAAACTAGTTAACTTCAATGAACTCTTCAGAATGTGTACTACAAAACTTACCGGTAAGATTATTCATATCCCAACTGTGACTAAATTAAGCTTATAATATAATCCTGATAGAGACATTAATTTTCTTATACAAGAGACTTTCATTTAAAGAACTTTTTAGAAGAAACTTGGAAGTGAACTTTAATTGTTAAACTGTTTTAATTAATTGATTCATGTCTGGATTAGCATGTGTGTAGTTTTTCCAATTTATTAGTAATTTATCTTTAAATATTTTAATTTGTTTTGCTTTTGTCAACTTTTCAGTGTGCGTTATTATGGTTAGTTTATTTGTAATCTATTATGTGCAATTTACCTTTGCCAATATTTGTTAATTAAATCCCAGGAGAAATATTCTCAAAGTAAAAAAATAAAGTTACAGGAAATCATAATCCTGATGTTTTAAATTATTTTCTTCTTAATTTCCGATGTGCGATGTGATGGATTTCAGCAGATTCTTGTATGAATCCTGGTGCCCTTACAAAAATAAATAAAAAGCTGATTCTGTCGGTAGTGTTGGTCATAATAATTAGTAGGTCAGTTAATCAGGAAATATAGCTATGTTTTTGGAAATAGGAACAATATATTTTTTTATACATAGCTTGATTAACTTTCATTTTATAGTGTGTAAAAGAGGGCCCACCAGAAACTACCAAAACGTGAAAAACGTTACAATATATATATATGCAACACTATTTACTTACTGTTTTAAATAGTGCTCCTTACAAAGAAAAAAATTGTTAAGGATCAGTTTATTTATATTCAAATTCTTAATAAAATAGTAAATTTAATTAATGTTATTACTATTTCTCTTAGTAATTTAAAAATTAAACATTTGTTCACAAATAAACCATTTTTAATTTCTTGATTAGAAAAAGGTTATGGAATATAGCAATTTTTATGTTTGTATGTAAAAATAAATTCATTTAAATTTAAAATCCTAATACTAGAAGTGATTAAGATAACTTATAACTTTCCAAGAATATTGTCAACCAGTAGTTAATATTAGGGGCATCAATGAAAAAAATGTAACAAAATTAAGGCTAGGAAGTGAATAGTACATTCTTAATATAAGTTTTCTGTCTGCTATGATATAACTTTCAAATTTGTGCCCCAGTTGTCAAAATTCTAAGAATGTCTTTATATATAGTAGTTGTATTTTTTTAATGTTTTTAAATCCTGATAATGCTAATTTCAAGATCAATGATTCCCCTTTTTTTAAGTATTTCCAAAAGCAAGTGATTTCTTTTTATGTGTAGTACTTAAACTATTAAGTCAAAAGATTAGATTTTATATATTTTTATGTGATTATTTTACGAGAGATATTAATGTTAATAATACATATTGTTAACTTTGTTCATTTACTTTATGAAAAAGTACATAAAAAAAACCCAGAATTTGTGTCATTATTTTTAGATGTCACAAATTTAATCACCTTCAAAATAGACTGTCCATTCGATGCAATGCACTGGTCTAAACGTGTTTTACATTTTTCATGGCAGTTGTGAATCTCTTGCTAAATGATGCCCTTTAATACCTTCTTTATTTTTTTCCACCTCTTCCAAGTCCACAAAACATTTTACTTTGGGGAATAAAAAGAAGTTGCATGAACTAAAATTGAGCGAATATAGTGGATAGATAAATGGTTTCATGCTATTTGTTTCACACTTAAGGCTCTACATGCTGGCACATTGTTACAGTGAAGCTGCCATTTACCTCAGTGCTTATTATAAATAACTTTTAAATGGGAGGAATCTACAAAAGATACTGTTTCACTCTTTACTAAATATAAATGCATAAATACTTCATTGGATTTAGAGAAGCAGTGAGAATGTAGTAATATTATTAATTATAAATTACTATTTTTATGATGATAATAAATTAAAACCATAAGTTGGTAATATTTTTGTCATACTTAAAAAAGTTTCATGATCTGCTTAAAAATAATGCATAAAAAATAAAAGGATGAAACTTCAGTTGTTTATTTCGTTAAAGTCTTATTTAAGTCAGAACTTTTCAAACTTTTTTTGTGTGATCTCTTTACAAGAAAAAAAAAAGTATAGCTTTGATTAATGAATCATTCCATACTAATGTATTGCAGGTATAGGTTAGTAACTGTAAAGATATATATATATATTAAAGGAAGAATGATTTATAATTTTTAGTTTTAAAAAATTCATTTTCTCCAATATTATATGACGCCAAATTTTTTTGTGCAATCTGTAGTTTAAAAGCTGCTGATTTTTAAGCAAACAGTGAATCCATGCTATAAATGAATCATATTAATTTATTAAGAATAAAAATGTAAATAAAAATAATTACATTAAGAGTGGATCGTAAAAATCAATAAAAATTAAGACTAATCAATCTTGACTAATTTGTGCAAAAAATATAGTGTAGGACATTGTGCTATATTTGAAAATCCCTTTTAATTAAAATTGATGTGAATGGAAAGGTTATGTGTACCGAGAAAGAACTTAACAAAACAATTTGTAGAATTAGTGGAATTTATAATAAGGTTATGATAAAATAAATGATTATATAAAAACTAAGTAAAAATATATGGAACAATAAAAAAAGTAAGAATATTTTATAATTGGACAAATAGTTAAATTACTGTTTTAATATTTTTACATATTTGAAAAGTTGGTAGTTATATGTTAGGCTAATTTTATCATGATGTAGTTTTAATTGTTAAATGGTTTTACAAAAAATCAAACTTTATTTTTACTTTTCCAAGTACAGTAAATTGATTATTATAACATGCTGGTTAATAGAGAACACAATGTTACAAAAGTTACTATTTTTATCTCTTCATGTGTTGCTGACTTGAGCAAGATCACTTGAACAGTTGTTATGAAAACTAAACAGTTCATCAATTTTCTGTCCTTTTTATTTTCCCATAAGAATGTTCGATTTTAAATATAAATAACATTTTTTGATAGATCTACATGTCATGTAAAAAAGTTTAAATGATCCATTATTTTAATCTGTACTTTGAGAAATATTTTCAAGGACAAGTTTAACAATTAAATGAAATAAAACATTGAAATAAAGTCTAGTATGTATATATTGTCAATTGTTCGAATATGTAATGGTTTTGTAGGCTGCTGGTACTAATATGATAATTAAGTTGAAATAAGATTTGTCTATATAATTTATATTGTTTGAAAAGAAAAATGATTTAAGATTGAAAAATGAATGTTAAGAAAATGTACTGTTATTAAAATTATTAAATATAAATGTGATTTTTATATACAATTTTCTTCAGTTATGTGTAATTTTCTCAAGAAAAAATATTTTTATTTCTGAAGTCAGTGGTTTAGCTTCTGTGAAGCAGATCAAGGAAAGGTGTAAAGATTTCTGGGTGTAAGTGTCCTTTGTGAGGATATATATTATAAATTTTGAAAAGGGTTTTTTTTGAAATTTTTTATAGAAGCTCAAAAATTCTAGTCACACTACTATCAAATGTACAATATTATTAAAAATTTGTGATGGACACTTGATTTATCTAGTTGCATTAATGTACTAGCACTGTTTTACACATGTTAATAATATTGGATGACTTAATTCTTTCTCTCTCTCTATATATATATATTAAACAGGCAAAAAACTCTCCATATAGTAGTGCCACCTTGTGCTAACCAGAGTAATCAATGGATGCCAGAAGACTTGTGCATAAAATCCCTATCTAGTGCCTACTCATCCAATATCCTCAGACTAGTTTCTGGCTTGTGGCCTTCATCAGTGAGGAGCCTTGGATCTGAGAGCACTGCACCTAGATCTTAGGATCTAATGCAACCCTCCAGCAGCCACCTTTTAACTCTCCTTAACTACAAAACTATGAGAATGAGATTGGAAAACACAATAATATTTTCAATCTAACCCTCAATAGCTTATATAGTCATATGGGTCTGAACTCAATTCAGCACCCATACATTTTGCATTAGATCCTAAGATCTAGGTGCAGTGCTCTCAGATCCAAGGCTCCTCACTGATGAAGGTCACAAGCCAGAAACTAGTCTGGGGATATTGGATGAGTAGGCACTAGATAGGGATTTTATGCACAAGCCTTCTGGCATCCATTGATTACTCTGGCTAGCACAAGGTGGCACTACTATATGGAGAGTTTTTTGCCTGTTTAATAACAGTTATGTGCTAGCATGAGATGGTGATCATGTAATGTTTAGTGGTTTTATATATATATCATAGGACATTTTATAACGTGAAGTTTTTAATTGTGATTGTTACCTGATGATTAATGTATGCATTAACTAAATCCATTTTTCTTAATAAAATTTTTATAGCAGGAATAAAATATAAAACTTTACATTTTTTTTTTATTGCAGTAAATACTATAAAAATAGAAAAAAATAAACTAGAATGTATTATATATTTTTAATTTTATGTGTATTTTATGGAAATTTAATAATGAATAGATTTTGAAATAATATTCTTTACAAATATTTTAAGGAAAAGTTAATTTAAGATTATAACAAGCTGTGATTAGGTCTGTTGCTGCTTATTGAAGCGCTTCATTTAGTTGATGATTTATAGAAAAAATAGATTGTCTTTTTGTTTTACATTTTTTAGCAGATTTATTTTTTTCATGCCTTATTAATCTCACTTTATTAATGAATAAAAAGAATAATTTTGAGCCAAGAGGTAATCAGAATTATTATTTATTAGAAGGAATATATATATATAGTTCTAATAATCTTTCTTTTAATTATCATATTAAGATAGAAATTGAGGGGGATTAATCACGAATCTGAATTTAAATGTTATAAATAAAAAAAGTAGATAACTAACAGGATTTTATATTGAATATATATAGAAGAGATTGTAAAAGACCCAGGAAGAGACCACATGTGAGATGGATGGATGAAATAAGTAAGTGTGCAGGGATGATGTGGAAAAGAGAAGCTAAAGATCGGAGAAGATGGATTAAACTTAGAGAGACCTTCATCCTGCAGTGGATTGATAATGGTTGATGATGATGATGATATATACATTTTATAATTAAAGAAACTGTTAAGAAAGTAGCATTATCAAATTACATCAATAGTCAGCACCTTTATTGTGAAAAGAAGTGATAGAAGCTATCACAAAATACCAATACTTCAATCTCATACTCCACTGACATTTACGCTTTTGGTCAAATAGTTGCAAATGCACTATTATATTGTAATGGTCAGTTACCGTGAAGTAATGATGAGAAGTGAAATCACTACAAAGATATTTTCCTTAAGAATAAATTACACAACCAATCAGTAACTGTATGACATATGTTTATTAATTAACACATAAATAAAATAAATTAACCAAGAAAATAAATTGTTGAATTAGTACGATATAGTGCCAAAATTACAATAAAATTATTAATATGTAAACTTAAGAGCATGCTAACGCTCTAAACAAGCTTTTTTATTATTATGATAAATGCTACTATAAGAGAAGGCATTCAAATCATCTTTATCTGAGATTGTCCCCATCCCCAGACCGGTTTCGACCTATGGGTCTCTTCTTCTTGAGAATTATCTTTTAGATAAATGCTTAGCTTGAGTTGGTTTTTTGAATCTAATGTCCCAACTTCTCACTGAAGAGACCCATAGGTCGAAACCGGTCTGGCGATGGGGACAATCTAAGATAAAGATGATTTCAATGCCTTCTCTTGTAGTAGCATTTATCATAATAAAAAAAAGGCTTGTTTAGAGCGTTAGCATGCTCTTAAGTTTACATATTGGTAATTGCAAGCTATATATAAGTCATGTGACATCTGACTTTTTATTATTAATAAAATTATTATTGATTATTAATAATATTTGCAAATACCCAGCATATAATGAAAAACAGCATTAGTAAAATATACACAGCAATAATATTAACTCTAGATTATATTTTATATTTATTCACCATTTTAATTTATGAGATTATATTATTTGTAATTTAAATTTTATAATGGTAGTATTATTCAATCTTGCTTTAATCCTGTATTATATTTGAATGTATCACGTAAGGTGTGTGCACAAAATCACTTAATCAAGATATCTAAATGTAAAAATGAAATGAGATCCTTAGACAAAGGTTAATCCATGACCAAAATATGTTGTCATATTATATATGTTAATTCTAATAAAGTAAATTTATTACCAACAGTAACCTGAAAACTTATTATTGTTATATCTCACTTTTTTATGTTGAATATGAATAAGCAAAGACATAACACCTGTGTACACTACCAATACAAATCATAATATTTAGATATAATCAAACGAATGAAGGAAGGATACTTAACATCATTATTCCCTAACAGCAATATATTCATCTGTCTTCTAGTGCATGCATTAATAAACAATAAATTAATCATTGTTCTCCAGGATTCTCACTTCAACACGTGGAATATAAAATATATATAAATAAAAGAGCAGAATTATCATAATTAGAGTTCAAATAAAACAGAAATTTGCATATGCAATTTTTAAATAATTAAGACAGAATAAGAATATAATATCCAATTTGGAATAATTTAACATCTACATGCCTGTTAGTAGTATTACTTTTATATAAATATCATATTCATGCACACTCTATACTACATCTCTTCATAAATAAATGATAACATATCACTATGATGGTCAAATATCCAATATAATTTATTTGTCCATAATGTTGTCACAAACACATAAATAAATAATCAATCAACAATATTAAAATAAACAACTATTAATAAGTATAATTAAATGTTTATCAAACCGGCTTTCATCTCCATTGAGACCTTCTCAAGATATTATTAATAGTTGTTTATTTCAATCTTGTTGATTGATTATTTATTTATTAATGATAACATATATATAAAGTTAAAGTAAAGAGGGAAAATTCCTTATATTTTGCTTCAGTCCATTCTGGAGAGAGTTAAGATTTGTTTACATATCTAGGCAGAAATCTTGATGTTTCACTCTGCCAAGGAAGTAAACTTTACCATACAGATTTTGAGTATAGCCATTTTTACTTATTTGCAGACGATTCTTTCTGCAATTGACTAACAAGCAGACTATACAAATCCTGCAGGTTTTGTAAGTTATTTATGGAAAATATAACAAAACAAGTAGTGATGGTACAATATGCTGGAAATATTAATTTATTTAAAATTACAACTTAGCACTGCTTTCGACCAGGTTGGTCATATTCATAAAGCTAGTATAGGTTTATATAAATAGAATTTATAATTTTAATAATTTAATTATAAATTAAATAATTTTAGAAAATAATTTATCTAGTGCTTTATAAGATTAAAATACCAACTAATATTATTATTGTTATTATTTTTAATAATTTAAATTATCTTAATCAATATTAAAAATTAACTTATAAAATATTTTAAATAATCATTAAAATGTATATTTTTATATCGTATAAATGATATCACATGACCACCATTTCCTGTGTTTACAAAATATTTTAAATAATCATTAATATGTATATTTTTATAACGTATAAATGATATCACATGACCATCATTTCCTGTGTTTACACAAAACTGTTAATACTGTAGCAAACTCTCTATATAATAGTGCCAGTCAGTACAGTAGATGCAAGATAAGGATTTTATGCACAAACCTTCTTGCATCCATTGATTATCAAGGCTTGCACTGGATGGCACTACTGTATGGAAAGTTTGCTATTATTAATAGGAGGCAGGGGGGTATATACATTATTGGGTCTTTATTTTCAGAAGATGTCTTTTTGTGTGCAGAAAGAAGGGAAGATATGGAAGTTATGCGGAGGACGTGGCGCAAGGGTGGGTAAAGAGATGGGGATTAAGTTTAGTGAAGAAAAATCAAAAGTAATGATGATTAATACTGAGGAAAATGAAGACAAAGAATTTTTATTGGGGGATATAAAGTTAAGTGTGGTGAATAGATATAACTATTTGGGAATCGTATTAAGTAATCAAAGAAACTGCTTGTATGAATGGGAGAAAAAATTGATAAATGAAGCAAAGAAAGGAAAGGGATCGATAAAGGAATTAGCAGTATTTTCATATAATTAATATGATATAGCTAGAATTGTATGGAAGAAAATGGCAGTAGCAGGGTTAACATATGGAAACGATGCATTATGTGTTATTAAAGGAGTATTAGATTACTTGGTAAAGTACAAAGAGAAGTATGAAGATGTACATTAGATGCAGATGTGTGGACAGCAAAGGAGGCAATTCAAGGAGAAATTGGATGGGCAATTTTTTATATGAGGGATGCAAAAAGCAAAATGAAAATGTTCGATAGATTGCAGTTTATGGATAATACAATAGGGATGAGATAGCAATCATGAAATGTTTAGTAGATTGCAGTTTATGGATAATAAAAGAATAGCCAAAATAGTATTTAATTGGATTATGAATAAAGGGCAGGTAACAAGATGGATGAGAAAGGTAATGTGGTATGCAGAATATTTGGATAAAGAATTTATGTCAGTATACTTGTACAAAAGGTGAGATGATGATTGTGTTAGGAGAATTGTTGAGTAGTGTTATAGTGGCAAGGAATGGGATAGAAGAATAGATGCATTAATAAAGAAGAGGGAGTTGGAGAGATAGGGAATGAGTATGGAGAGTAAAAAGAGTTTAAATATATATAGAAGTAAACAGAATATTGGGTGTGAGTTAATTTATGATAATAGCATGGAGAGTAGTTTACTGTTTAAAGCTCGAATGGGATCTTTAGCAATGGGGGATTATACATGTAAATGAAAAATGTGGGTGATTTAGTCTGCAAGTTATGTAAGGAAAGCATAAAAAATATTAGGTATCTGTTAATTGAATGTAAATGCCTGAAAGTAGAAAGGATATAAATAATAAAGTTGTGGAAGAATAAATATAAGAAAAGTGATTATACAAAAAGTGGGTTATTGATTTTTATGCTGGGTTGGGAAAAGATAAGGGGGATTTAGATATAAAAGCCATGGAGTTGACAAAGATTATGTTGTGGAAATGGGATGGAGTAAGATATGGGAACACTTTGGGTGGGGAATGGAAAGGGAAGGTAAAGTGGTTAACAGGTTTCTCTGGGCATAGTTGCTGAGAGATTCTTGATTCCGTATAAGATTTGTATGCATGCACACACACATATCATGCACAATATAATATAATACATGATTCCCTATTAGTGTTATGAGTTAATTATGTCCTAGTTATGCATGTTTTAATTTATTATGTTTAAATAGTTCGTTTTACCATTGCCTAACCTAGCTTGTTCTCAAAATAAATATATTTGCTGTACTGTCACTGTCTCCTTATTTTAACCTATTATTAAATGATAGATGATTATAATTAGGTGAAATGATTATGTCATTTCAATATATATTGACTATGACTTTAGTATTTATGCATTAATTGTTAATAAACAATGAATTTAGTTATAGCGTATTAGAAATATATTTAACACTTTGAAATAAATAATAGATCTTTATCATATATACTTTAATGATACAGTTTATTGTATGATTATTTATCACTGACAATCATGCAATTCGATTTAATCCACAGTATCCTAGAATGGTCTCTATCATGATTTTCATTATACATTCACTATCTACTAATGTAGCTGATAACTTTGTTTTTGTATATATACATTTCTCTTTTTTCATTTTAATATTTTTATTCTGTGCATTTAAATTACATTTTATAAGACTAGTAGGACTTTTTTAAGTAAAGTTTAAAGATATCACTTCGATGAAAAGTTTGTTAAACTGTAAGTTATTTTTTCCTAGAAAAACCTTTTTTAAACAAATTAATCATCTTTTCCATTATCTGCAGAATTTAAACTACAGCAGATATTAATTATCTAAACATTAATTTTCTTAATGCATCCACTTTTGATTATTTATTTGAACATATTTTTAGTACGATGTTGATTTGATAATAGATTTATGATGATTATAGCTATTTAAAAAATTATCAAAGGATTGTAGAAAGTTAGATAAGTGTTTATTTTAAGACTACACTTTAATTACTGTAATAAACTTGAACTTAATATTCAAACTTTTTGTACACAAAAAATTTTTTTTAAAAAAAAATAAATAAATGATTATATATTATTTAAAATATGTTTGTAATTTGCATATTATTTGAAACTTTTATAGCTTTGCAGAATATCCCCAAACCCAGACCAGTTTCTTTAGCAAAGCTTGTTAAGAGCTTACTTGCGAGCTCTATATATAACATTCGTAATACAAGCTTATTAAGTTAGGTCATGTGACATCTGACTTGATTTTTTTTGTAATTTTATTTGAAAATTTATATTGACACTCGTCACCATTAATTATCTGTCATTTGGCAAGAAACAGGTCTATACAACAATTCTCTACTAATTTTCTTTTCTGTTTTATATTTGAATGTTCTAGTTAGTCTTTATTTTTAGATTAGCAGGCAACTTTTTGTTTAAATTCCTTTCCTTTTGTTCTCCAAAGATCATTCCAACATATTTTTCATAATTTTTTTGACCTCTAAAATATATGCCCTAAACATTTTTTTTCCATCTCAATTTTCTTTGCAAATAATCTTTTTTCTTCCTTTTTCCGCCCATAAAATGCAATGATTTCAGTATCAAAATTGATTTCCCTGCTTGTTTGTCAATTTTTAGTGGCTGTTTATGTTGTATTTGCAACATTTTATTTTAAAAATAAAATCAATATTTTATACTGTATTACAAAAACTTAACAAAATGTACAACATATTGTTAAAAGTATTATTTCATATTTGTAAACACAGGCAAAAAGTCAAAACTGAAATACAGTAACAGAACAATAGTATTTTATCATTTTGCTATTGCCAATAAAAACTTGTTTTAATAAAAGATTTATTATTTGAATTCCCTTTCTAAACTCTAAAAGATGACACAGAGTAACGTAATTCTTTGTTAAAATTTAAAATTCCACTTGTAATTATTAATGTATCTTAAAAACAACATTGCTACAATCATAACAGGGGCATTCTTTCTTCAATTAATCGTTACTCACTATTTAATGTTATTAAAGTTCTCTTGACTTGTTCTGTTTTCCAATCAAACACTTTAAAATAAAATTAAAATAAATATTTCTAAAATATTTTGCAAAGACAATCCATAAATATATGAAAAAACTATGGAAAATATACAATTTTTCTTTCTGAAGAAACATAAAAGAAAAAAATGCTTGGAAGTATTTGAACAAGTACTCTTGAAGTCTAAGAACAAAGAGTCTACCAATTAGCAGCATTGTCAGTTTATTAGGAGTAGATTATCGGAATGATAGTGATATATGAAGATTTTTTTGAATCTAATCAATTAATATAAATTTTAATTCCAATTTCTGCCTTTAAATAAACACAAAACCAGCAAATATATGCTTCAGATAACCACAAGAGAGGGAAGAAACATCAAAAGCAATAACAGCACCGGCAGAACATGCTGAAAAAAACACTGTTGGAAGAAAGGCAGTTGAATATTAAAAATAGCAGATGGTAATGAATGAATAATTTTCCATAAATTTTTTATCTCATTCTATATTGATAGAATAGTATTCAAAAGAGGTCTTAGCCAAAATAAAATGGCAAGATAATGATTTATAAAATTGTTACCTATATAACAAGTTATTCATATAGTGCTATATTTTTAATTTGTAACAATCATTAGGGAATCACTCCTCTAGACATGTGCTGTACCTAAGCATGCATATATATATATATATATATAAATTATTATATATATATATATATATATATAGTCAGATCTTAAGTATTTAGAAATGAGAGCATGAAAATCTTAATTAATCACTTTTAATTCCATTTTACTATGTCTTAATGATTGACATTTGCAAAATTTTTACAATTTACTCCATGTCAGTATTAGCTGTAATATTAAACATATATAATGAGTTATTTGTTTATACAGCACTATGATGTGCAATAAATTGAAAAAATTCCACAAGTGTCAATCATTAAGACATAGTAAATGAAAGTAAAAAGGATACTTGAAATATTCATGCTCACATTTCTAAATGCTTAAGAATTGCCTGTACATATATGCTTAGGTTAAAAAGTTAAGGTGGATTCGTCTTACCTTTTTAAAAAGGCTTTATCTTGTGTTTAGAAAGGAAAATATTCCTGAAGTGTTTAAATTTATATAGCACACGTGTAGAGGAGTGATTCCTTAATGATTGTTAAAAATTATTACCTGTAAAATAAATAAATAGTTTGGGAGGCCATGTAATGTTAGAGCATATAGTAGCAGATTGAGTAATTAATAGTTCCATTCAATTACTCTGCTCCTTTTTCTATATTTATTTTACTCAGTTCAAAATCAATCCTGGAACCTTTAGTCTGAGTCCATTACTCCTTCATTATATTAATGTAATAATAAGTAATCATAACTTTAAATATATATAATTGAAATGGAACTAACTACCCCCCTCTGAGTTATATATCATCAATAACTACGAAAAGATACAATGATAGCAGTCTATCTTTTAGCTCTGTTGTTAAATAAGCTTTTTAGTTTTTTGATGCAGTTTTAAATTATAGGATGACTTTGATCTATTATTTTAATTTATATGCAAAGTAAATGATCTGAAATCATCATTAATTATGCTATATTAATGTGCTAATATTCAGCCTATAAAATTTCTTATATTGGTGCAATTTTGGTGTTATAACAGCACTGCAATTGCTATGTCTTTTCTTCTTTATTTTGCGTATGTTAGACCTACCATGTGCAGTTTCATTTGTTGCATAAATGGAAAAAAATCTGAAGATATCAGCATCACACAGGCATATTCAAAATTACACTTTATAATTTGCATATGAAAGAAGTTAGACCAGCCCCATTTTGATCTCAATAGAAATAACAATTTCTGATTGGGAGATTGCTTAGCCCAAAGGCTATAGCTGAAAATTTCATTTGAAAAGAAAAATTGTAATTTTCAGTAATTTGTTTACATATTGAAGGTTATTTATGCAATATTTTTGTAAAATACTTATTTTAAATTAAAAACCTATGTGACTACAATTAGAATTTATTCAAAAACATTTATTTTTAAGAACATAAGTTATAAAACCTGTGTAATGGATAAGTGTGAGCAGTTTTAGCTGGGTAACGGGAATGGTGTTTTGTCAATGCTGGTAAAAAAAATTTTTTTTCAAATTTTAATAATAAATTTAACTCTCCTGCATTTTGACAGTTTTTTTTATTCCATCTGGTGAGAGTTTTTGAAAATTTTCAACCTTATAAAATCTTTATTTTATTCTAAAGCTCAATAAATTGGACATGATATTTTTTAAATTTAATTTTATAATCTATATATTGCAGTTGAAATGCACATATGTGAAGTTACATTACAAATTAATAATGGCTTAGTGCTTTCGGGAGCTTCATGTTCCTATATTCATAGCTAATATTAATGATTGTTGTAGATATCATTTTAACAGATATATGCAAATGTATGCAAATGGCGGTATGTGATCATCTGCAATGAAGCATGCTTCCATAAGCAAATAATATTCTAAAAAATTATATTTGCCCATTTTAAATATTTAAAAACTGACCTGTAAGTATAGCAATACACCATAAACATCACAGATATTTACATAAAAACTAAAAATGAACAAATAGTGTGGACTAATGAATGTAGATTTATGACAACTCTAACAAATTCTGCTTTAAAATCTGATATTTTCATACCAAAATTATATTTTAAAATATTTTAACACCAAATCAATTTTAACAGATGATATAATTGACACTGCCATTTTTTTCTCTTTATACTATGGTTAAGTTTATTAAGTTTTATTTCTAAAAATAAAACATAAATGAAAATATAGAGGATTTGAACACAGACTTTCAAGCACCCTTCAACTATCCACACTATCTCCTACTACTGATATACATGAATGACTGTATTTCAAATCTTACACATTAAGCCTGCATCCTGCCCATCCCTCTTCTATGTATTTAAATGGATAAGGTCCTATACATGAGGGGCTCAGAGTGACTTGAGATCAACATGGGTATGGCAATAATATTGGCATCAGCATGAAATTTGGGTCTTCCATCATCAGATTTTCAATGGTATGGATGGCCGAAGTGTTGGATGTTGGAGTAGATTGAAGCCTTTCTATTAAAGTATGAAGATTTGCTATCTTAATATAAAATGAGCATTGATTATATATGTGTGTGGGAGATGATAATCTAGATCAATTGATGAGTGTTGGTTTAGCACAAAATATGTATATTGGTGATTATTTATCTTTTCTACATGTGTGGTCATGTGTATCAATAGTGTGAAATAGTGTAGATAGTTGAAGGGTGCTTGAAAGTCTGTGTTCAAATCCCCTATATTTGCAAATAAATCTTAAAACATAAATGAATAAATTGAAAGGTTGCTTGTGTATTTCTTTATAATAATTAACCAATTAATATATAAAAATAATCAAAAATTATTTGTAAACAAGCAAAAAAATCATGGGAAAACTTGACCAGAAGGAAGTGAATGCCCTCTAGGTATGTTTTCTGTCATAAGACAAAGGATAAGTCTTTTGATTTTAGCTGAAGTTCATAAGATGTTGTCTTTTCATATTTTTTTTCAACTTTAGCACCAATAAAAGCATTATGTTAAAATCTACTTAAAAAAAAACTGTGGGACATTATTACTTAGGATAGATAATATTAATACTAATAGCTAAAGTTATGGGACAACAGTATTCTTTCTGAGGAAACTATTAGTGACTTTCAATGAAGATGAAGGTTTACAAGTTAATATTTCATTTTAATATATATATATTTACCTTAATGTTAAATAACACTAAATTACTTTTGAATTTAAAAATGGAATTCAGATATCTAACATTTAAGTCTACTAACTTTTTGAATACATGAAATTATATCCTATAATGCCAAGCACCATTGTTATAGTTATAAACCTCATTTAATATTTAATTTTTCTATTTTACAAAGTTTAAATATTAACTTTTAGAATGTCTATTATTTGAAAGTTTACATTTGCAATAAAAAATATAAAAATGATCAATATAGATATAGAAAAAAGATTTAATTGTAAAAATAAATTGTTCAAATATAGATGAAAATCTCACTAGGGCCTTTTCCAATAAGAAAAGAGGGTTATATCATGAAACAGTTAAAACACACAGGACATTATTTTCTGTTTTGTTTTTTTTTTTTTCAAAATTATATATTTTTAAAGTTATATTTTCAGCAAAATAAAAATCCTTCTTTTTCTTTTCAAAAACTTTATTTTTTTATATTATTACGGAACATATATATATTTATATAATCCAAAACTCCAACGTTTCAACTGTTTTTATGTCCCTACAATCATTGTCAAGGATAATTATAATAACACCATATATCTTTCTTCTACTCCCTTTTTTTATGTTCAAAGTCCTTATATATAAATATATATGTGTTCAGTATTGATATAAAAAAATAAAGTTTTTGAAAAGAAAAAGGATTTTTATTTTGCTGATATTATTGTAGAACATATATATTTTAAAAGAAAAAGTCATGGTATATTTGCTGTGTTATTATATATGATAAATATTAGTAAACTTGTATTTGGATAGTTTTTTTTAGAAGAGGATATTGGTGGTGAAGAAATACATATGGATAAGGACTTTGAACATAAAAAAAGGAAATAGAAGAAAGATATATGGTGTTATTATAATTATCCTTGACAATGACTGTATGGACATAAATACAGTTGAAACGTTGGAGTTTTGGATTATATAAATATATATATGTTCAGTATTGATATAAAAAAATAAAGTTTTTGAAAAGAAAAAGAAGGATTTTTATTTTGCTGATATTATTGTAGAACATATATATTTTAAAAGAAAAAGTGATGGTATATTTGCTGTGTTATTATATATGAAAGTTATATTTATGTGCGTCTAGTATTTAATTTTTGTTTAAATCTATTTTCCTTGGTGCTCCAATTTTGAAATGTATTCTAAACTCTTAACTTAGATGCCAGCAAATACTGTTTCTTCAAAATATTGATTGCTGTTTAACAAACCAGTTTTAGTTTTGCTAAATAATACTTTTTATTTTAAAATAATGTAATAACAGTATAAAATTATACTTTGTTTTGCATAATTAGTTAAGATAATTGACTTCCTACTCTATTTATGCACCTTGTTTATAGTAAGAATGATCCTAACTTATTTCTGTTTTTTTTTTTTTTATAAGCTTAAGGAATGATGATTATCTATATTAATAAAACCATTTCAAATTTACATTAAACGCTGTATCACTAACGACAAAGGCTATGAATGTGGGAGTTAGCATACCCCGAAAGCGCTAAGCCAAATATTATTAGTGGGGAGTAGATTGAAGCCTGTCCGTTAAAGTATGAGGATTGTCTATCTTAATATATATCTGAGCACTTATAGTATATATGTGTAGAGATGGTAATCTGGACCAACTGATGATTGCTGGTTTAGCATGAAATACGTATATTGGTGATTATTTATCTTTTCAACATATATGTGTTTAAGTGTATCAGTGTTATTAGATGGAGTGGAGAGTGGTGGGTCGTGTGAAAGTCTGTGCTCATACCCTAATATTATTTATTAGTTTAATGTCACCAATTTGTCATCAATTTGCGTTAAAGCTCAATATAATTAAATATCATAAGGATTTTTATTTATTTTATTATGATTCTTTGATTATATTATGCTTAAGAAGAAGAAGAAAAATTTGAAACAGTATTGATAATTAGAGCTGTTTCATAAAATTTAATGAAAGTGCAGAGAGCTGCATTATAAATGAAATCTTATTCAACTAATGTAGATTTCAGTATGTTTAAAGATTAAAAAGTGAGAGGGATATGAATTTCATTTGATTGTGCAAACAAATAATGCAGTTGTAAAAATACATAAACTTCTGATCTATAAAAGTCTGGGCTTATTCTATTATCCATGATAATTTACTAGAATCACTGGCAATAGCATAAGGTCTGAACTGAAGGATAAATAATTTTCTAGAATATATTGTTCTTGGATTAAGTTAATTTTATCACGATTACGTTGAACAATTTGCTTTATTATATTGTTTGGCCATGATATTAGATAAAATTATCATTGTTAATAGTTTTCTATATTACTGGATCAGTATTGTAAGTATATTCAGTGGCAACCATTTATTACTGCCAACCAGATTCCTGGAATAGCTTTTGAATATTGGCTTTCAGAAAGAATCTAGGGATTATGGGTACTACTACGTGGAATATATTTATTACTCATGCTTAGAAAGATGGCTTTAGAATATAATGATCGAATCGATTGTTGCAATGTTAAATTTAAGACAGAAAACTCACGTGGTACTTAAAATTTTAAAATATTTAATTAAATAATGTCTCATTTAGCATTTTAGAGCAATTTTAGTATATTATTAGCAGAATATATATTGTCATATATATATATACAGTATATCATTAGTTTTCTTAGCTTGAAATCTTCATTTACTAGCATTAAAACTTTATTGATTTTTTTTCCCTGTTGAACATTTTTGACAACATGAGAGAAAGCTATTGACAAGGATTTATTTGTTTGCATAATCAATCATTTAAACAAATAATGTATTATTTATTTTCAGATGGGACGAGCCATTTTTGTGTTAACTATGGTATTACATGATGTGTTGATATAACGGGAAAAGTCAGTATTACGAAATTTGTGTTAATTTAAAATATTTGTCGATTAATAATTTATAGAAGTCAAGCGTTGGTGGCCTAGCGGTTAGCATAGCTGTCTTCCAAGCAGCTAACCCGGGTTCGCTTCACGGTCAACGCTTTGACATATATATAAAATTATAGAATCTAATATATAAACTGATTTTTTTTTTCCGATTTTTTTTTTTTTAATTAAAAATAAATTAAGGAAACACATTTTAAAATTTATTTCTAAAGTGAAATTATATTACTTTAATTACAAAATAGTTTTTTTTTTTTCTCATGTGTCAAAGCATCGGCCGGGAACCGAAACCGCAAGCCCGGGACAACTGCTTGTAAGGCAGCTGTGCTGACCTCTCGACCACCAATGCTTGACAATTACAAAATAGTTGTTTAAAACACTAGATGAGAATAGTAAAAAAATTAAAACTGTATTTAATATTGAAATATTTTTTCAAAGACAATATCAAAATCATTTTTTATGAACCTGAGAAATAAAATTCCAGTTTATCTCATAACTGAATTAATCATTTATAATTAGTTGCAGCTAATTGAATTGGAGGTTAATATAAATGTGTAAATACCATAAATATTCATATACAATTTAATTAGAAGCTAATTTTTTTCACAACAAAAGTCATTAATTAGAATTTCACATAAAATTCATTAAATAAACTAATTCCCATGTTTACAAATGATACAAATAACCTCCATTATATAAAGAGCAATTTTTGAACTTATCTATTGTTATTATTAATATATATATGTGTGTGCTCTGCGCACAGGTATATATTAATTTATTTAAGCGTTAATGAAGTAAAATCTTAACTATTGCTATTATCTAAATAGTTGTTTTGTTTTTTTTTTTAAAAAAAATATTCCATTAAAAATAATACATTTTATCATTTGCATAATTTATCTCACAAATTTTTAAAATTTACCCTCCATAGTTAATTACACTTATTCTACCTTTATTTATTTATACATAAAATGATAGTAAAATTTCCTCATGTGTTTTAATAAAATTTAATTTCTGATTTTACTGATATAAATTTTCAGAATTTTTTATTATTAATATTTGTCAGATATATGTACATTTTTCAAAATCAATCATATATATTCTTGCAATCTTAAATTTTTTTTAAATATCTCTAATTATACTTTAGATCATAGGTTCCCAAACTTTTTAAGGCCACCGCCCCCTTTGCAAGACATAAATTTTGTAATGCCCCCCCCCCTCTTAAGTATAACAGTTTTCCATGTTCAATCTATTTGATATTTTTGACATAAATAGCAACTAATGATACTGTACTAGATGATGTCTACCCCGTAATTCATACGATGCACACAAGATATAACATGCTGTCAATGTCACGCATCGGAATAAGTTATCCACATAAAGTCAATATCAATAACTAGAAGAAAAAAAATCAAAATTTAAAGTTATTAAATTTAAATTTAAATGAGTCAAGTCAAACCAAAATCGATTATATTTCCTGATTTCTCTCTATCCAGAACTCTAATACCCTACTAATTGGTACCATGAAGTTTTAGGTAGTATATCTTTGAAAGGCTGAACCTAAACCCCACCTTTATGTGCCACTTTTGAGAAGAAAAAAACACTTTCAAAAAGGAAATACCACTGCCAACAAAACAAAACAAAAAACCAAATCAGCATCTCAACAAATTTTCAGTAATCACATACAGAGGTTACAAAAATAATAATTTCACGCAAAGTAAGATTTCTCTTTTCTCAAATAGAACAGTGTGTGAAAAACAAACAACAATAACAACTAATTAATATGTATATATAAAAGATATATTTTGTGGGTTCATCTGTGTTAAAAAAATTTAAATATTAAATACCGATGTTTAGACTTGATCACACAAGTCATCCACTGGGTGATAAAAAGTAGGAAGACAGTTGTAGAGACACTACAATCACTGATTTGAAAAAAATGTTCAGGTTCCACCAATAGCAAAAATGTTAAATTAATAATGTTTTTTAAAAAAATCTTTTCAAATAGGAGGAAGTTTGCATGTATTATCTCGCTTATTGATCAATCTGGCATTTTAAGTATCTCAATGGCTTCTCTAATTTTGCTCTGGTATAGATTATCACATCTTGATTAATTTGGTAGAACTGTTTTAAAGTAGGAAAATCAAATAATTTATAGAGAAACAAAAAAAAAATACAATAAAATTTATAACAACAAGACATAATGATAATAAATAAAAAAAATTATACCACCTGGCTTCCTCCTGGTTTCTTTCCATTAACCATCTCCGGACTTAGTAACTTTTAAGTGTGCCATAAACCATGACAACAAGGTGGCAAGGACTTCCCTTCTTGACAGTAATATGTAGGTATTAATGTGTTCATCATCGTCCACAAGCATCTCTGGATGGTGCACTAACATTAGGAGTTTACTTGATTAACATTTTAATGATAAAATTTAGGCATTTTTATATTTCTCAGCTTTCTCTAGAAATCTTTATAATAATGACAGCAGCTAACCAAGAGTCTATCATGTAATTCTGGACAAACTATAATTTGAAGCTAGTCTCAGCTCAGCCTTTTTTCATAAAGTTCTTCACTGCTTTACAACTAGAATATTTCTCTTAGTTCAGCAAACCCCTAACCACCCAGCAAACAAAACATAGCAAGGAAAACAATAAACTCAGAAGAGACCTCCTCCCCCCACATCACCCACTGAAAGCCTTTTATAGCATACTTATAGTAATACAAATTGAGTACCCCTCTTTCACTATTACAGCTGCTATCTCCAATTTCTTGGATAATTAATCATAACAAAATTGATATAGCTTTTTCACCTTTTTATTTTTCACTTCTTTCATTTTTCACTCAGACTCTTTTAATTCCTCAAGGAGTTCCATTTTATATATAGTTTTTAATTTTAATACAATGGAAATAGCTTTTTCCATCTTTACAAAAGATTCAAAACAAAAAAAAAAAAAACAAATCTGAGATATGATAAATTTTTAGATTGTCTCAGCTGATATTGGCCTTAAATTACTTTATTTTTTTAACAAAAAATACAATGCACAGGATGACCACTTCTATCTATTAGTAAATTTAAAATTAGCCATACAATAATAACCTGCATTCCTTTTAACTTGTTAATAGAGCAAAAAAACCCATCAGAAATGTACAAAACATTTACAATTACTTTGACTATCCCCTGTTTTTATATATTCTTGCACATAAACAGTTTATAAAATAACCATAAAATCAGCAAAATAATGTAAAAATTAGCAGTTTGAGAGCGAGTTAAAGCCGATGATTCGTGCATCTGGAGAAAAGGTTAGACCACCTGAACACCCCAAATCTTCTGAACTCACTCACCTGCCCCTCCTAGAAATCTTTGGGAAACATTGCTTTAGATGAAGGATTTACAATAATATGTATACTTATGGTAGATTATATTTACTACAATGCTATCATTCGTCAAATTATTTAACCCTTTTATCATCTACTTTTTTAACAATTTCTAGCAGCCAATTTCTTAACATGTTATGCTTTTTATTTTTTAATGAATAAATCATTATATTTTTATGTTTTTTAAAAAAATTATTACAAATATAATTTTAGAAATAAAAAAAAATATTTAAAAATAATATTTCAACTTTGAAAATATAGAAGAAGAAACCCTGAAATATGTTATCAGTACAATAATTTTCAATTTTTTTTTTTATCTTGATGACAGAAATGTATTTAGAATGAAATAAAATTTATTTAACCTGTTTAAACTGAAAACTTTTTCTGTCTATTTTGAATAGGACCTAGTTAACCTTTCATTAAATATTCCTCCATATTTGAATATTTTATTTTTACAAATAAACCTTTTTTCTATATATTATATAACTAATTTTGGTGCTTTCTTCTAATTTTATATGATTAAATTACAAATGTAAGCTTTCAAGTGATAAAATTTTTAAATATATGTATATGTTGTAACAATACATGAGGATATACTCTTCTTTTAATGCCCCACAGATTTGGGAGCCATTTGTAACAGAATAAATATGTGAGTCATACTGTATCCTGAGTCATAGCCTAATTATTGATTATCATTTGTAACAAAATAAAAAATAAAAACTAATGAAGAACAGTCCTAATTTAATAATGCCTGTGAATTTGTAATGCCATTTGTAACAGAATGAAAATAATAAACTAAACTAAAATGAATATCAATCAGTGAATAATAATCTAATATTTAAGCTAATAAAATGATAATAATCTTTGTTATAATCTTTTAAATTCCAATAGTTAGCAGTTAGAATGGATAGAAAACAAATAAAAACATCAAACTACCCTAAAATATAAGCATTATTTGCAATAAGCCAAAGATAAATCAATAAAACTAAATATCACTGTCTTATAAATAACAATATATGCCTATTATATAGATCCCTTATAATAGAATGAAAATAATGACATAGAATTATACAGATAAACTTTAATATTTTTCATGAATCAACACACTGTTTATAATAATATAAACTTGTATCAAAAGTCAAACATTTTCTATTTATATTTAAATGAAGTAATTCATGGGTGAATGAAATAATAATCTTAATATGCTCTACAAGTTTGCAATATCAATGATATTTAACTAAATATATAACTTAATAAGTGATTTCTAATTACAAATAAATAAAACAAAAACTCAACTTTGTTATTTTACTAATATCAACATACTCTTATTAACTAAATCAATTATAATAAGAATAAATACTTAATAATAATACAAAATCAATTAACCTAACTATCCATCTATTTTCACCAACTTAATATGTAAAATCATCCTATTAAATAACCTTAAGATTTTCAATATCCAATTATAACAATATATAAAATAAATGATAGATTCCTATTTGATGCTTATTCCAACAATTGACAAATCACATTCAATTACTCTTCAGTTTATTAAAGCTAAGTTTTTAACACTTTAGATGATAACTGCCAAAGCATGGAAAGATTGTTAGATTTATTATAATTAAATATTAATATTAAAATTTAATATTTAAACTGAATTTACAATCCACATTAATAAACTTTAAATATAATTAAAGCAAATTATAATTTGTAACAGGATCAAATATATTACCATAACCAGCTTTATAACTGAATAAGATTACACTCTTTGTGGCTACTTATTGATTCAATATAATATTCATAAATAAAATACCCAAACATTTCATTGCAACTATGTTTATTCATCTTTAATAATTATCATATTTGTACCTTTATCAATTATCAAATCAATTTATATATAATTTCTATTTCAATATATTTATTATCTGTTACTAACAAAATAATTACAATAAGATTTCAATTGCTTATTAAATATTTAAGAATGTCAAATCAGTAATTTATGTCTGTATAAAATCCATACCTGGTCACATAATAAACACTAAATTCAATACAAAAAGTGATATGTAATTATTCTTTCTTACTCATCCTGTGTTTTTTGATTTTTGAATTCTTTTTGTAACTGCTTCTAATGAATTATGTAGTAAAATCAATTAGTGAATATCATCTCATCCAAATATGATAAACAAATAAATTTGCAATATAAATTTGAATGACAACCAACCAAGTTTATTTATTTTAAATTAATTCAAAATTCATTAATAATTTGATATAAATTAAAATCAAAAGTATATATATATGGCAAATAAACATTTAAAATATATGCATATAATCCAATTATGCTTTAAGCAGTAGGTTTTCAATTGACATTAACCTCATATTTAAATAGGTGATTACATGTCAATCTCCACTTATTGGATACTAAATATAAACACTTATGTTTATATAACACCAAAAAATGTTGAAGAACATTTATACTGTCCAAACTATGAGAGTTCAAGGTATATCTTCTTTCTATATTTCATATAAAAATATAGCTAATTGAAATAAAACAATATATATATTGTATCATTTTTTTGTTTTGATAGTTTCTGGTAGGCCTTATTTTTACACACTAGTGAAAGTTAATCAAGCTATAAAGATGGAAAATATAAATATTTTGTTCATATTTCTAAAAACATAGCCATATTTTGTGATTAACTGGCCTACTAATTATTGTGACTTACGCTGCTGGCAGAATTAGCTTTTTTATTTGTTTTTATCAGAGTGCCAGGATTCATACAAGAATCCGCTGAAATCCATCATGTCACACACCGTAAATTAAAAGAAGAAAATAATTTAAAGGATTGGGTTTTTGATTTTTTGTAACTTAGTTATTTTTCGAAAATATTATACCCGGGGTTTAATTAATAAATAAACATATTGGCCAAGATAATTTACACACCACACAATTAACTAATATTAATAAATTTAATAACTAACATTAATAATGCACAATGAAAAGTTGATATTAGAAATAAATATTTTATTCTAAGAAATTAAAATATTCAAGGATAAATTGTTAAATAAAATTGGAAGGCATCTACATGCTAATCCAGATAACAACATTGATCAATTAATTAACACAGTTCACATTACACTTAGATTTCTTAGACCATAAACAAAAGTCTCTTGAATAAGAAGAATTAATGTCTCTATCAGGATTATATTATAAGTTTAATTTTAGTCACAAACAGGAATAATTAATCATAGCTTACCAGTAAGTTTAGTGAGTTTATGAAGATTGTTGATTACCATGCATGGTTTGTCATGGAGTAGAATGAGCTTGTGGCCATTGGTTTTAACTTGTTTTTTGGTCCGTCCTAAAGGTTGGTCATGAAAGCTTTTCTGGGGTTGATGGTCTTCATGATGAACGATGTCAAAAGCTTTGGTTCACTCCAGCATGAAGAATTATTTCAGCGTAGAGTGGTTCTGGATCATTCGTGATCCAGGGCTAGCCAAAAGAAAATCAGACAAGACCCTGCTCACACTGGTTTTCCTTTTATATTCGAGGTCTGGTTTTCAGACTTCTGCACATATTTTCTTTTGTCCTTTTATCAGAATTGAAGATAATAATCTTGTACATTTATTTTGTATTTTTTTGTTACAAAGTTCTCTTTTTTATAAAGTCTTTCTGCCATCTTTAATTAGCTTTCAAAAAGGTTTTACTGATTGTAATCAGCATGTCTTTTTTATTCCTTCCAATTTTTAGTTTTAATTGAATAAATAATTTGAAACAAAAAATTAATTTTCATTGTACGTTTTTAAAAAAAGTTACACTAACTAAAAAAAATTAAAATTGTCGCTAAATTTACTTTTTCTTTTAGCTTTTATCAAATGCCAATATATTCGTACCATATATAAATAAATGGTACAATATATATAAATGAAACTATTTATTTGTTAATATAAATTTAAGAGAACAAAATAAGATATTTATTATGATATAATCTTTTTAACCGTAATCTTTACAGTAACAATTCTTTTATATTTAAAAATAAAACATTTTTGTAAAAAATAAATATGTAATAATATATATTTTTGAGTTCTAATAATTATTACACAATTATGATATAAAAATAATTATAAACTTTCCAAAAAATCAAGTTTTTAGACTACCATAATATTTTCTCGAAGTAATGTCACAAAGTTTGAGATCGCTGAATATACAATGAATACGCATCAGTATGTGGCTTAAGTTACTTTGAAATTCTGTTTATTTGATTATTATGATATCTTCTGAATTTTTTTGAAATTAAAATATTAGAAAATAAATATATTAGAAAATAAATATACGGGTATTTTAAAGCTGTAAAAAAAGATGTTAGCAACATTTCTCAGTAGAAGTTGAAAAATGCTAATTTAATTTTTAGATTTTCTTCGCTTGGAAAAATTGCCTGATTAAACTATAATTATACAACTATTCATCCCAATAATACTATACATTTAAAATGAAGAGAAAAAAATATAGTCATAATAATGATAAATATAAGCAAACAACCTGAGTATTAGTCTTTAAATACAGCATTTCAAAAATAGTACCGTAGTTCTAGTATTTATTTTTTTTAAAATCATGATCAGATGATATTTTGTTATTCCAGAGAAAATAGAAATATTGTGAAAAGCTAAGGTTCGAAGGACATTTTGTTAATTCCAATATTTTCCAAATATACAAATTATTTTTTTCATTCAGCAGATATTTGATCTATATAATGTTATGTGTTCAAGCACTAATATATACAACAATGTGATGTTGATATTCTTTTATTAGCAAGTAATCAATTCATAAAACATTACAAGTGAACGGACACTAGTTCCACCCATTATGATGCTTTGGAAATTGAACCAATTTTTATGCCATGTATAAATAATACATCAAGTTTATAAAATTATAGCAGTAGGTGAACATAATCTTTGTGTACATTTTCTGTTGTTAACATTTAGATCTCATCATTGACAGCAGGAAATATCCATTTTTTAAAGTGAAGAAATGTCGAATGGTTTTGAAATGCTAAGAATTAATTTTTGATTACTTTTTGTTTGTATAATAAATTTTCATCTTTCACAAATCCGTGACACACTGTACAGTTCTTGGTGAATATTGTTGTTTTTCACTCTATCATTTTGTCCAGTTAATTATATACTTTTAAAATAAATAAAAAGAAAATCGTGTAAAGAAATTTAGGTGTGCTTCTTCTGTTGAAGGTAAAACAAGAGAGGGAGTTTTTTCTCTTCAGTTCTATTTATAGTCTTTTCTATTTATGTCATGGTAACCATAGCAATACCTTTTATTCACTCTTTAATCAATTCTAAACCAGCATTCCATAAATAAAAATCTTATTACACAATAATGATAAATAGAAAAAAAAAATCATAATTATTACAGATAATAAACATTTACATTTTTAATACAAATACCATTCTCTCATTCTAACACAAATTAAACAATTTATAATACATTCTCACTATACTCCAATGGAAATATATTTTTACACATATATCTTTCCAGTATAATATTATGTAAATAAAATAAATATATTTGAGACATTAGATATTTACTTGTATTGTTTATAATTTATTATTGTGAAGGCAATAACAAAAATACATATAATAACTAAAGAACAATACTTTTATCCAAACCATATTCTTTATTAGGTGCTCTTTTAGTACAATATCTCCACCATTTTGAATTTCAAAAACAGTCAAAAACATCGTCTGATACATCTAAGTGATAAAAAATTATGACTGACATTTTGACCATATACTGAAACTCATCTCAAACTTCAATAGATACAATATATATATATATATATTAAGTTCTTACCTATAACAGAGGAGCATGCCATCTTTGGATATAATTTACCTACTCAAAAAGTTAGAATGAAATATTAGATATTTCAGTTTTACATTATTAAAAGAAGAATATATGTAGGATTAGTTATCATCAAGGGGAAAGGAAAAAAAATTCTGAAAGTTAATATATTATTTATTTTTATTAAATTTTTGAGAAATAATTTGTTGACTGTTTTAGAAACTGCTTCTGGTTGTTGTAACTAACTTTTAAAAAACAAAGTGCTTTTAAAAACAATCTCCAATTAGTAACATAGTTTTTGGTTTAAAAATAAGTCATTTACAAAATGATTGTATTATAACCATTAATTTGTAAACAAATTACTCAAAAAAATTTTTTCTTTGCAAATTTACTGTATTCAGTAATTTATTCTTAGGTTAAAATACTCAGCCAATCAGAAATTTCCATTTCTGTTGATTTCTATATCACCTCTGTTGTAGTTTTGTCATATTAATAGGGTACTGTCAATCATGCAAAAAGATCTGTATACTGCTGACTTTTACAAATTTCTTTTTAATTGATGTTAAAATTGCAGCAGAGGGGAAAAGGGCAGTTGCAAGTCACCACAAACCATGATATATGGTTGTAGATAGGCTTACATACAGCATAGAGAAGATAGCAGTTACAGAACCTTTGTTACATTTAAAATGTCAATCAAGTAGAGACACAACTTATTTTCATTCAAATAGTTAAACTCCGCATCTATCAATAAAACAAATTTTTGTACAGAATGTATAATTCAAGAAAATTATTTTTAAATTTTAAATTTCACTTTTAATTTACAAAAAAAAAAAAATCACAAAAGAGTAAATTACAATGTTATTGAGATATCTTTTGTTTCATCAATGAGAACTTCTTGTTGGTATTATTACACTTTCTTTAATGTGAATTTTCTCCTTTTTTATTTTAAAAAACCAAATATATTCAAAGAAAAATTTCACGTAAACATCATATTCTTATCAAAAAACATGTATTCATTTAATTTTATGAGAATAAAAATAAATACATTTACAAATTATGGTCAACGTTCAATTTTTAATTTAGTTTTTTTAACACAATGCCAGCTCATACAAGTGCAATGATTACTTTGAAAGTGAAGGTTCTTTTCTTGAAAGCTTACCCACTGCCTTTAAAAACCCTTACACTTTGACTTGTTAAACTTTTTTCTGTAAATTATTAATGTATAAAGATTTTAATTAGATTTAATAAATCACTATACATTTTAATTACCTTTTTACTGTAGAATGAATGCAATATAGCAAATGAAAACTCCTGATAGCTCCAATTAAACCATTATATGCTGAATGAAGTACAATTCCACAATCCATCAAAAGACCTTCAAATTTATAAAGAAGTCTCCTACATAGGGGTTTATCAATATTCTTTTATTCAAAGGCAAAACTCCCCATAGAGTAGTGCCACCCTGTGCCGATCAGAGTAATCAATGGATGCCAGAGGGCTTGTGCATAAAATTCCTATCTAGTGCATCCATTGATTACTCTGGTTGGCACAGAGTGGCACTACTGTATGGAGAGTTTTGCCTTGTTTACAACAATTATGTGCTAGTATAAGAGATGGTGATCATGTGATTCTTTTATTCATTAATTTAATTTGCTGTGACTGAACCCAGGAAACTTATTGAGATTAAGAATTAATTTCCAAGTCATTTTTTATCCGTGATTATAATCTTTTTTGTCAATTTCATATTATTCATTAATTTATTTCAATATAAGCCATGCAAATGGGAATGATTGTGTTACCATGTTATTTTATAAGTTAATCGTAACTTATTTTCAAAAATTATTATTTTAAATATGTATTTTTATGATATCATTGTATTTCGGCATTGAGATTTGGTCAACTGATTATTCAAATGGTAACTCAATAACAAATTTCTCCACAAAACGGTGTCACCTAATATAACCTATAGTAATCATAAGAAAAGAAAATGGTTTAAAATCCAAATGATCAGACAATGGTAATAATTTTGCTAATTTAGCATATACAATTGTATGCATAGTGTCATATAAAAATAAATGCTTATTTACTTATAATTAAGTTTCACTTAGAGTGACGTCTAATAAATTCTAGACAATTTCACTGACGTCATTCATTCCAACATGTAGATAGTAATTTAAAGTGAGAATTCTATTCTCACGCTTTACTCAACAGTACTTCAGATTTGCTCATATAAAAGAATTTTAGTTGTAGGAATAAGAGGATTCTTTTTATTCCTGCATAAATACTATATCTTGTATTCTATAATATTAATAAGCCAATAAGCTGATACACATGCGCTTTGCAGATGTCACTATATAAATGAATACTCCCACTTTTTCAAACCCAAGATAAAGTCTTTAAGAAAATATAGAATGAATCCACCTATATTTTCGACCCAACCATATATGTATGGGTAAATCTGAAGTGTTTGAAATGAAGAGCGTGAAGTTATTAATTGATCACTTTAAATTACTTTTGTAGAGTGAAGTATTCATTTATTATTTAACACTCGCAGAAGACGCATGCACAATTAGCTTGAAAGGCTGATCTTAGAATGTATACAATTGTATGCATAGCGTCATATAAAAATAAATGCTTATTTACATATACATGGTAGTAAATATTTATGGAAGAAAAATTATATCTATTAGAAATGTAGCATTGAAAATGAATGTAGCACGAGTTGGAGAGATAAAATGCTTTGAAATTTTATATATTTTGTTATAAAGAACTGATGGTAAACTTCTACATAAATGTTAAAGTCATCTGCATGAATTATGACACCTGTTGTTTACGATAAATTTATTCAAATTTATGCATGATAGGAAAACGTCTTTGTATTGCTTGTGGAGTATGGGGTGAATAAATAGTGAGTAATATTTTGGCAATTAAAAGATGACATAGTTTAATAATAATAGTATTTATATTTTATTAACTATACATTTAGTATAGATAAATACCTGTACTCTTTAGGAAGTTATTTAGGTGTTTTAAATTTGAGCTCACTTTATGATTTATTCTGAGAAGTACATGTGTTATGAGAGAAGCTAATCTGATATTTTTGACGAATTATTAGCTTAAGAGAGAGTGGAGATTCTCTGTGAATTAATTTGATCGGTTGTATATGTCTCCGAATGTAATATTTAATTATTACAATATATTTGTGGGTGTATGCATAAGTGTTATTATTATAATTTAAATTGATTGTAATGAATAAATAGTTAAGTTATAAAATTTAAAGTTTAAAATGTTGCTAAAATCATATTTGAGTTATTCTATCTAGTTTTTGTATTTAATTATTTATTCATCTTAATAAAATGTACGATTTGTTTAATTTAACAAAAAAATTATTATATTTTTTATGTGTTATCCTTTTATTTTCTATTATTATATTAAAATTAAATTAGTTTATAATATTTACGTGATTGTTCTGGAATTAGGATTAGAGAAGATTATAATAGTCCCAGATATATATTTACTAATTCAATTTGTGCCTTGGCATAAATAAATTATAATACAACTTCTATCTTTGGCATAATAGATATTGAATAATATAAGAAGTTTATGTGTATAGCTAAAACTCCAATCTACATACTTTATACATTATTTTAATTATGTAATCATACTTTATATATATATAAAGAGATTATGAAAGTCCTAGAAAGAGACCGCATGTGAAATGGATGAATGAAATAAGAAAGTGTGCTGGAGTGGTGTGGGGTAGAGAGGCTAGAAATCAGGGAAGATGGATTAAATTTGGAGAATCCTTCATCAAGCTGTAGATCGATAATGATTGAAAATGATGATGATAATATAATAAAAAGGAGCCATACATTTCTTAAAATGTCAGAAATATATCAAAAGTGATACACCTTGCAAATAAAAAATGAAACCATTTTCATTTGTAGCCCAAAGCAGATGATGAATGTCAAATTAACAGAGATATCAATGCAGTGTCACAAGATAGAATTAATTTCTATTTATTTTAATAACCTTGTAAGCAAACCACTAAATATATATGCATTTAGTTGCTTATTTACAAGGTTATTAAAATGAATAGAAATTAATTTTATCATATCAGTTTTTAATTACAAACTGATTGGAATGCAGCAAGCAGCATTGATGTTTCTGTTGTTTTGATATTGATCAAATAAATATTATTAATTTATCAATCTAATATCTCAAGCCATAAGCAAAAGTGATTCGTTTTCTATTTGCAAGGTGGATTACATTGATACTAGAGGATATTGCAATAATTTATAGCTACTACAGTGTAATTTGATATATATATATTAACCAGTTGGGTTACATCACACACTAATATAGTGTATGTGAATATATATATATGTAAAATAAAGGAAAAGTAGAAATAAACACAGACATAAATTTTTGTAGATATAATAAAGGGTTAAATAACTGGTTTTAAAGTAAAATTTCATTATGAAATTAATATGTTAAAAAGGTCTGAACTCTGATTTTGAAATTTAAAAACACCCTATTGTATTTTTGAAATTTTAATTAATTAAACAAAATTTTTATCTATTAGAAATTCCCTAAGTTAAAAACATGTATATGTTTTCAAGGGGATTAGAGAGCTAAAAATAAAAACTCTGTTTTTAATCAAGCTGCTGTTAACACCTCAGATGATTTTATAAAAAGGGCTGATAAAAAATATCCGTCAGTCTGGATAGTGATTTTTGAAGAGAACAGGTCAGCTGCAGAGTTGATTATAACATTTTGTTGTAGCTTGTTGAAGTTTACAGCAGTTGGTTTTAGCTGACCATAGAGTTGACAGAATAGCTACTATGAACTAATATGGCTGAAGGTAGGACAGGAGATTCAGAGCTGCTACTATTTTCCTTCACAGGAGTTTTGATTTACTAGAAGCTGGGTCACTTCTGAATCAATAGCCTAAAAAAAGGGGCAAAATACCTACTAGTGCTATACAGAGCTCCTATGAAGATCTAAAGGAGTACAGTCCTTATAGTTTACTGCAGAGATTTGATTCATGAAGCCAGGGTCACTTCAAATGGTTCAACTAGCTGCGTAAATATGTTCTGGAAGACAGCCTGACAATTGCTTGGACTCAAAAGAAATCTCATGGTATGCCATCAAATTATACTTTTACCTGATGATGACAATCACTAAAACCAAACTCACCAAGAAAAATCTTCCAGCTTGCTGAAGAATTAATTACACATATGCTGCGTCAGATAAAGGCAGAGAAACATGGATAAATGTATATACTGCTGGTGGTGAGTAGCGTTATATATGATAAGGAAGCTTTAAACAATTTCCTTAGTAAAATGACATTTTTATAACTGATAGAAATATATAAAATGATATTAGTTTAAAATTGTTTATTAAAGAAAAAAAACTGTTTAAAGTTATATTTATAATTTAGAAAGCAAAAAAAAAAAAAAACTACAAAGAAAGTTATAATTAATAATCAAGAAAAAGATTTCCAAAAATCTTTTAAACTAGAAAAAAGAAAGACATTTTAAATCAATTAACTGTCAAAAATTTAAAAAGAAAAAGATTATATTCAGCAAAGAGAATTAAATTGCGAAATAATCTTTAATAATTTTATTGTGATAAATACAAATGTTATGTATATAAATTAATGTTTCGCACATCTGTGCAAATTAGTGGTTCAGTAAACCTAGTATGTAAAATGTCTTTTATTTAACTGAAACTTCAATCATTTATTGTATTTTATATAATTTAAGATTTTGATAATTATTTTGTAACAAGTCAAATAGGTTATTTCACGCACACACATGTATATGTGCGTATGTTGTCAATTATAACATATATGTAAATTTTAATCATTTTTTATTCTTATTAAATATCAATTTAAATAGATTAATTGTACAATAGAAATGGCGTGTCTGCACACATATATGTAAATTATTGTAACAATTTGAATTTGGAATGGTAAATATTGTAAAACCATGTAATAACTCTAGTTGTGTATATAATTTTGTATACCTTTCAAAATCAGAGCCTTATCCTATAAGACCTTAAATATCATTTATTTTTATTTTTTTGTTAATAAACTTGTATTTAATTGTTAAAATTGTTTTCATCATCTCTTGGTCACATACAGTAATAGATCTTGTGTTCTCTGAGCTAGATTTGGACATGGATAAATGGGGATGTGCTTAGTGCTTTGGGGCATCCAGAGATGATCAATCATCCTCCTGGTTGGTGAAAAAGAGGATACTCTTTAAAGCCCATGCACTATCTTTTATTTTACTTTAGTCATTAAAAATTTACCTTTATAGTTGGCCAATACAAGTGGCCAGAGCATTGATGATGATCAGCATGTTTTAATGTTCCAGCATTATTGTTTTGATTTCTGATTATTGTGTATTTTAATGGATGGACACTTAAATCGTGCATCCAAGTTATGTTTAAATAATTGCCCAAGCTGGCAAAAGCTCAATAGTTAGCCTGGTCTAAAGAAGACCCATTTTCTGATCCAGTCACAAGGTTGACTGTTGATTTATATTGTTTATTTTTCTAATCCAGCCACAAGATGGACTGTTGATTTATATGTTTTATTGTACTGGTTTTGTTTATTCCCATCAATGATGATGATGGATGGTTATTTCTCTCGAGTCCTCATACTTTGACTTATTGATAATGCTGGTTGATATATGATTAATTATATTTTAGTTGCTCTTCTGAGTGACTGGTTGATCTCTCAATGATCCCTCAGAGATTTTGTATTTACTTGGGGTTGATGATGATTTTCCATCACCCCAGGTTCAACTTTATATTTCGATACCCCCATCCCATTACAATATATATATAAAATAATCCCAGTGCATAATGCTATATATATATATTAGAAAAGTCTATAACTTTTGGATGATTTGTTCCTAGGCTGAGGACAGGAGGATGCCTTGTCAATCTCAGCAAGAAAGTAGATGCAAAAATATGTGACCTTTTGTTTCATAAAAAGCAGGGCTTCTAAAATTTGAAGCAGTGGTGTTATGTTTTGATAGAAACAGATTTTATAATACACTTTTCCAAAAATATTGGAATAAATACTTGTAGTTTTAATTTTGATATGAAAGTAAGATTATGACTGCTATGTTGATAAACTGTCAGTCATTTATTGATGAGGATGGAGCCCAAAACATATTGTGTTGAGATTAGTCAATTTTATATTACTATGGTAATGTGTAAAGGTTTAGAAAAATCCTCCAGCTTGCATATGAAGAATTAGCATCACATTAAATAATTACACACAGAAACAGATATAATGCTGATTAAGTCTGAGTTTGTGTTGATAAAATATTAATATCCAAAATAAGAAATAGACAAGTACTGCAACTTTATCATTTAGAATTCATATTTCCAATTGGTAAAAGGTCACATTTGCCATGAAGCAGATCACTGTATAAACACAGACATTTTTTTTATATATTAGAATCTTTTAATAATTTTTTAACTTGGTTATATATATATTTAGTTATTAAGAAAAATATTATTACTGCCCCAAATCATTGAGAGTAGTAGTGAAATTTTCACATATATCTGTGCCCAGGATTATTACAATATTTTTTTTTCTTCTTCTGGTATTATTTTTGATATTTAATAATATTTTGTGTGTTGTTGTAAGTTACATTTTATATTTCCTAATGTATTTAAAATAGATATTCATTTCTTTAGTAGTAAACTCACAGTACAGAGAGAAATGAGCTTTTTTGAATATTAGAGTGTTTTAATAATTATTTCATTAATTGTGTGCGCCTTATAATATGTTTATTATAAAGGTATGAATAGCATTTTGTATGCTGTTGTGTATCTGTTTGAAATAATTATTTAATTCTGCAATGTGTTTAAAACTAATTTGTTTATTTATTTAACTTGCTTAGTGTTATTTATCTGCATCTAAAGAGTTTTTCAGAATTTTATTAAAACTATTGATTACGATATATTTTCAAATTAAAATATGAAAAATGAAATGATATAGTTTGAAAGAAAAGCAAATCCATCTACATAAAATAATAAATTGTTTTACATTATTTCAGATACAATAATTAATTACAAATTAATATTTTGCCGAAACAATAATAGTAGTTAATAGTTTCTTCATAAGAAAAATCAAAATTCTTGCATTGAAATATCAGGATATATATTTAAGCAATTTACAATTTTTTTGACTCCAAACAAAATGATTACCCTTATATCCGTACTATTCAAATATCTCTAGTAATCAGGCAATTAAATATAATGAAGTAATAGGCTGGAAACTTTAAAAGAATTTATGAATCCTGACTTTGTGAGATAATAACAAAATATAATTAGATTTCTGAAATACAAAAAAAAAAAGCAAAAAAAGAAACAAACTACAATCCGAATTGTAGAACAGTTTTCTTCTACAAAGTGGCTGTAATATACTTGATAATCCTTAATTATAAAGAAATGTTTTAAACTTAGAAGTAAATATTCTTTTTGCCTTTTACATATTAAAAGTTTTACATCGTTATCTAAATGAAGTTTAATGGGTAATTAGAAAAAACTAAACGGATGCCATAATTAAATTTAACAAAAGCTAACGTAGTACAATCTATTTATATAAATGCGAATTAAAAAAATGGAAAGAAGTTGAAATTAGCATCTGAAAGAAAGGCTGTTGTTTTTTTCTTCTGCTAATGAGTTTTATTCAGTTGCATTTAAGTAGATTTTTTTATTTACTCCTCCTCCATCTCTTTCTCTCTCTCTCTTTAATAATGCTACATTTAAAAATTATCATTATTTTGTGTAATAATATTCTGCAAAAAAAAAATTTTGAATTGTATTTTGGCTGCCGGAATATATATTTATGTATAATTAATGATATATAAGAAACGTGAATAAGAATGGAGGTAAATTAAGAAACAAAAAATAAACTCGCCATTTAAACAATAAAATCAACTACTGTATATACAATTAATAAGGAAAATACAAGATTCTATAATTTGCTCTATTTTTTATATTGTGATCTTTCTGCCAGAATAAAGGATGAATCATTATTTAAATTATGAAAGCAAAATATTAAGGCTTTTGCGTTCACTGATTAAATTATTGAGTCAAATTATTAATTTTTTTTAAAAATATCATTATTAATTTTATTATTATATCTCCAACCATTTCATATGTATCGTTAAAAAAGTTATGCGGCAATTTATATACATATTATTCATAAACTTAAGATAATTGTTTGAAATTGCCAAATTATTGAATTGCCAAAATTTTTCTGTGTTTATGAAAATATTTTTTTTACTTGGATTTAACATCTTTTATATCGACAATTTTTAAAAATAGTTTTCTTAAAAAATGATCAGAATGTAATAAGCCTTAAAAAAAATCAATAATAATATCGACAATTGATATGTTTTTGATTATTTTTTAACACTACGCGCGCACACACACATGTATAATTGGTTAATGCATTTAAATTAATACACTGTACAGGTTTACACACACTTGCACATATATAATGTAATATATAAGGGATTCGAACTCAGACTTTCACACGACCTTCAGCTCTCCATGCCATCTTATATTGCTGGCCACCTGATCATACACACGTTGAAAAGATAATCACCAATATACGTATTTCATGCTAAACCAGCAATCACTAGTTGGTCCAGATTACTATCTCCACACATATATACAATCAGTGCTTGGCTTTATATTAAGATAGCCAATCTTCATACTTTAATGGACAGGCTTCAAACCACTCCAACCCACATGTAACCAATCGAATTTCAGATTTAATTTTCATCTCTTGATTGTAAGGTATATTGAAAGTTGGGTATGCTATAAATTTAGCATTTGATTGGTCTTACATATTTCTTAGGTGTGTCAATGAATTATTATATATATATATATTTCTTATGTGTTGTTTAGTGTTTCATTGGGTGTTATAATATGGATGTAAATTATCACCACACTATGTGATATGTATATATTATATAATAGGCAAAATACTACCTATATGTACATTTGGCTGTGAATAAATCCAAGCTTTAAAATCAAATATCACAATTTCTAAATTTATATATAACCAGATTATCACTTCTAGTGCGGGGATTGTTTATAAGCCGACAATTCACTTGATGATAGAAGGTTGTTCTTCATATATTTGTATACTGGAGAGATGGAGATCTGAAAACTTTTATATTGGAAGATAGCTTGCAATTAAAAAGTTAGCTATAAATCTGAAATTTGAATGTCCACTTTTATATGTTTACATGTGTTATAATGAAAAAACTCAACAATAGATTATGGTAATGATATTTACTTCAATGGTAGTATGCCATTGGTTGCCATTTGATATAAATATGTACATGTGTGTGTTATGAAACATTTTAAAATTTTGAAATTAAGAGTCATAGGTGTGCTTTATCTTATCTGTCTCTTAAAAATTTAGTATATACAGTATATTCCTACAGTGTTATGTCATAACCACACAGTAAACTGACCAATAATTATTGTCAAATTTTTAGTTTCACTGTAGATATAGTAAAATATGAACTTTTAGTCCCTTTGAAAATGCCCTTAAAATGTATGAACATTTTTTCATAATATGAATGTGTTCATAAATTTCTACTTAAAACCATATGGAAAAAAAAAAATAAGCAAAAATGTTCAAAAGTCTGAAATTTAAGTTTAATTAAATTTGCAGTGATGTAACTAAAAATGGATTAAAAACACAAAGAAGTGGGGATTTATAGAAAATAATTAAGATTATAGGATAATAAAAAAACAACTAAGAATTGATTTTTTTTAATAGCTTAGCAACAAGATCGTACAGATGGCAAGAATGCTTATAAATCAAATATACATATTGAAATCTGATATTGCATAGAATCATTTTGAAAATCAGAATTTAACTTGATGTGTCTCTAAAAGGAGTTGGCATGTTTTTATTAAGTTGGATGATATATTTTTATGAATGGCTTCATTTAAATGTTAGCATCAAGAATGCAATTTCATGTTATTTTTTTAAGGAGTATGTGGTTTGACATTTTTGGTGGCCAAGTGGTCAGCACAATGGCCTTACAAGCAGTTGCCATGGGTTCGCTTCCCAGTTGATGCTTTGACACATGGGAAAAAAGAAAAAAAAAGACTTTTTTTTAATTCTAAGATATTGTATTATGAGCTAATGTCTTTTTTTTTGCAATCAGAATCCTTATTTTAGGGATGTTAGTGTTTCAGTGATGGTATAAACATCTGTTTGTAGACTACTTGGTATACCTTTTGCAAAGTATGTGTACTTGAACATAGTGACTTACTTTTATTATTGTCACCTATATATCTAGTTATTGAATTAGTAGTCAGTGAATGGTCATCTAGCCATCATTAACCAGAGATTAATGATCAGGTTAATCTGAATAGTTGACTTTATATCAAAGACAAAATAGCTATGTTGATAGAGGTTTTAATTTGGATTCATTAAAAACAGAAATAAGTTTATTTTCATGGCTTTCCAATTTATAATATTCTGATAATTGTATGTCTTTTGTCAATTTTAACACACAGATTTTGATGATATTGACATAACTACTGCAATTTAAAACTTTTAAGAAATATATTATCTAGAAGTAAGATATGGATCCCCTATCCACATATTATAAGGATAGTGAAATTTTTTTTATTTAAGAATGCTCATTATAAAATCAATCAGTATATTCTTCACCTTGATTGGGGATAATGCTATAGAATATTATACTATAATGACATACAAGTAGCACAGTATTGATTATTTTTATTGATGAGAAGTTTTGGTTGAGGATGGAACATAATCAATAGGTTAGCCCTCTAAGGCAAGATGTTGAAGTCTTAAAAAATAAAGTTCATTACTTAAGTTCGATAGCATTGCAGCATATAGACTAAAGCATCAACATGTGATGTATGTAGACATATTTATATTTTGGCTTTGGTTTGCACAATCATTACAAAATTTATTTTAACTTTTTGTTCTTCGTTATTTCTTTTTTTTTTTTTTTAAATGGATGCATGCATAATCTGAGTTGACTATATATTCAAAAGTACAAATTATTTTTGATTAAATTTTTTAAAAAATGGATTATATTTATTGTTTTAGTATATTGAAAGTTATGAATTTTTTTTTTTAGTTTTAAAAGAAATTTTTTTTTCTCAAAATAAAAATTGCAATTACATACAGCAATCATTCGGTTAAATAAATTGAAGTTAGATTTAGGGTGCATTTTATTAGAATGCAATTTATAGCAACTTTTTTTTTATGTGTTAAAGCAAGCGAACCCTGGGACAATTGCTTGTAAGACAGCCGTGATAACCCCTCGGCCACCAACGCTTGACAAATGGGTATAAACTCAAATTTTTCACATTTTTTTTTTGTCTTTTTTTAAACTGTCTGAAAAATTGACTTTAAACTTTTTATATTTCAAGTTTTATTTTTTTAAATTAAACTTTTTAAACTCTTTTAAGGTCATAAAAGATTAAAATATCATTTTTATTATTATATCATATTAAAATTTTATCAACACTAAAAAAATAAAAATCAATAAACTTTCAGATCAATTAGAAGTAAACTACTTCTAATATATCAAAATTTTGTGTAATAATTTTATATATTTTTGAATATATATTGTTGTGATATTATTTATTTTTCTCTAAAATTTCAAAAAAAATTGACAATAAATAAAATCTTAAAAATATATTTTAAAAAATTCGCAAAATAATTGATAACTTATAATTAAACATCAAAATCTTTTAACCAATGACCAAATACACAATTTTTGTTTTTAGAGTTGTGTTCTTTCTTATATTTTATTAAATTGGACTTTAAAAAAATGTTTGGGAATATATATTCATCTTCTTAAATTATAAGTGTGTATATGTTTATATTTTATATAAAGAGCTCACTATTAAATAAGCTCTTAACAAGCTCGGCAGAATATCCCCAAACTGACCAGTTTCTGCTACTGGCTTCCTCAGCTAGGTGCTAGGATATTAAAGCATTATATTAAAAATACCAGAACAAGCCTTGCACTTTATCTAATGCATAACTATTAAGTAGAAAATCTGAAATTTTTAGACATTCATATGTCTTCCAATCCAGCTATCTAACTTAAATAGCCATATGGGACTGAACCAAGTTCAGATACACATATATTAATAAAGTCTACTTAATAGTTATGCATTAGATAAGGTTCTGGGATTGTCCTGGTATTTTTAATCTAATGCTTGAATGTCCTAGCACCTCACTGAGGAAGTCGGTAGCAGAAACCTGTCTGAGGTTGGGGATATTTTGCCAAGCTTGCTAAGAGCTTATTTAATAGCGAGCTTTTTAAATTAGGTCATGTGACATCTGACTTGATTGCTTTGTAATTATGTTTATATTTATATGAGGGATCTCCATTCATCTTATCTTTTTTTATTATAGTTTCATATAACAATTCTGTAATATGATAAATTGTTTCACTGCTTCATGGAACTGAAGCTCGTAAAATAAAACTCTTTCATAATGAGAAGTTTGAAAAGTATGTGTGAAAATTAAAAATACAATGCCATTTTTAATATTATTATATCGGGCATTTTCATATAATTATTATATTGCTTTTTTAAAAATTGCAGAATAATATCACTACCTTTCTTATTTAAAAGAAAATTTTATTTGTGTAACTTAAAAGTGAAATTAGAATTTATCAAAAGTGTAGATAATACCTGTCATTTGAAAATAAACATTAAATCTGAGATCATTATTAATATTTGTTCATTCTTTGTATTTATAGATTAGCTAGATCATTTAAAAAATTGTGACTTTTAAAATTTATTTCCACATTTTTGTTAATTTATTTATTTTTATCAGTCTTAAGACTATTAATAATATTTAGTTGGGGCTTTAATAGGCATTAATATCAATATGAGGATTCATAAATGCTATTTTTATTTAATCCTTCAGTATATGCAGTGTCTTGAACAACCTTATGCCACAATTTGATAATCATTTGTATTGTTTTCATTGTTGATGAAAAAAATCTTTATTCTTTATTAAAAATTTACATTTTTTAAAATAATATTCATTAAAAAAGTGTTTGTTTTTTTGTTACTGGTAATCACTTTCTGTTTGACATTATTCCACATTTCTTTGTGTTCTGATAAAAATTAAATTGTGTGCAATTTTTTATTTAATTTTACAAAAATAAAGACAATGCTTGAAAATATCTATTAGATAAAGTGCTGGGTTTGCCATGGTATTTTTAATCTAATGCTTGAATATCCTAGCACCTCACTGATGAAGCCATTAGCAGAAACCGATCTGGGATTGGGGATATTGTGCAAAGTTTGTTAAGAGCTTATTTGCCAGCTCTTTATATAACAAAAGCTATAGCAGTTCTTATTCATTTGTAAATTTTCAATCAAAAAATTTTCTGCTAAAAGCAAACATATTAAAAAAAAAAGTTGAATGAAGCATTATTCTCTTACTAAGAGATAAATATTTAATTAAATTTTACAAAAATATGAAAAAATAAATAAATTACACATAATGTGACATTTTTCAATTTCTCAAAAACAAAAATCAATGTTGGAAAGGAAAAGTTGGTCCTGCACACTGTCCTTTTTTGTAAAGGTGCAAGATTTGATCTTTCTAAATTGACTTTGCATTGAAAGACGTTGGTAGCTAATTTTTTTTAAAAATAGTAATATCAATCGATGTATTTTAGTTTCTGCCGTCAAATCTATGCAAAACCATAAAAAGAACGCTACAGATCATTGAAAATGAAGCACTCTGAGTCGATTGTAATGCCAAAATCTCTATCATGGGATTCCCTACAAAAATTAATAATTAAAATATATAATTAAGCTATAATTATTTTCTATTATAATATTTTTTCATCATTGCCATAAAATGTATGAGAACTATGTGTGTGCAAAGGCGCAATGTATACATACTTTCATTTGTTTAAAAACATTCAAATATGTATATACAAGTTGTTTTAGAAAGTTTAATATTTTAAATAATATTAAAATTAAGATTTAACTTTTTTATGAGATAAAAAAAAATGGATTTTAGATTTTGATTGTTTATATATTTGTATAATTAGAAAATCATATTACTTTTAAAAATAGCTTTCATTTCATAGACATTTAGATTATTTTATAATATCTTAAAAAGAATTTTTTTTAAAAAAATATATATTTTATGTCGAATCTGATTTTTTTTTTTTGTTTATCAACATAAGAAAGGCAACAGATTCGTTTATAATTAATATTTTATCCTTCATTTTATCTGCAATAGAAATTTGATTTGAATTAAATATTGATTTTAGTATATTATATATAAAATTACTGATATTAAATAAATTACTACTTACTACATAGTTGATTGTATAGTAGTATTATGCATTTCAATTTAATGAATAATACCATATATTTATATATTTTAATATAACCAATGGTGTTTGATGAAAGAAAAGAATCACATCACAAAACGATCCTTAGTAGAAAGAAATTTTCCCCTAGCTGGAAGGTTAATTTTTGATATTTTTTTTTCGAGGGCTTAAAGGAACCTAGCAGGCCAAATTTCTAATGTCTGCTTCATTCTTATTATTAAAGCTGTTATTATTATATATATGGTAAAAGAATAGGGGATGGGTTAGTCACTGACATGTATGATGAATTTATTGTCTCTTAATTTTAAGACTAAGAAGCACTGTAGTCTTTCATCTCAATTGTCTGATAGTTCTTAATTGAAACATGAGTTGAGTTTTCTTGAAAGCAGGATGAATGGGGTGTTAATGTTCTATTTTAGATATTATGATGTCAAATAAAAGTAAATTATGGCTTTATTCCCATAAGATTGTAAATTATCAGCCAAGGCAGTGTTTGATGGCTGAAGGCAAAAAGTGCTAAAATTCTTTGATTGCGGGCCATGATGACTTTTTATTCAGCTACTTATGATTGCAGATTTCTTTCGAATGGACCATGTTAATTTCATGATGTGTCAAGAATTATATAGCAATAAAGAACAAAGAAAAGTACCCCCTACAACTAATATATCTTTTTTGAATTGCCCAAGAAAGTGAGATATGCAATTAAATTTATGAAGGGAAAGCTCCAGATAATGATGGAATTATAATCGATATCTTAAAAGAAGCAGATGAAGAAATAGAATAATTTTGGCAAAGTTAAATACCAAATATCTAAATGATAAAGATGTACCAGATGACTGAAAGAATACAGTATTAACATTAATATTTAAAAAAGATGATAAGGATTGTAGAACTTACAGTCCTATCAGTCTCGTATCAGTTCTATTACAAAATTTTTACCAAAATAATTACAATTCATTTACAGTGTACTTTGGATTTTAACCAACTAAATGAACAAACTGGATTTAAGAGTGGTTTTAATATAATTGATCATATCTAAGTATTAAGGGAAGTTATAGAAAGGACCAATGAATATAAGTTGCCATTATGCTTTGGATTTGTAGATTATGAAAAGGCATTTGATTGTATAAGCATTTCTTCGGTGATTAAAGCAATGGATCATCAGTCAAATTCTGAAGATTATTTATAAAAAATACAATAGCAACAATTAGATTACATAATGATACTAAAAAGATTAACATTGAGAAGGGTTTATGACAAGATGACTCCATATCTCCAAAACTTTTTACAACAGTGCTGTAAAAAGTATTTTGTGGATTAAAATGGGAAGCTAAAGGAATGAAAGTAAATGGAGATTATTTAAATCATTTAGATTTTGCAGATGATGTAGTTGTTTTTGCAAATAATGCTTCAGAGCTTAAGAAAATGTTGCAAGAGTTAGCAGATGAAAGTAAGAATGTAGGGTTAAAGGTAAATGTTAAAAAGACAAAAGTAATGTTCAATGGGGTTTTTCAGAAGAAGAAAATAAGGATTGATAATGACGAGTTAGAAGAAGTTAACAACTACAAATATCGTGGTCAGATTATTATTACAGATGGAAACATCATGGATGAAATTAATCATGGAATTAAACTTGGTTGGAGTGCTTTTGGTAGAAATAACTTGATACTAAAAGGAAATATGCCTATGTGTTTGAAAAGGAATGTTTTTAATAAATATGTTACCAGTTTTTACTATGGATTTGAGACTTGGACACTTAACAAAAGAGCAATATAGAGAATTCAGACCACTCAAAGAGGTATTGAGAGGTGCAAGTTATGAATAACAAGAAGAGATCAGAAATGAAATAGGATGGGTGAGTGAACAAACAGATGTTACTGACATCATTGAAAGAATTGACTGAAATGGAGATGGGCTGGATGTATTATTAGAAGAGATGATTATAGATGGACATTTGAAATCTGAAAACTGGATTTCAACAGAATGTAAAAGATCTAAAAAGTGATTGTGTGAATATATATATATGCAATGAAGTATTTTTAAAACATGCAAATAACTTATATTTTCATATAATAGACAATATATATATATATATTGTAGTATTTTAGTCTTGATATAAAACTCAGTGATTGCATTTAAAAGTGGTAACCTTTTGAATACAAAAGCATTTACAGTTTTCTATTTCCATTGATTATTGTCTAATAACATCTGACTGTGATTATTCTAATATGAAAATATAACAAATATTTCTACATTTTAAAACATTTGATTTGGTTGGAAGAGTCTATTATAAAAATAAGGACAGTAGGAAAAGTTACAAGCTTTGTTTCCTTAAAATAAATGTATTTACTGTAGTGTTTTAGTCTTTATATAAGACCCTGAAATTGCATTTAGAAGAGGTACCCTTTTTCTTTTTTTAAGTGTCATAGCATCGGCCGGGACGTGAACCCGCAACCCGGGCAACTGCCTGCAAGTGCAAGGCAGTCGCGCTGACCTCTCGACCACCAATGCAAGACAAGGTTTGAATGTAAAAAAGTTTACAGTTTACTATTTTCATTGATTATAGTCTATTAACACCTGCTTTATCTAATGTGAAAATATATTTCCAAGTTTTAAAACCATTTCAACATTAATATCAGTTAAAAATTATTAATTTTTATATATATGCATAAATTTTATTTTTTATTTTAGATTGCAATACCTTTATTTTTTAATGACTGCCATGGTATTCTGGTTAATATATCTGCTTTCAATATCATAGCTTGAGTTCAAGCTTAGATGAGTATGGAAACTTTTTAAGTCACAAATGGGTTTAGTATTTACTCCAGATACAGAACTATTATTAAGTAGAGGATAAAGATCCTAGATTAATTTGGGTTGGTCAGATGAGTGCGATGAGCTGACTGTAAAAACCAAAATGCAATTGGAATATAATCCAACCAACCTTATCAGTTAAGAATATTTCATTCTCTTACAGGTTCTGATCCCAACCAACACGATTGGTAAAGGGTATAACATTCTTTTACATATTTTGAAATCGCCCAACACTATTGGTAAAGGGCATATATACTCCTACAAGTTCTGATACCATGTTTTAACTCTACTTATTTTTTATTTTTAATTAATGGTATAAAATAATTTCTGATCTAATTCTAGATGATAATTTGATAACTTTCAGTTTTGTCTGTTTTTTTTTTAAAGAAAATTATTTAAATGAAGTGCATATAATTAGGTTAATTTTTGTTTTTGTTTTGCATACTTATAAAATAAAAAAGTAGGTTAATATTTGTTGATTGGGAATTAGAAATTTCTTTTTTTTTTCATGTGTCACAGCATCGGCCGGGAAGCGAACCCGCAACCCGGGCAACTGCTTATAAGGCAGTCGCGCTGACTTCTCGACCACCAATGCGTCACTAAGAAATTTCTTAATGTGTCTATTTTTTGTTTTTAAATTATAATTTTTTAAATTCTCCTTTTATTTTTCATGCTATAAATTTTCATAAGCAATAGTACTAATATATATTTTTAAATGGGATATAGTATTGTCAAATTATACATTAAAAAGAATAATACATATGTTATTTTAAAATGTTTCTTTTTTAAAATAAAAAAACAACAACAATCTTTCTTCTACACCAGTGTTTTTCCATCATTTTCTCTCTGCGGACTTCTTAGATTTCAGGGAAAAAATTTCTGGACCAGTAATATAATTAAAATAAATTATATATATATTTTATCTGTGACATTATATATATATAATGTAACCTCCATGACAGAGTTTATATGCAGGACTTTTTTGCAAATGTATATGAGTCATGTGTATAAAATAAATTATTAAGAAGTCAAAAAAAAATTGTAACAAATTAAAATTTATTGAAATTCTTTATATGTATTAAATGGATTATGTACTGTACATGAGGGGTCAGATTGACTTTAGGTCAACATGGATGTGACGAGAATTTCTGCCTCAGGGTCGCCTTTGAGCATTCCATCATCAGATTTTTAATTGGATGGAAGGTTGTAGTGTGGAGTGGATTGAAGCCTGTCTATTAAAGTATGAGGATTGGCTATCTTAATATATATCTGAGCACTTATTGCATATATGTGTAGAGATGATTATCTGGACCAACTGATGATTACTGCTTTAGCTTGAAATACGGATATTGATTGTTTATCTTTTCGACATATATGTGTTCAAGTGTATCAGTGTTATGAGATAGAGTGGAGAGTGGTGGATCGTGTGAAAGTCTGTGCTCATATACTCTATACATGAAATTCTTCATTGTAAAATAAAACCATCTATTTTAAAACAATAAGTTGTTATGGAAACCAATTGCAAAATGATTTGAGCAGGGGAAGCACTTACATCAGCTGTTTTTGGAATAAAAGAGAGAAAAACTTGACTTCTTTATATAATCTGCTACCTGGGTAATGGAAGCTAGGAAAAATTTAGTGTTTATCTATGTGGATATAATGCAGTTATTAGGATAAGGCTTCAGAGTATCTCATCCTGAAATTGATGTAGCTTATGGAGCTGTAAGTATAAAAATGCGTCAGTAATTAGCAATGATTCTCCTGACCTAGTAACACTTAATTACACAAGGAAACTTGCCATTCAATTAATTGTTTATCAAATGAAAATGATCTACCATAAATGGATTAATAAATTATGCAGATTTGATACCCTTAATCACAAAGAAAGTAACTTAATGGAAATAAACCAGGGATAATTGAGAATATTAAATAAGAACCTTATGGCTATACATTTGTCTTGATTTAAAATTCTTCTAATGTGAAAGAAATAATGAGCTCAGTTGGATATAAAATAGGTATATTAATAAAAAACTGGTATAAAACTTTTGTAAATTGTTATGAATAAAAAAAGATTTTCTGTCCCATGTTTGTACTAGTTTATACTATTAAGTAGATGTAAATATTTGAATATAAATGTTTACATTATTTTATTATATTTGCTAATTAAAATTAATGTTAATATTTTATTGCTCATTTATTTCTCATCCGAATTCCAAGTAGATTATTTTACTTTGTCTTTTAATAATATTATTAATGTGGAGACGATCTGCATAAAGGCTTGTCCTTTATGTGAACACAGTCTGAGCATTATTCCTGACTATTACAAATTAATTAATTAAGTGTAAAAATTGTAGAGTCACTCCACCATGTATGCAGTCACCTGTTTGGTCTTCATATTCATCTAGACTGAATTAATTCATGAACATATATATGTTTTCTTATATTTATGACCAATTGTTATTTTGTTAAAAGGACACTTATCATTACAATATATATTACTGGTTCGATCCCTGAAATGCATGCTATTTTTTTTACTCACTAGTCATTGATATAATGTCCTAGTTTTTTTTTTTTTTCATATGTCATAGCATAGGCCCGGATGCGAACCCACAACCGTCTGCAACCAACTACTTGCTTGCAAGCGGCTGTGATGACCTCTTGGCTAATAATGTCCTAGTTAATACAAAAAACTACTCAATTATGTAGTCATATTATTATTTATATAATAAAATTACAAAAAAAATTAGAGTAATGAGCACAAGAAATATTTATTATCCATGAAACATATATTTATAAAATCAGAAACTATATAACAGAAATCATATCGATTTATTCAAAAATTACAAGTTATATAATAATTACTGTAATATAATCATATAATAATTGTTACAAGAAATATTGAGCACACAAAAAATTACGAAATTAAAAGCCAATAAATAACTAATAAATATACCATTGAATTTTGTTTCTTTTTTTGTTTTACTGCATTATTATAGAATTAAAAAAGCCAAAGGTTATTTTAAAATGTTTTATTTTGTGAAGTTTGACTATGGGTGCAAATTGTAAGATAAGGTATGTTAAAGTAGATTTATTTTCATTGAAAATTAGTATTGAAATTTATTTTGTAATTATCAAATTAATAATATTTTTTGTGGACTGTTTAAAGTTATATTTATAATTAAAAAAAAAAAAAACTCCAAAGAAAATTATAATTAATAATCCAGAAAAAGATTTCAAAAAATCTTTTAGACTAAAAAAAAAAAGAAAGACATTTTAAATCAATTAACTGTCAAAAATTTGGTATTTCTTATTTTAAAGAAAAAGATTATATTCAGCAAAGAGAATTAAATTGCGAAATAATCTTTAATAATTTTATTGAGATAAATACAAATGTTATGTATACAAATTAATATTTCGCACGTCTGTGCAAATTATATATACGTGTTTCAGTAAACCTAGTATGTAAAATGTATTTCATTTAACTGAAACTTCAGTCATTTATTGTATTTTATATAATTTAAGAATTTGATAATTATTTTATAACAAGTCAAATAGGTTATTTCACGCACACATATATGTGTGCGTATGTGTATGTCAATTGTATTGTAAATAATAATGCGTGTCAGATAGACACTTATGTGTAAAATTTTGATCATTTTTCTAAATTAAATGTTAATTCAAACGTGTTTATTTTGTATCAAGCCACATGCCTGTGTGCTGAATGGGTTTTAAGTAAACCTAATTTATTAATCATGTAACTCAATGTATACTTTTCAAAATCAGAATCCTTATAAGACCTTGATCATTTATTTTTTTTATTTTTATTAATAAACTTATTTAATTGTTAAAAATGTTTTCCATCATCTCTTGTTCACATACAGTAATAGAGCTTTATGTTCTCTGAGCTAGATTTCGGACACGGATAAATGGGGATGTGTTTAGTGCTTTGGGCATCCAGAGATGATGATCATCATCCTGGTTGGCGCAAAAGAGGATACTCTTTAAAGCCCATGCACTATCTTTTATTTTACTTTAGTCTTATTAAAAGTTAAGTTTATAGTTGGCCAGTACATTAATAGTACTTTAGTGGCCAGAGCATTGATGATGATCAGCATGCTTTAAATGTCCCAGCATTATTGTTCTATTTCTGATTATTGTGTATTTTAATGGATGGGCACTAAACTGGTGCATCCAAGTTTTGTTTATATAATTGCCCAAGCTGGCAAAGGCTCAATAGTTAGCCTGGTCTACAGAAGACCCATTTCCAATCCAGCCACAAGATGGACTGTTGATATGTTGTACTGATTTGTTTATTCCCATCAATGATGATGATGGATGGTTTTTTCTCTCAAGTATTTACTTATACTGATATTTACTTTATAATGCTGGTTGATAATAATTATGCTTATTTCTGAGTTAGCTTTTGATCTCTCAATGTTCAGAGATTCTCTACTCTCATTCTCTTATAAATATGTATTACTTATAGATAATTTTTCAAATTATTGATATTTCATTATAAATTGATGAATTGGGAGTGATGATGATGTTTTCCATCACCCCAGTTTCAGATACACTTTCCACCAACTTCTCACTTCCTGAACACCCCATCCCATTACAAATGGTTACCTGACTGAGGGCCGATGATGATCATGTACTGTGGCAATCATTATAGATGGCTGCCCAACTACGGCTGATGATGATCACATACTGGTGATCATCACTTCAAAATTATTAACTTGATCTCAAACCACGACTGAGAAAGAAAAAAAATATGCATTTTATGCAGAATTAAATTTAAAAATTACTGTGAAATATGTGACAAGAGTATTGATGATGATTATAAATTATAAAATAGTAATTTTCATGTATGTTTGGAAAGGTTCATGTTTAGAGTTAAATAGAAAATCGATGATTTTGGAGGTTTGATTGTTGAAGTTTGTCTAGCTGTATTTTCAGTTTTCATGATGGATGGAGATTTTGTCATTGGCATGGGGATGCAATGTTTTCATGCAACTCTGAGGGTGTTGTATCTCCACTATTTGCTCCAACCTATTTTTTATATTTCATATTGTTTGTGATAAGGCAGTTAACATAGTCCTGCCATGATCCCAGCCTCTAAGTCTCCAAAGAAAAGGAGCAAGGCATAGCTTGTATTTCCCAGCCCATAAGACTCAAAAGAAGCAGGGCATAGTTTTGTATTTTCCAGACCCTCCATGAAAGAGGGCTTTGCAATAAATTTTGCATTATCTTTATCATAGGTTGTAGTAGCTTATAGTGTCTCATTTGAGGTAGCACTCTTGATGTTCATGGTGCATTGTGTACTTGCAGTCCAGTGGCTGAATTCTTTAGCTATCTCAAGATTGCAAATCACTATTCATTCTGTTAACTGTCAGATGTCTGTCAGATCTCTTAAAAAAATTGATGAGTACATAGTTTTAGATATGAACATTGTTTTCATTATATATGTAAATTATGAAAATATTACTAAAAAGGTGTTTCATTTCTATTTTCCTTTTCTGTCAGATCGGGGTAATGTAACCGGTTGGGTTACATGGTACACCCATAATAATATAGTGTGTGTGCGTATATATATGGAAAATAAAGGAAAAGTAGAAATAAACACAGAATAAATTTTTGTAAATATTTTTCTATATTTTCTAAAACAAAATCATAATATGTAAAGGGTTAAATAATAACTCTGATTTAAAATAAAAATTGTTTTATAAATTAAACTTTTAAAAGGTCTGATAAAAAACATTATTTGTAATTCTGATTTTGAAATTTAAATATAAGCTTGTTTTTTTGATAATTTTGAAAAAAAAAAATCTATTTTTGAAATCTTTAATTAATTTGTAAATTTTTATTGTCTAAATAAAAACATGTATATGTTTTAAAGGGATTAGAGAGCTAAAAATAAAAACTCTGTTTTTAATCAACACCTCAGATGAGTTTTTAAAGGACTGATTAAAAAAATATCAGTTAGTCTGGTTAGTGATTTTTGAAGAGAACAGGTCAGCTGCAGAGTTGGTTACAATATTTTGTTGCAACTTGATGAAGTTTGCAGCAGTTGGGTTTAGCTGACCGGAGAGTTGGCAAAATAGCTACTATGAAGTTATGTGGCTGAAGGCAGAACAGTAAATTCAGGAACCACTACTGTTTTCCTGGTAGGAGTTTGAATTTCACATCAAGAAAATGACCCACTTCTTTGTGCTGTAAATCATAGCCTTAAACATGGAAAGGACAGCTGCTTGCCTGGAACAGTTCTACACAGACGGGAGGCCAACTATGGACCAACATTATACATGGATTATACTTTTACCTGATAATGACAGTCACTAAAAAACCAAACTCATCAAGAAAAATCTTCCAGCTTGCTGAAAGGCAGAGAAACACGGATAAACGTATATACAGTTGGTGGTGAGTAGCGTCATATATGATAAGGAAGTTTTAAACTATTTCCTTAGTAAAATGACATTTTTATAACTGATAGAAATATATAAAACGATATTAGTTTAAAATCGTTTATTAAAGAAGAAAAAACTGTTTAAAGTTATATTTATAATTAAAAAAAAAACTCCAAAGAAAGTTATAATTAATAATCCAGAAAAAGATTTCAAAAAATCTTTTAGACTAAAAAAAAAAAGAAAGACATTTTAAATCAATTAACTGTCAAAAATTTGGTATTTCTTATTTTAAAGAAAAAGATTATATTCAGCAAAGAGAATTAAATTGCGAAATAATCTTTAATAATTTTATTGAGATAAATACAAATGTTATAATTAATATTTCGCACGTCTGTGCAAATTATATATACGTGTTTCAGTAAACCTAGTATGTAAAATGCATTTCATTTAACTGAAACTTCAGTCATTTATTGTATTTTATATAATTTAAGAATTTGATAATTATTTTGTAACAAGTCAAATAGGTTATTTCACGCACACACATGTGTGCGTATGTATGTCAATTGTATTGTAAATAATAATGCGTGTCAGATAGACACTTATGTGTAAAATTTTGATCATTTTTCTAAATTAAATGTTAATTCAAACGTGTTTATTTTGTATCAAGCCACATGCCTGTGTGCTGAATGGGTTTTAAGTAAACCTAATTTATTAATCATGTAACTCAATGTATACTTTTCAAAATCAGAATCCTTATAAGACCTTGATCATTTATTTTTTTTATTTTTATTAATAAACTTATTTAATTGTTAAAAATGTTTTCCATCATCTCTTGTTCACATACAGTAATAGAGCTTTATGTTCTCTGAGCTAGATTTCGGACACGGATAAATGGGGATGTGTTTAGTGCTTTGGGCATCCAGAGATGATGATCATCATCCTGGTTGGCGCAAAAGAGGATACTCTTTAAAGCCCATGCACTATCTTTTATTTTACTTTAGTCTTATTAAAAGTTAAGTTTATAGTTGGCCAGTACATTAATAGTACTTTAGTGGCCAGAGCATTGATGATGATCAGCATGCTTTAAATGTCCAGCATTATTGTTCTATTTCTGATTATTGTGTATTTTAATGGATGGGCATTAAACTGGTGCATCCAAGTTTTGTTTATATAATTGCCCAAGCTGGCAAAGGCTCAATAGTTAGCCTGGTCTACAGAAGACCCATTTCCAATCCAGCCACAAGATGGACTGTTGATATGTTGTACTGATTTGTTTATTCCCATCAATGATGATGATGGATGGTTTTTTCTCTCAAGTATTTACTTATACTGATATTTACTTTATAATGCTGGTTGATAATAATTATGCTTATAGTTGCTCTTCTGAGTTAGCTTTTGATCTCTCAATGTTCAGAGATTCTCTACTCTCATTCTCTTATAAATATGTATTACTTATAGATAATTTTTCAAATTATTGATATTTCATTATAAATTGATGAATTGGGAGTGATGATGATGTTTTCCATCACCCCAGTTTCAGATACACTTTCCACCAACTTCTCACATCCTGAACACCCCATCCCATTACAATATATATATATAAAAGTAATGTTCAATGTATTTTCTCAAAAAAATAATTAGGGCTGCCTAAATTTAGTTCTATTCTTAGCCAGCTGAAACTCCTGGCTTAAATTCAATCACAAATTGACTCATTAGAGATTGTACTGACTCGAGAAAAGATCGCAACTAAGGACTAACAGCTTACTAAAACTGTCCCCATCATTGCTTTTTTAATTCTCAAGGACTTTCTCTAAAAAAATGAAAAAGGGAATTGAAATCAGAAACGTTATGCATATAATTAAAAATATATAAAAGTAATGTTCAATGTATTTTTTCAAAAAAATAATTAGGGCTGCCTATATTTATTTCTATTCTTAGCCAGCTGAAACTCCTGGCTTAAATTCAATCACATATTGACTCATTAGAGATTGTACTGACTCGAGAAAAGATCGCAACTAAGGGCTAACAGCTTACTAAAACTGTCCCCATCATTGCTTTCACTAAAAAAATGAAAAAGGGAATTGAAATCAGAAATGTTATGCATGTAATTAAAAAATGAAAATTTAATTCACAAACCCATTGCTATAGTTAGTACAGAGAAATGTTTCATGGCTAGAATCATGAATCCCTACAATAATCTAAGTGACTGAAGAAGGAAAAGGTGGAAACAGAAAAGCCTGCTTGTATCATAAATGGAACCTAATCTTTGATGAACAAACATTCTATTTTACAAGACAGCAGGAAATATTCTTCATCAGGCCACTATTCATTTTTTATTCACGGTTAATCTACACATCACAAAGTCAAGCCGCTATCTGCCACCTGTGGAGGAACCTGTCAGTTGTCTGAGCACATCACATAACACTTCATCCAATAACCTTTGTTTATTCCAAATTTTTCACCTCAAGATAGATATTATCTAAAAGCTTCTACTCCAAGAGGATTACTCTCAAAGTATATAATTTAATTTTATTTAGAGTTACTGAAGCGCATGAAAAATGAATTCATTACACCATATGCAAATTGAGAAATTAGATTGTATAATTGAAAAAGCTTGGCTGTAGTGAAATGATGAAATTATGAAAAATGAAATTCGGAAAATTTAAATTGAAGTATAACAATTATTTTGGGTGATAAATGTGTAAAATATTGCCTGCAAGATCAATGCATCTCTGAATTTTGCCTCTAAATTGGTTGCATGAATATATGTACCATTCTCATTATTTTCAACCATTGTCAATTCGCTACAAGATAATCTCTGCAAGTTTAATCGAGTTTTTTTTTTTTTAATTCTAGCCTCTCTGCTCCATATGACACCAGCAAAATTTCTTATTTCATCCATCCATCTCATTTGAAGTCTTTTTTTTTTTTTTTTAGATTTTTTTACAATCTCTTGGAATCCAATATAAAATTTCAACTATCCAACCTTTCTAACAATATGTTCAGCAATGTCCATTTTCAATTCGTTAATTCTTACAATTTTTAACATGCATCTCTCCATACTGTGTTGAGTGGTACAAAACATCTATATTGCTCTTCTATTAAACATCCAGGCTTCAAATACATAAGTAAGAACCAGTAAAACACATTTACTAAAACCTCCCCCCCCCCCAGATACATAGACAAATTTTCTTTAATATTAAACTATTTTTACCAAAAATGCTTCAAGTTTAATGTCTATGAATAATTTCATCCATTATGATGGTAGCTTTTGAACTGTTTATAAGTGGCTTAATGAAACAGGAATCAAGATAAGCTACAAATTTGATGGTGGAATTTTCAATTTGAATTGATTAAAAGTGTAATCAAGAACATCTTAGATTCTGGATTTACATTATGCTGATGATTGTGCTATTGTCAAAATAACACAAAAGAGGATTTATAGAATATACTCAACATTTTGAGTATAATATATAAAAACTCTGGTTTTATAATTCAAAAACTTCCAAGTTTTATCAACCAATGGTAGAAGAAAAATCCTCAGCAACTTTTATCTTGGATTATTATCAACTTTAGAATATAAACTGGTTAAAATATGTTGATAGTTTTTTTAAGTAGAGATGTGGAGTTAGATGTTGAGATATAATATAGAGTTCAATGTGCTATTACTTTTAACAAGTTAAAGGTAAGGGGATTTTCTCACAAAGAAATAGATACTACAACCAAGTTATCTGTGTATAGAACTGTTTTTTACTGGAAGTGAGATTTGGCATCCCATCAATGCATTACAAAAGCATTAGAGATAATTTTATTTCAGGATGCTTCATAAAATAGTAGACTAAGGTTATGAAACCAATCAATATGTTCCTCACTTTGTTGGATGTGTTACTAAATTATCCACTATTGTAAAATCATATCTTCATTAGATTGGACATATAAAATGAAAGAGTAATACAAAAATTTCTATAAGGGAAGTTTTATGGTGAAATTGAACGTGATTGTCATGGGAGAGATAGACCCATTTACATTATAAGGATTATCGCAAAGACATTGTAAAGAGATACAATGTTTATTGTTTCCATTGAAAAAATACAACGGAGAATAGTAATTAGACATTGTATTGTTTTGAAGCATTTCAGGAAGAAAAGATTTCTGCTGAAAAAAATTAAAGGACACCATCGCAAAACATTAAACAGAAAAATGGGCCAGCGTGTTGTACATTCGACCTATTTATAATCATTGATTGGTTTGTACATTATTGCAAAACTTATTTTTAGAGCAGGTTTCTTTTATATATATATTGAGTCACAACCATCCTCGTTTACGAGTGGCTGATGTATGTATGTGCGTACGTATTGGATGGAATCGTTTGAGAATTTTACTTTTTAAAATAAATATTTATTTTCTAAATTTTTTAGCATTACAATATTATAAATGATCTGTTTTAACATTTTTTTTTTCATTATAGAGTAATTATTATCACAAAAGAAAACTATTTATTAAAATTTTTATTTTTATGAATAGTTTAATATTGTCTCTTTTTCGCCGCCATTTTTTTTTTTTTTATTGGCATTGAAAATATAATCCAAATGACAAATACTGTCTTTTCATTATTTTTTAAGATCTGTCAGTCTTCTTCTGTTTCTTTTACAAAGTAAATATTTAATGCTTCTTGAAGGTAAATTTTTAATAAATTTAATTCAAATTATCTCTTTATGTTCTGCATCAAACATTTTTTGCTAATTCATTTTAAATTGCTAAGAGTTAGAAAGATTGTTCATCTGTTAAAAACATCTTGTGAATAATTGAAACCTAGACTTGAATTTGTTTCATCTTATCAATTACATTTTTGACTTTTATTTTGCCTTTTTAAATTCATCTCAGACTTTTATACACATCTCATTTAAATCCTAATTTATTATTATTTAATTGATAAATGTAAATGTTTTCTAATTGAATTCTTTAATTAGCAACATGTGTGCCACGTTTGCCTAACAAAATATATATGAAGATATTATATTTTTAAAGTAAAAAACAATTTATGAAGTAATATAAATAAAATATAACAAAAATAAGAAAATATATTTGAACTATATATATTACAGCACAATGGATTGTACACCCACAAGATATTAAAAACGGATAGAAACCAGTTCCTACCTTTCGGTGAAAGTGATGGTAGTAAAAGTTATCAAAATCGCTAGCATAGGCAAGGAAACTCAGGTGTTTATATCACTACAGACATTATGCATTAAGTGAGATTAGAATGTATATTTGGGTTAGGGATAATTTCTAGTTCAATAAGTGATTAGTAATAATCATTAATATGTTTACATAAAGTGAATTGTATCAAAATTATGAGTGCAGAAAATTTGACACTTATAATCAAATTATAGTAATTTGTTATTTACATAATACTAAATAAATGATGAAGATATGTGTAAGAAATTATGATCTGGGATAACTGATGAATGATATTTCTGCATAAAATGTCCATCTTGGGGATCATTTCTTATGAAGTTAAATTGTAGCATGTCTTACTCACTTGAAAATGTAAAGTGAATAAAATGATATATGAATGTACTTTCACGGGTGTCATCCATAGGGTGTTGATTCTTGGAACACAGGTGAATGAGTTGAGGTTTCATCAGTCTCGAGGTCTTATCCATCTCGTACTGGTCAGCTTTGGTCTCTTTGCCTGGATTCTAGGGTCTGTTACGCGAATGTACAAACTTGACCATTACAATATATATATAACACAGATGCTTTTATATATATATATAAATTAAAATTTTCATATAACCAAGTTTTAAACAATAATAATATAGTTATTAATAATAAATTGAGAGGATGTTTATTTTATTTTACTGAGTGTGTGTTCATTCATACATTTACTGAAGTAATAAGAATAAGGAAAAAAACTAATTCCTGCTGTATTTTTAATTTTAAAATAAAGTAAAAAGTGAATTGTCTGATTTTCTTCACTTTTAAATACATTCTATGCTAATATTTTCTTTTTTTAATAATACTATTCTCTTTATCAAGAAATTGCCATGTCTTAATTGTAATGTTTTTTAATCAGTATTAACTTTAGATATGTTTTAAAATTTTGTAAAACTTTTAGCATTACTCGTAGAAAATTTTTATTGTACAAAATACTGTACATCAAATTTGGAAAGGATAATAAAGGAGGAATAAAATATATGCACATTCAGCTTAAACAAAGAAATTTTACTACTATATACATATACAGCAGTCAGAGAAAGAAAAATGATTACCAAATAGAAAATTTGAAAAAATTAATGGGATTTTTGTTATTTATTTACATTTTTCTTTGACTAGCTAGCTTAGTTAGATATGGCTTAGTTCGCTGTTCCATTATATATATATATTTATTTTACATTGTAGTGTTAAAGTCATTTATTGTCTAATACCATTATTACTTTTCTAGTGTAAGCTTGTGGTTAAACACCTGTAGAGGTCCCTACTATCGCATTTTACACGCATACGCTCGAGGTTATAGCCTCAGTAAATATCACATAACTATTATATGAAAGTGAATCTATTTGTATCTTTACTGACAGGAAAAAAAAATAATACTTTTAATATATTATTTAAATTTACATTTCAAAAATAGCATACAGTTATTTTAACTGTGTTTTAACAAGCTGACTACAGATTTTAGTGGAAAATATTCCTTAAGATAAAAATAGCTAGGCAATTTATTAATTAAAATATTTTAGGAGAAGTTTGCTAATGTTTTGTTCTGGCAGCATACTTTTAAATGGAGTAGGAAGGTTCGGAAAAAGAAGATTGAAGGTTGAGAGCTGTACGTTTGAAGAAGAATGGATAGATAAAATGAAAAGTATAAAAAAGTTAATGGGGGGGGGGTCAAAATATCAAAGAAATTGAAAAACAGAAAAAAAAAAGAAATTTAATTAGACATGTGCAGAAAAGTTATGAAATTATGAAGACTATTTTTGAAGGACAATTGAGAATGTAAGCAAATAAAAAATGAATTAATATGAATATTTGAAGAAAAATCAAGGATGGAAAACCGCTAGGCCACTGACGCTTGACAACTATATTTTTAAAGCAGCAACAAATGGAAATAGAACATTTTACATTTAAATATACAATTTAAACAACTTTAAAGTTGAAACAATGATAATTATATAATACATAATTTAAACACAGATTATTTGAATATTAATTCGATATGTAAAGTAATTCATGACATTTAAATTTATAAATTTACAGTTAGTTAATAAATGTTTTATCACTACCAATGTAGTACAAGCTCTTGCTCACTTTTGATTTGTTTTTGTTTTTATATATTTAGTGGAGCTACTGGAGCCATACTGTAAGAACTAATTGAACTTTTACAACATTTGCCAATATTTAAATAATAGTTGAAAAATTGAACATTTATGCATATTTCATAATTAAAAAATATAACATTTTCTTATAACATAAAGTAATTTTATTTAATTTTTATAATCTAAAAATAACTATTTGTATTTTTACAATAGTACAAGATTGTTGTTTGATTTTTATAAAATAGTCTCAAAAGAAATATAATTCAGTAGAACATAATTGTTTTCCCATAGATGTTATTGACCATCAATCATGATACTGGGAAGAAAGGCCTCATGATCTAAAAGGGGACAACCAGAGAAAAAAAGAATTTGTGTTATCTAATTGAAAAAAGATCGTGTGATCTTAAAATGCTAGCTATTTTACATGCAGTAAATTCTCCTGTTGGTGACTTCTGTATTATTGTCTACTGCAATTATATTTTTTAAAAAAATGTTATGGGCAAGCAATTGCTAGTGAAGATACTATTGCCATTTTTATGGCAAAACAATCTGCTGAAAGAAGTGGAACATCAAATACCTTGTGTCAAATACTGGCTATGGTGCATAAAAGGATGAATGCTAAGGGAATGCTTATACCAACTGCCCATATTAAAGATTCCAAACCAAGATGAGAGACAAATTTTCAGAAATGTTATAATATCATCTGGATCACATATGCTGGATAATGTCTCAGGAAAATAGCAGTGATAAAAAAAGAATCATAGAATTATGAATAATATTTTTGAAGGACAATTGAAAATGTAAGAATAGAAAAAACGAATTATTTGGAAAGAATAATAAAGAAAAAAATTAAATGTAGGTGCTTTCAGCATAAATCATAAATGATTGCTGAATATAAAATTTGCAAATTTTAATGAGTTTTTTTGTTTGTTTATTTACATGTTTATTTTTTTTATTTACATTTTTTTTTTTGGATAGCATATAATTGAAATTGTGTAGTTAGATACAGCTTAGTTCATTTTTATTGTTTTATTATACTTTATATTGATTAAATAATGCTTTTTTTTTTTTTTTTTACAATTTGTGTCATTTTGTATGAAAAGCAAAAAATATGTAACTTACCATTAATTTGTGCTTTTATTGTTATTTTTATAAAACTCAACATTAATAGTTTGATTTATTTTTTTTGACTATTTTGACAGTAAAAATATGAAAATTAAAAAACAAATAATTTATAATTGATAAGAAAATGAAAAATATGTAAATTTACAATTAATTTGTGCCTTAATATTATGTACCATTATGAGAATCAAATTTTCAAAAATGCTCAATTTTTTGATTAATTTTTATAGTATAGTTTCCCACAATGTTATTTAAACAGAAGTCAATCTCCAATTATGCACTATTTCTTAAATACTATAATTTTCCCCGCATTCACCCGCTGGTAAAGAGTTTAAAAAAACTTAAATGAATCATTTAAGTTTAAAGCATACATTCTATATACACCAACTCTTACAGACCATGCTTAAATCAGGGCTTGAGTCTATTGTGTGCCTGATGTTATAATTCAATATTCACTTGTACAAATCTATTTAACTCATCACAGGAGAAAGACAGTGTCTCATTTTTAACCATCTACGATTAGACAAACATGACTTATAAATGTAAACCTATTATTATAAAGCACATTTCAAAGTTTTCAGCACTTTATAATAATAGGTTTACATTTATAAATCATGTTTGTCTGCTCATAGGTGGTTAAAAATGAAACACTCTTTCTCCTGTGATGAGTTAAATAGATTTGTGCAATTGAATATTTGATTATAACATCAGACTCACAATAGACTCAAGTCCTGATTTAAGCATAGTCTGTAAGAGTTGGTGTATATTGAATGTATGCTCTAAACTTAAGTGATTCACTTAAGTTTTTTTAAACTCTTACTGGTGGGCGAGTGCGCAGAAATTTATAATATTTAAGAAATGGTGTATTATCGGAGATTGACTTCCACTTGAATAATTTCAAAGTTTTCAGTGCTTTATAATAATAGGTTTCACACGGTGTATAAAAGCAGAAACGGAAATGAAAAATGAGCATAGAGCATGCAATATATCAGTAGCAGTATATCTGCACATGTGTGTTAAAGTCATAAAACTACAAAAGATAAATTGATCAAAATGATTTTGCATTAAGAGTAGTGAGTTAATATTATTCCCATATTTGTAGGATAGAAATTATTATGATGGATACTTTACTTATTGATTGCTGTGAATTAGAAAAATGTATATTATAGAAAATAATTTTTTGTGGCAGCATTAATATTATTAGGATAATAGAAAGTGTTATTTCTTTTTTTTTATTACATTTTAGCTTGTTGCTGGACTAACTTGGTGCATATACATATATAACAAATTATCATTCACTATCAAGTATTATGAAATATGATATTGGACAATTTCCCTCATCTATGAGTGAATGTTGAATGTATAGAAAATTTTAAACTTGATTTAAACTTTCCAAATACAAACAACTTGTTAGTAATAACACACAAATAGTGATAGAATATCTCAGTTGGTAGAGCGTTTATCTTAAATTCGACATTCAAGAATCTAAAGGTGCGAATTCAACCTCTAAGCGAATATTGTCACTGTGCGTATAGGCTAGCAACACCTGAAGAAGATTGGAAAATACTACTACTCAAAACGTTGTGTATTTTCTAACCTGTGTTTTCTATTTGTGTGTTATTTAACAAGTTGTTTGTATTTGGAAAGTTTAAATAAAGTTTAAAATGTTCTATACTTTCAACATTCACTTATAGATGGTGGAAATAGTTCAACAAATCACATATAATAATAAACCATCATCACAAACCTTCAGACAAATACTAAGTATTATGAAGTCTGAAAATTGATGATAAATTTATTCATATTTTATTTTAATATAACTTTCATTTTTAGTACTGTAAACAATTATTTTTATTTATGCATTTTGTGACTTATTTGTATATTTAAAATTTTTATTTTTAAGTTCTATTTATTTATTTTTGATTTAATTAGTAAGTTATGCTAATAAAACAATAATAACTATGTTTTATGTTAATTTATTATTATTGTCGACTTTTTTTTCTTTATTCTAATTGTCTTTTTACTCTTCTTTTATTGCCTCAGGGGAGAAGATCCTGATGTAAGGGTAAAACTAATACTCTTCATAATTAGCATGATTTTATTTACTAATTATTACTAATAATTGATTTTGTGATTCTAATTTTAAACGTAATCAAAACTAATTGTATTTAAGTAAAATTTGCAAAAAAAAAAAAATGACAAATTTACTATTGATATGATAAAAATAACTATTGTTTTTAATAATAATAATAATAAACTTTTATCGAATTTGATAATGTCAATAATGAATTATGAAAAAAAAATTTTTTCTAATAGTTAGCTTTATTTTTAAAAGCAATTTATAAAATTAGTAAATTTGTCGTTATTAAAATATTTATGGTATTTTTTTAATTTGGCTTTTTAATGCTTACGCTTTTATTATAGATAGAAAAATTACTGGAAAGCTATTTATAATATTAAATTGTATATATATAAAACTAAGATAAAATCTTAAATATATAATGCATGCGTTAAATGCTAAAATGAAACGTGCTAACTTTATTTCTTTCATAGGATAATTTTGCTTGATTTTTTAATATTATAGATATAGATTACTTAAGTTTTGTTAATGTCTGTGTTTTTATGTTCAGTGAAGCTTTATTTTCTTTATTCATGGGAATTGGGGAAAGATATTTATTATTTTAATTGTAAATATTTGTGTTGTTTTTTTAAATATAGAATAAGAGTTGGATTAAAATATGTTATCTGATTTGTGGTTCGGGATGTTATTTTATTAAGGGGTAATGAAAAAATTATTAATTATTATAATAAGACTGGATAATTTTTCTCCAAAACAAAACTTTCACAAGTGAAATGAATTGTTCTTTTAATATATTTTAAAACTAACTTTTACAGGCAAAGATTATTTTTTTTATTTAAAACAAAAATAAATAAATTGGTATATCAGTAGGAAAGAAGTTTATTCTAATATAATCAGCATGACTTTATGATGTTTAAAAGCAGAACTATCAATTTTGGATATATTTTACAAAGTATTCTTTAATCTTGCCATTCCTAGTAATGCCATATTGAGTTTTTTATGCATTTGTTGAAGATATAATTTTCATCATAATCCATCATAAAAAATAAGTTTCCATAAAACCAGTACATCATTAAAACAATACAGTTAATGAAAATATAATAAACAGAGCAAAACTCTCCATACA
>JAQFVV010012407.1:13637117-13822117 GCA_028023455.1 Epiperipatus broadwayi | reverse complement strand
CTGAACCTGGGTATCAAGATATTTTAACTTCCTTTGCTGATCTTTTCATTTGATTGTCTGAGATAATGTGGATTTAGCTTTGAGGTCTTTTAATTTTATTGGAGACTCTGGGTAGCATACAGATACATCGTCTATATATCATATATGTATTGAATTGGGAATATTTTCAATGTATTTAGGAAGGTCCTAGTTTTCAATGTTATTAAGGTAAATTCTAGAGATATTCCCAATTATGGGTTATTCCATTGATTATTCATCAAACATATTATAATACTGTCCATCAAACAAAGTGACAATGTTATAATCTAGCCAGTTAAGACAGTCTATTATAAAATTAATTTGTGTTAGTTAGTAATTAAAACCAGAACTTCTCAAATCTATTATGTTGATAGACTGCTTTCTGTTTAGGGAGCCATATAGCTCGTTTATATAGAGATATGTTATTTTATGTTGAAGTCCTAATTTTGTACTTTTAATTATACTTATGCATTCAGAAGATGACTTCTGGTTTATGAAATTTGACATTGGCAAACATTCGAGGCAGTGTTGCAGCTGAAGGCTTGCTTTTATAGTATTCATCTTTAGTAAAAACATTATTGCAATATGTTACTTATAAATTTGTCTTCATTACACTTTATTTTGTAATTCAGGATTAGATTGAATTTCAATTTATTTGGAGGTTCATTTTCTCCATGAAATTGACTTTGTTAATTAAGACAAACCTATTTTCTTTGTCTTCTTTTAGACATATTGTGCTATTCTCAGAAAGGAGCCACTTGGTGGCATATATTTACCTCCACTAGCTATCATTGGTGGATTTTATAGGCTTGTATCGAAATGGTTTTGCAATTTGTGCAATAATTTTATATCTACCCATTATCTGCAGCACCTCCTTGAATGTTTGCCAATGCCAAATTGCATCAACCAGACACCCTGCTTAGGCTAATGTTAGACTTTGGAGAAAGACATTATTACAGCACAATTAAAATGATCAAATAATGGCTCACAGAACAATTAAGTTATGGTGTTTACACTATCAAATCATCATTTGAATTCGTAAATATAATTAAGAGCACAAAATTAGATCCATTTCAAATCCAGTCAAAAGGTTGACTGTCAATTGTTTTAATGTTGATCATTCATGATAATAAATGACTATTATTACTTTTGTTTAGTGCTATGAGAACTTAGAAGTTAGTCTTTATTTTTTCTGATTCCTTATGCTCATTCCTTTTATTATATTCATTCTTTTTATTATATTAATTCCTTTTATATTTTGTTTATTTTGGATGATGATGGCGTCCAATCTCCTCATAATTCAACTCTAATGTCGTGCACTGTTACAGATGACTACCCGATTGTGGGATTTTGTAACCAGATTCTTCTTATATTAATCCCCTATTTTTCATACTGTTTCAATATATATATATATAATTTATTGGATAAAAATGTGTTTTCAATGTATATATGTTTCGTAAGTTGATTAATATTGCAATAATATTGATTTGAACTATATTATTTTATATAATTAACGTTAATTAAACTTTTTAGGTTTAATTATGAATTCCCAAATGTTTTTAAATGTAATTAATCTATATCTATTTTACATTACTGCTATTTATTTTAACTTTTCATTTGAAAGTAATATTCAAGTGCTATTCTAATTATAACATTAAATTTTAATCCTTTATTGTGCAATTCTTGATATGCTCTTCACTTAAATATAAATGATAAATAATAATGTCTTATTGTTTGAGTATTTTTGAGTTTGTAAATGACATATGAAATGGTTTTGGTACTTGACCTTTCTTTTTTTTTAAAAATAATAATAATCCTTGTTTCAAATAGCCCTTCATTTTTAAGTATGATTCCTGAAATGGCTTTAAATTTTTTCATATCTAAGCTAGTTAATGTGTATTTTGTATGGGTGTTATAACTTTTGACTTCCATTTTAATATAACTGGTATAAATGTGCTGTTTTAATTATAAATTTAAATTTTGCAAAAGCTGATATTTATTTAATCTAAAGTATTATTAATATTTGAAATATATTCCTTCTCTTTCTTTAATTATATAAATATATAACGTTATTTAGTTAATTATATAAAACAATCTTTTTATGATAATAATATATATAATCCATGTTTAAGTATATCAGATATTATAAACCCATCATATATTAAAATGTTAAAATTGAGAAAGGACAAATAAAATAAAATCAATATTGCATTATATAACCTGAAGTGAAAATTTGCATTAAACTTCTATGATAATGTTTTTTTTTAAAAAAAAAATTCAAAAATATAAATTTCCAAATTTCTGATCTTCCTTTGAGAAAACATATTTTTATGTGGATAGATGCACCACATATTGCAATGTTCCTTAAGATTCAAACAATTATGATAAAAGTTCTAATATAGAATGTGTGGAATTTTTGAATCTCTTATTTGTAGCCAATGATTAGTAGCTAGCATCCAATAATAGAGAAAATATAATTTCCTAGATTTATGTGAATTGAATATCTAATTTTCATTGTGGTGGATTTTCTTTGCTGTTAAGGAAAATAAATAGAAATATGATTTTACTATTTAATATATTCTGGCATAGATGTCATGTTGAATGTAAGGATCAAATATATGGTTTGGATATCCATAAGAGAGAATTTGCAGCTATAGAATAGAACCTTTATTTTATTATTTAGCAATAAAATGTTCAGCTAAATTACTATCTGGTTGTCTATTTCATAGGACTTCATGGTTTTTCCATTTCATAATTCTGATATATTTACTTGTAAAATTTTTACTTTGAATATGGAGACATGATTGACACTTTAAAAAAAACATTTCTTTAACTTTTCTATAACAGTAGAATTATTATTGTTTTATAGTATTAAAAAATTTCCTTCAATTAATTCATTTAAAAAGTAAGGCGGGTGCATTTTAAATAATTAAAATGTACAAATAAAATAAAATTTACTAAGTCAGTTTTTAACTACTTGGTAAATAGTAGACAAAACATTTCTTTTAAATTTAATTAACTTTTTTTCTATTTTGCCTATCTGAAGAAGATTGTTTTATTTTTTGTCAATTAATATACCATTAGTGAATTTAACATTTTTTACTTTAAATGAAATTTTTTTTGGGGGGGGGGGAGGGAAACTATAAATAATCATAATTCATTCAGTGGATATGAAATTGGGAAGTAATTGCTTTAATTAATTCCAATAAAATGTAATCTTATCTGGAATGTTTATTTATTTGAAAGGTTAATTTTGTTTTAAGCAAAATATTTTATTTAAAAATAATAATTTATTTTACATTTATATACCATTCACACACATATTTATGTATATTTAATTTCTTGTTTATAGATGTTTAAATGTTATTAATTATATACTTATTAAAACGTTAAATTATATTTAAACAGATTCTTTTATCCTTTTACCCTCTTAATAGCTTCATCTACCTTCTCTTTCTTTGTGATATCTATTATTTTTGAAGTAAACACTTCAATATATATATATATTGTTCTATCATTACTTCTAGTCTTTTTTTAGGATTATCATTGTTATAGTTGAAACATTGATTAATATATGCCTTGAGTAATTAGCTACTTGATAAGAATAGCTCACTTCAAAGAATAATTCCAATCTAGAAAAGGTTAAAAAAAAAAGAATAAAACTTATAGTTAGCTAAATGTGTGGAATTATTTATGTCATTGCCATTTTGCTGCATGAATGACACCTTCCCAAGCACTAATCATGCAATACACAAAATAAAAAAGATATAATGCTTATGATTGTGCAATTTTATAAGCTAAAATAGCATATTATATGGAAAAGAGTATACATGGTATAAAGAAAATTACATTAACTGTTAATTATCTCCTTAATAAAGATTTCCCTTAATTGATTACTTTTGAAAATTCAATTCTATATAGGTAGTATCCCCAAAATATGTTTACATAGAAATATAATTAAAATATCTACTGCTATAATATTTTAATTGTCTATCATAGTGTGTTTTGTGTATATAATATGGATTTTTTAGTTTGTTTAGAAAAAGATAAGTTTCAATAGTTACCATAATAAATGATTATTGAGGAGGAAAAAAAAAGTGATTTTAGTCATTTGATTTTTTCAGTCTGCTTAACAGAGAATCACTTCAATTTGATATCTATAATGATTTTAAAAGAAATTTTCTGGCTATCTGAAGAATTGTTGTATGCTCTCAAAAGTTTTTATTTATGTGCTGCTATTATGGTATAAACATTTTTTAAAAGTTAATAGATTGTTTATAATTTGGTACTAAGTTACACGAATAATGAATATTAAAAGAACCCAGAGGCATATTCCGGCCATCCTACTCATATCATTAATAATTTTTCTTCATTATAATTAGTGGGGGTTTTTAAATACGAAACTAATATTTCTGTATTTCTGCCCATCAATAAAATTCAAGAAAAGCCCATAACTGTACAGACATCTGATGTTAGCATTTGTTAAGGTTGAACCATAGATTGTAATTCGTTATCATTTGAAGTTATTTTTTGATTGATAACTTTCCTGCTTGTATTATCTACCGGCTTACTATTTCCTGATGTCTGACTGAAACTATTTTTCACTGTCTTTTTTTTTCTCTCCTCACCAAACTTAAATATTTGGAAAAAGATGAGGGTTAGTCGTTGGAAAATGTTTTAAATGTAAAATATGTTATGCTTTAAACGTTATAAAAAAATAAATAATTTATTTATTATATATTTATATATTATAGAATACTCATTACCTTTCTGTTTTTCTGAAAATTTTTGATGATGGTGTTTTAGATGTATTTATATGTTGGACTAATTTCCACCATCTAATACGAGTACTGAATGTCTTTAGACAAAACCGTCTTTATTTAAGTATTCCAAATACATTCAATTGTTAGTAATAGCACACAGGTTAGTATATGCACAACATTTTAAGAGATATTATTCTCCTCTTCTCTTCAAATGTCGTTGGTCTGACCAGTGACAGTATTGACATGGGAATCGAACCTGGACCCTTAGATTTTTGAGTATTGAATTTTAAGGTAACACTCTAATTAATTAGCAGTTGATTAGAGTATTACCTAACAGTTGAAGGTATTTGGAATATTTAAATAAAGATAAATTTTTCTAAAGACATTCACTTTTTTCTTCTTCTTTTTTTTTTTTTTTACTATAAATTATTGTTAATTGAAATGAAAAATTGAAATAAAGTACATAATAGATTGTGTTGGAAAAGAATGACTTAAGAGAGAATTTTGAGAACTCATACTGAAAAAAATAGATAGTTGTTTATCCTCTGTAATATGCACACACTAGAAAATAGTTTTTTTTATTAGCAGTAGTAAATTTTATCTTTCAGTGGTACTTTATTCATTTTTTGACAAAAAAATATTGATTACATTTGTTGACAATTTCCCCTTTGTCCACATGTAATATCTAATGTTAAAAATACAATTAAAAAAACCCATTAAATATTAAATTATTGCACACGAGTCAGAAATAGAAGTAGAAGGTGCAAATTACATGTGGTCCACTACAATTACACACACACACACATATGCCCATAAATTCTTTGATTTTTAAATAAAGTGTGTCATGTTATAGTTTTGAATATGGAAAGACAATTGACCAGGTTCCTATATATATTTTGCATGCAGCAACTTTTTAAATTTCTTTTTTTTATTATTTCTAGCTTATCTCTAAATGCATTTGGGTATATTCTTGGGTTGTTATTGTAAACAAATATGCATCTTGTACACCATATTGCATATGGAACAAAAACACTGCTATGTAATGTGGAGAAAAAGCCATTATCAAGGTTTTCAAAGAGATATTTAATATCTATATTTTTATTCTTAAATATAGCCAGTATCTCAGCTCTGATCTTATCAAGATTAGAACAAGAGAGAAAGATGTGAGATTAGTCTTCATATATATGAATATGTCTTCTATATTTGTAAAAATGATTGATAGATAAGGCCTCCAAGTTCATTTTTACTAAGATGTCTAAGAACTTAGGCTCAAGTGATTAGAATCTAAATTTGTGGCATAGTTGTTTATTTTTCAAGTTAAGTGTAGATTTTTTTTAATAATCTGTGACTGTGTAAACTAATGAATATACTTTCCAATAATGATATTTATTTTTTGGAGAGGAATAAACAAGATTCTGTATTTCAAAAAATGAGTTTCTAAAGAATTTCAAATAATCAGTAATTGCAGGTGGTTTATCTGTTAGTGTGATTATAAAAGCTATTTCAAGATAAGCACATCGAAGCCTCTGGTTGAGATTGTTGAAATGTCCCCCCCCCCAGTGAAGTTTTCCTAAGTTGTGTATAGATATTTCTTAGTAATCTTTATTATAGGGGTGTAATATATAACTCTCATCATAATTAACATTATATAATGAAGTCTTTACATAGAGAGAGAGATTCAGTTTTGATACTGAATTGATAATATTCACTATTTTATTAGAAAGGTTATTGTGTATATTTGTTCTCATCTGTGCAGGACTAAGGTGGAATGGGAAACCTATAAAATGGCTAGGTGTTTGATGTGCTTTTTATTACAGGATCCTGTATAAATTCTCCAAGCACATGATTTTTTCATTTTGAATGTGAGTTTATATCTGTCAATGTAATTTTGAAATAATTTATTATCAGTAATGTTTGTTTTCTGGATGATAGAAAAATTGCAATATCATCCATATAAGTGACACATATAATACTGGTTTGAAGGCATGATGTGTATATGCCAGGTAATTCATTTTCAATAGTTTTCAACAGATGGGTTTATCTACATTGAGAAAAGAATTGCATTTAATAGAAAACTTTGGATTATTGAATGATTGGGGATAATATTTGCCCATTTAGAATTACATTTACCTTTCTACTCCAAAGCAGATTTGTCAAAACATAAAAATATGCTCTAGGAATGGTAGTTTCAGATTGTCTACAAAAATCATATCAAATGCTAATTTTATATCCATTTAAATCACCATTGTACTATCTATATTTTTTCTCTGATTGCATCAATGATTGTTCTAAATAGATATGCTGTTTGATTAGTGGAAGAACTTTTCTTAGCAGATTAAATACTTGAAGCAAAATAGTTTAGGTGCCGATACACAAAGTGTGATATTCCATGAAGATCAGAGTGTCTGAATTTAGGTATTGACTCCAATTTCCTTGTAAATTTTATAGGATTAAATATATCTTCATCATCAGGTTCATCAAACTGCTTATTTCCTGGGTTATAAGGATCACCAGTTTGTAATTTATCTTTGTAGTAGAAATATGCTGGCTCCAATCTATAAATTCCACTAATTGTTTCAGTTTGTGTTTAAATTGTTGTTGAAATTCTCTGATAGAAGGAGGTGTAAGCCCATCTAATGTAGTTTCTTGACCATGTTTATGTGAGTGACCAAAAAATACTATCCTTTTCTTGATTGCCAAGATGGTCCTGTTGCCTTATATAAATTTTTAAGATTTTGCAATGTAGGCTGATAACTTTCTGCTGAACGTGTTTGTACAATTCTTTTATAAATTTTATCTATAAGGCTTAACAGGCCTGTGAGTGATAATGTGCCTTTGATAATGTGATTAATGACATCTTGTTAAAATGTTTACATATTCAATCCTGGCTTGGATCCATCTCCATGGTACCAAGTTTATTTAGTTATATATATATTATAATGGGATGGGGAATCAGGGTGATCATCCCTGGGGTGAAGGAAAAATATTTACAAATAATATTAAAAGTATGATATTTGACTAAGATATTAATATCCAAAATATATAAATAATTTTATATATTAAAGGGAGCATGAGATCCCTGAGAGATCATTCACTCTATGAGATCAGTCCATTTAACTCCTTAGAGCAACTAAAAGTGTAATTAACCATACATCAACCAGCATTATCAATAAGTATAATTAAGTACTAGTAATACTCATAAGAAATAACCATTAATCGTGAATGATCAACAATCAATATACATCAACAGTCAGTCTGGTGACTGGATTTGAACTGGGTCTACTGTAAACCAGGCTAACTATTGAGCTTTGATTTGCTAGCTTGGGGAAATTATTTAACCATTAATTTGGAAGCACAAATTTAAAATGCTCATCCATCTGGATATATCATAATAAAATGAATGCTGCAATATTAAAACATGCTGATCATCATCATTGCTCTGACCATTTAATACCATTAATGTACTGGCCAACTATAAATGTTAATTCTAATAATGACTAAATTAAAATAAAATGTAGTGCATGGGCTTTAAATAATATACTCTTAGCACTAACCAGGATACTATATGCCCATAAACACTAATATTCATCCCCTTTAATATATCAAACCATTATGCATGAATCTAACTCAGAGAACATAACTCTATAATTGTTACTGTGATCAAGAGATGATGCAAATACATAACATAATCTAAAAACCATTTAGAATTAAGTCACTGGAATAATTTTAACAATTGAATATAAGTTTATTAGTAATAATAACAAAAAAAATGAAGTTATGGTCTCTAGAATAAGGCTATATACATATAAGCCTTCTCATTTTGATTAACATACAATAAAAACTATCACATTGTGATTTACATGACTAATATATAAATTCAAATTATTATATTGATTTACATGATTAATACAAAATTCAAGTTATTCCATTGATTTACAATATCTCCTGAAGGGTTTACATAAAATGCATAAATGTTTAATAAAAATTTCAAAAATAATTAAATTTTACATATGAGTTTACTTGATTAATATTGATATATATGTATACATACATGTGACATAATAATTTCTAAACATTTTTGATTTGCCATAAAGTAATCAAATGATTTTAAAATGTCTATTTGACACATATTGGTATTTGCACATAGATGTGCAGTACAATTGATAACTATTTTCAGTTGTCATATAAATACAGTAAATGATTAAATTTTAAGTTATTACGTTTTAGTGATATATATATATATAATGCATATACTAGGTTTACTTAAAACACACTTATATAATCTGTGCATATATGTATGGTACAATAATTGATTTAAAATATAAACGAAATTCATCTATCATTTGAATTTATCAAAATAGTAAATGACATTAATTTTTATAACACATAATTAGCATATATGTTTATGTACATAGAAATGTATGTGCACACTTGTGTTTATAACATATTTTAACTTGTTAAAACAATAAAGTTATTAAAATGAACATTTTCACAATTAAATTATTTCTTGAAAGTATATAACACTCACACATATATGTGTATATTGAAAAAAAAACCTGAGTCTGTTATTAGTTTACTTCTTGCTTTATCTTTTTTAAAAAAATAAAGTCAATCTTGATAGGATTACTGTTGATTGATTAATTATAAATGTCTTTAAAATAATATGCCTGCATGTTTTTTTAATTCAAACAAAATTATTTGTTTTACTCTCTTACAATGTCTTTTTTTAAATAAAATTTAAAATGATATTCCTTCTATATAGATATCACTCACAGTTGCTCTTAATTATAACATTTTAAATTTAAAATATAGGTTTAAAAATATTTTAATGAAATTATTTAAAATTTTGTTATCATTATATATAACATTACTCATCAGCTTTATACATGTTTATCTGTACTTCTCTGCTTATGGCTGTCACAGCATATGTATAATGAATTTTTCAGCAAGCTGAGGTTTTCTCTATGAGGAACCGGTCCAGTATTGTCTCATCAGAAAAGGTATAATGCAAGTATTATCATCAGGAAAGTATAACTAGGTAAATGTTGACATTGATTTGGTTCCACATAGACTTCAGGTCAGCAGACTGTCTTGGCCACATTTTAAGATTATAGAGACAGAAGTGGGTCTTCCTTCTAAGTGCATCAAAACTTATATAGTGAACCAGCAACAGCTGCCTCCTATCTTGACTTCATCTACCTATGATCCATGGCAGTTATCTGTATAACTCTGGAAACCAACTCCGATATTCTGCCATTTCTTCTCAAAATATTACTAGCCAACTCTAAACTAAACTTTTTATCAATTTTTTATATGATCATCTGAGGTGACAAAAACACTAAATTAAAAACTCTTTTTTTCTTATTTTAATTAAAAGCAATTTTAATCCTTTTAAAAGCAACAAAGATTTTAAAAAATAGATAATAGACATTTTTACAATATCAGAAAAGATGCTTGTTTGTAATTTCAAAATCAGAATATAATATTAATATTTATTTAGACCTTTTTAAACTGTTTAATTTATAATAAAAATTCTATTTTACATTCAGAATTATTTAACCCTTTATAGTTATTGTATTTCAGGAAATATAGAAAATCATCTACCAAATTGTTGTCTGTGTTTATTTCTACTTTTCCTTTCAACTTTATATATACGTGTGTGCACCAAGCACACTGTTATGTGCTATGTAACAAGTGTTACAATATGTATATATGTATTGCTAAAAGGAGGTTGCCCTGATAACAGTTTGAAATTCTTGATTATTATCCATATTGAGATTGTCTAAGTGTTGGATGATTTCTAATGGCTAGATCACAATGAACATAAGTTATTACTAATGAATTGACATGGAATAAATATGTAGACCAGGCAATATTACATATAAAAGGTTGATGTATTATAACAAACAGCATTTTAATATATAAAATACAAAATATAATCATTTTTGTAATCTCTTATATTACTGTTTTAGTTTAGATGCCTGGAAGAACACAATTATTTCTAAAGTGTCCCAGTTTTTTTTAAAATTAATTTTAGACATTAATCTTCATTACCTTTATCATATAAATAGTTTTATAATCAAATACATTTGCCATACAGACAATGCCTGACCTCTAATATATTTAAAAAAAATTCTGCGTACAGCCAATCTCACAAAAATAATACATTTATTTTAACATTATAAGTTTCTTAGCATAGACACATTTCTGTAATAGGGGATAATTATAGCCACTACTTTTTTTAACAAATGGCTACTCCTGATGTAGTAAAATTCCAACATCTACAGAGATGGCTTACTTATAAAACAAAATCTTGAATGACATCTCACATATAAATACAGAAATATTTTAACTATTTGATAGTGAACAAACAACTACATATATAATATAAGCTTATCTCTACACAATCTAATTCTCAACAATCAACAGAAGGGCTACCTATGAACAAATGAACCTAATAGATCTAATTAAATCATTAACTGAAAAGTAGTAATAATTATTTACTCTCATTGTTTAACATTTGGACACTTTATATTACTTTATTTTTAACTGACAATTTATAAAAGAGAAAAAACTTTTTCCTTACAAATAAAACTTTAGTTAACATGTATATTAATTAAATAAAATAAAACAAATTTGAAAGCTTACCCACAAATGTGGCTCTTTTTAAACAAAACATTCACTTCATAAAGTTTATTCAAATTAATATACTTAAATAAATTTAAAATGGTTAATATAAAATGTAAGCAGTTTTTTTTTTCAAACAAAACACTCACTTCATAAATCTTGTTAGAAATAAATATATTAAAATAAACTTGAAATACATTAGGATAAGATATATATATATATTTTTTAAAAAAACCTTACAAAGCTCAATTTCCATAGCCATAGTTTAACTTCAAGATAATCAGAATTTCCAGATGTCCAGAACAGATTAGCAGCTGGCAGCCATTTCATCTTTTACTCACTCAGCATAATGGTCAGATGATGCTTGATAAAAGTGAAAATTCAGAGTGATTGCTATAAGAAAAATTGATTTTTTATAAGTTTTATTTCTTTTTGATTTTGAATATCCCAACTCAATTTTTCAGCATGTTTGATCTTGATTTTAATGCTTTTTTATTTTAATTATAAAATTTTTGAAGACACATTGATTAATTTGCAAAACACTCTAATTGCCTGGAATTTTTTCTTGTTTTCAAATCTTTTATATAAACAGGCTTAATCTTTTTTTTAATCTAATTTTCAATTGAGTTGTTTTGCAGTTCCTTTGATAAGAAAAAAAAGTTTTCCCTAAATTAATTTTTTTTAAAACATCTATTACAACTTCTATGTTATTTAATATAACAATTAATACTCTATTAACATAAATTTAATATTTTATTTTAAAAAATTTGTGCTGTTTTATTATTAAGATAAACTTATATAAACTTATGCCTTCCATAATCTTTTGTAATTCAGTTGTCAGTAATTTTCTTCTTTTTTGAGCCAACATAATATCTGGTAAAATGAAAATACACACAGAAAAGATAGTTTTTAAAAAAATAATATCTAGCTTTATTACTGCCTAGCATGCTTTCATTATATTTTTACTATATCATATTCATGGCATAGGGTCATGTAATTAAATGAACTACACCACTATATGCCATGAATATGATATAGTAAAGTTTGCTAGACAGTAATAAAGCTAAATATTATTAAAAAAATATGTTCATTTTACCAGATATTATAATAAACTATAGAAAGTAATTATGTAATGAACAATTTTTAAAACTCTTGAATGCTATTTTTATTAGCATTCTCACAACTAAATCATAGCAAAACTCTCCATACAGTAGTGCCATAATAAATGGTGATCATGTGATGTTTAGTGGTTTAACTAAATCATAGCCCATAAGACTATTCATTTCAAATTCTCAAACTTTGTAACAAAAAAAACAAATATGATTTTACTTAATTTTGTTTCATGTCCATCTAGCATTTTATATACAAGGTTGTTCATCTGTAGTTTGATACTGACCATTATCTGGAGACTTGTTCTTGTTGACTAGAAATCAGGTCTTTTCTCTTATCAGAAGGCTTCTTCTCTTTCTGTTTCTAGGTGATGCATAATATCTATTCCAGGTGTTTGACCAAATCTGTTGGTCAGGTTTGTCAAAATTTACATTACAAGTGCCTATACATGAGTCTCATTATAATTTTTTTTTATCTGAGTAAGACATCTTCAACTTTATGATACCTGGTAGATTTGTTATCCTCTCAATACTCAACCGCTTGTTAGCTGACATGATGTGTTGAATAATTGCAGGCTGTAAAATGCTCTTAAATTTTGACACTTGCCTCAAAAATAATTGTTCTTGAGATACCTGATGCAGCACCTTATCTTGATGCTCCTCACTCCAAAACTTTGGTACTATTGCTTCTTTAAGCTCATCATAGATGTCAGGATGGTGGCACCTTGAGTTCCTTCAAGTTTTAGCTGCACCATTCAAATAATTTGTGGTAATGATAATTTTTTATTATCTATTAAATACAAATAGTTGAGCAAGACCATTTAAATAGTCCAGTTGATTTTCACATGGTAACCCTTTGGAGCCTTTCACCAATACCAGCTTGGATATGGACTGTTCATGTTAGTTGCTACATTATTATTTAATTAACCATTCTCTTATTGATAACTACTTGCTGGTTAGGTATATAGAATTATTTCACTTTCACCATATCTTTCCTGAGTAATGTTGTTCCATCACACTCATCTTTAATCTCTTTCAATATATTTAGATAGATTACACATGTACTCTTTTAATTTTTCAGTACTTGTCTAGACATCTCCCATTATGTTAGATTTGAATTTTATAATTTCTGTTTAAGTTATCTCGTATCACTTGGATTATAATGTTTTGACATAGCCTCCATTTCTGATATCTGCTGATTTAGTTGATGTAATATCATTTGATTTGTTTTTTTATTTCTGCTTTCTTGAGATTTATTCATTTCACTCTCAAACTCTTGGAATTTTGTTCCCATAGTGTCATGCATTTCTTTAAGTTTTTTGTCTGCATCTTTTACCACGATATCATGCATTTCTCTGAGTCTTTTGACTGTATCTTCTTTATTTTTTTGAATTTCATCCTGCATATCTTTTATTTCTTTTACTTGTAAATGGATTTCTTCTATACTTTCTTTTATTTTGCTGCATCTAGCTACCCATCTTATATTGACCTTTTTAAAATTTTTGGCCTAATTTTTTTTATCTTTGGATTGAAATGGTTTTTTTATCATGAAATTTTCGCATCTCTAAATTCCTCTGTTTCATCTGCTTTTGCATCTCTAAATTCCTCTATTTTTGTTCATCTTGATTTCATTTGCTTGAATTTATGGGTCAATCATCTGCATCAAGTGCGTTGAATTTTTATCTTCTCATTAATGTCCTTTTACTTTATTTTATATGTATCACTATTTGGATCAGTATTGTCCATATCAGTAATCTCCAAATTATATTCTTTCTTTATACTATGTTCATCACAGTTTGTTTCTAAACTTTCTTCAGCAATCATTTATTGCTTCTCCTCATTCTTCTCACTTTCATCTTTGTTAGTCTAATAGGCAATAAACTCATTGTTTTCAATATACTTATAATTGGATTCACTACCAACTGCACTACATCATTCCCTAGTTCATCTTGGAATTTGTCAACTACTTGAACACCATTTTCTGATCACAACTTCAGCCTTGTTTACATTTTTTTTTTAATAATATAATTATTAATATACAGAAGAAAAAAAATCTCGTACGAACATGCCATTAATCAAACTCAGGCAAATGGGACTTTTATGAAATGATATGTAAAATTTATATGCAAGTATATTTTTTTTGTATGGAATAAATATGCCAGCTAGGTATTACATATAAAACGTTAACACATTATAACAACAATAGTTTAATTACAAAATATAATTGTCAGACAAATATAACTTTCTCTCTTTTCCTCTTTACTTTTTTTTTTAAATAAAACCATTTCTACAATCTCTTATGTTATTGTTTTAGTTTACATGCCTAGAAGAAAACAATAATTATTTATAAAATGTCCAAGATTTCTTTAATTAATTTTAAACATTAATCTTTATTACATTTATAATATTAGTTCAGTTTTATAATGAAGTCCATTCGCTGTATAACCAACTGCTTGACCTCTATTATACTTAAAATACAATTCTGCATATGGCCAATCTCATAAATATAAGACATTTATTTAACTCAAAAGTTTTCTAGCATAGATGAATTTCTCTGATAGGGAATAATTATAACTACTACTTTTTTAATGATAACTTTAAGGAATGACTACTTTGGTCTGAATCCCAATTTCATAGAACAATTTCTACAGAGGTGACTCATTTTGAGATCACTCCCTAAATCTATAAAAGAAAATCGTGAATAACACCTTCCATACAAATACAGGAAAATTTTAACTATTCGACAGCGAACAAACAACTGCATATATAATATGTTTACTTATATATAATCTAATCCTCAGCCATTAAAAGAAGGGATAACTACTAACAAATAAATTTAATTGATACAATCAAATCATTAACTGAAAACTAGTAATAATGATATATTATTATTCAATACTTGGACACTTTATATTACTTTTTTTTTTTTACTGACAATTTTTCAAAACAGAGGGAAAACATTTTTTTTTCTTACAAAGAAAACTTTAGTTGATATGTATATTAATTATAGAAAATCAAATTTGTTATTAAACGCAAGTAGAATATTTGTGTAAGCTTAATCACAAATATGGCTTTTTTTTTAAACCAAAATATTCCCTTTATAAAGTTTATTCCAATTAATATTTAGTCTAAACATTTTTTTTTAAACAAAATACTTACTGCATAAAATTTGTTAGAAATAAATATATTAAAATAAACTTAAAATATGCTAGGATAATATCTGAATAGTTTTTTAGCATACAAAACCCAGGTTCCATAGCCATAGTTCGATTTCTTCAAGATGGTAGGAATTAATCAATTCATTTTTAAGTGGTAAATTCCAGATGTCCAAAGAAGATTAACAGCTGGCAACCTTTTCCTCTTTTTATTTACTCAGCACTAAAATTAATAACATCATTTATTTTAATATATATATATATGAGACTTGAACTCAGACTTTTAAGCTCCCTACATGGATGGTGCCCAATACAACCACATACATGTAAAAAAGAAATAATCTCCAATGTACATATTTTGTGCTAAAACAGTACTTGTCAGTTGGTCCAGGTCACCATATCCCACACATTTATACAATCAGTGCTCAGTTATATTTAGATAGCAAATCCTTAAACCTTAATGGACAAGCTTCAATCTTCCCCACCCAAAGCCCTTGTTGATGCCAATATTCTTGTTGATTGACTGGAAGACAATATGACCCCTCATACATATGACCTTAATATATCCATTTAATTATATAGAAGGATGGGCAGAATACAGACTGAATATATATTTAAATATATGTATATTGTCCATACTAATCTTAATATAATTATGGGACTTGAACATGGGTATAATAAGAATATTGGCATCAACAGAGGCTCTGAGCATTTCATCCTTTGATTTTCAATGAAATAGATGGCTGAAGAGTTGGAGAGTGGAGAAGAATGAAGCTTGTCCATTAAAGTTTGAAGATTTGTTATCTTCATATAAATTGAGCATTGATTGTATATATGTGTGGGAGATGGTGATATGAAACAACTTATGAGTGCTGGTTTAGCATGAAATACATATATTGAAAATCATTTATCTTTTTCACATGTATGTGGTTATGTGTATTGTTATATAAGATGGATTGGATAGATGTAGGCAGCTTGAAAGTTTGAGTCCCAGTCTCTTATAATTACATTAAGTCTAATATAGACAATATACATGTATATAAATATTACATATTCAGTCTGTATTCTGTCCAACCCTCTTCTATATAATTAAATGTTCATATTAAGGTCATACGTGTGAGGGATCAGTTTGACTTAAGGTCAACATGGGTATGACAAGAATATTGGCATCAACAAGGTCTTTGAGCATTCCATTCTTAGATTTTCAATGAAATGGATGGCTAAAGAGTTGGAGAGTGGAGAAGATTGAAGCTTGCCCATTAAAGTTTGAGTATTTTCTATGTTAATGCAAACTGAACATTGATTGTATATATGTGCGGGAGATGGTGATTTGGATTAACAGATGATTTCTTGTTTAACATGAAATACATATATTGGAGATCATTTATCTTTTTCACATGTATGCGGTCATGTGTATCAGTTGTATAAGATAGATTGGATAGATGTAGGTAGCTTGAAAGTCTCTGTTCAAGTCTCTTATAATTACATTGTCTAATATAGACAATATACTTATATATATTATATTTAATGTTTTCATGGTTGTATGATGTAGATAAATTATAACTTTTTGGGCTGTACCGTGTATTATTTTCCATTAAACACTGATATTTTGATGGACTAGCATCTGCTACATCGAAATATCAGTGTTTAATGGAAAATAATACATGGTACAGCCCAAAAAGTTATAATTTATATATGTAATAATATTATAATTCGATGTCTATTACTTCAAATCAATATAGTAATCTTATAATTGAATATTTATATACACAGTAATTAGATATATGTAAAGTATAACTTTAAAAATTTTATCCACTTAGGAGCACTTTCGACTATTTTCGTAGTCTTTGTCAACTAACACTTTGAAAGGCTAACCTTCCCATTTTGCTGTTTGCCTGTCTGTTAATTAACTCTTAATTAAGTCTTAACAAGACTTAATTAACAGGCAGGCAGCAAATGTTAAAATCATGGAATTATAGGATGGTCAGCCTTTCAAAGTATTAGTTGACAAAGACTACGAGGCTAGTTGAAAGCACTTCTAAGTGGATAAAATTTTTAAAGTTATACTCTACATATATCTAATTATTGTATTTATATATAAAAGATGTAGTCACTTCATGGTAATGAATAAAATAGTGATAAAGTAGTCTTGGGAAGAGAGAATGAATTAATATCATTATAGGGACAAAAAAATAAGAATTAAATAAATAAATAATATTTCTGTATATAATATAAAAATAATATAAATAACAATTCATGTCAATTGTTAATACAGAGTTTAATATAAATAAATAAAAACAAATATCATTTCCAATACAGTGAAATGTTAGATTCATCACCTAGGAGAAAATAGAATTGTTTACACTGCCTTGATAAGGACTTGTAAGAGTTGAAAGCGCTTGGAAATAATATTTGTTTTTATTTATTTATATTAAACTCTGTATTAACAATTGACACGAATTGTTATTTATATTATTTTTTTAAGAATTAAATAATAATATTTAAATAAAGCGCTTGGAAATAATATTTGTTTTTATTTATTTATATTAAACTCTGTATTAACAATTGACACGAATTGTTATTTATATTATTTTTTTAAGAATTAAATAATAATATTTAAATAAATATTCAGTTAAGGTAAACGTACACATACACAGACATTTTATTAAATTATATGTGAATAGATATTTATGAATGAGATAAATGTATAATTAACACACATGTTGAATAACATTTTAGTTTAAATAAATTATTTGATTTAAATAAAATTGTTTTTTCAAATAAACCAGTTAACATTTTGATTTAATAATTTAGGGTTTTTAGTTAAATTAAATCAAAGTTATATGTACATATTTGTTTTTTTTTATAGACATACTCTTTTGTTAAAAAATAGATAGGTTGTCAAGCGATGTTAGCCGAGAGGTCAGCGCAGCTGCCTTGCAAGCAAGCAGTTGGTTGCAGACAGTTGTTGCGGGTTCACCTCCCGGCCGATGCTATGACATATGAAAAAAAAATAGATAGGTTTTTAAATCCATTAATGGATAAAATTGTACAAAATGATAAGCAACTTTAAAGAGATAAAAATTTCAAAGCAGTAAAAGTTCATTGAAATGAAAAATAAAAATGGATTTATTTGATATTTATCAAATGATTAAGATTTTAATATTTTATTTCTTTTTTTTATATGCCATAATTGTTCATCAGGTATTAGGTTTATGTCTTTGTAACAAAATTTTTGATTGAAGAAAATTTTTGTAATCCTATAAGAAGAGAAAAGTGTTTTATCTAAAATTAGAAAGAGCCTTGGTTAAGAATTTCAAAGTCAAACAAAAGAATTTAAATGAAATAAAAATGTCTGTTTATTCAATGGACATATATTTGTATAGAAATGGAAAATAGTTTACTAAAACTTGATTGAATCGAAAGTCAGTGGTAATTTACATGAATGCATTAGGACTGAGTAAGTAATTTAAATGTCTCTTTTCCTCATCTATCATTTCACTTTTACAGATAACACATATATTTTTTATAATTTCCTGGTAATACTAAACCAATAGTTTCTAATTAATTTATGTCAAGAGTTTACTAAATTGTAAACTATTTTATGCTGGCTTCTTTTAATCAAAAATCTAATAAAAAGCATGAAAATTAAGACGTTAAGTTTCAATGTTCTTTTTCACAAACCTGGAAAAATATTTTTATATTGGACTATTTCCATTATCTAATATGAGTATTGAATGTCTAGAAAAATTTAACTTTTATTTAAAAACTCCAAATACATTCAACTGTTAGTAATAGCACATCAAACAGGTTAGTATATGCACAGCGTTTCGAGAGGTATTATCCTCCCTTCTTCTTGCTGGCATGACCATTGATGGTGGTAGCATGGGATTCAAACCTGGACCCTTAGATTTTTGAGTATTGAATTTTAAGGTAATGCTCTAACCAACTAAGCCATCACACCATCACAAACCTTCAGGAAAACACGGGAAAAATATGTTTTCTAAATATTTTCTTATAGTACTTATAATTTGTCCTAAACTTCATGGATGATATATTATAGTACCAGTATTCTATATCATGTTTGGGGCACTTTGGAGAATATTTAAATTTTTATCTAAAAATATGTTTTTCTGTAAATATAATGCAAATTTAACTTTTCTCCTTTTTTAAGATTAACCTTTAATATTTTATATATTTCTGTATTTTATTTAAATGTGTATTGCATAGATTATTGTGAACGGAAAGAAGAAAATTTATTGTTTCTAAATAAAATGGGAGAATGGACCTAATTTTAAATGTTACTTGTATTTTAGATTTTTTTTAAAAAACATATAATTTTTAATAAATAGGATTTGTCTTAAATTTACAAACACGTTTTCAAAAAGTTTGAAATATATCAATTCTCCTAAATATACTCTGTAATTAAAACAGCTATTTTAAAATGTTAAGAAATGTAATGTTTATTCGGTTGAGAAATCTACTTTAACAGAATTATTTAAGAATAACATTTATTTTAGAAGACCACTGTAAGCAATCACATGCTAAAAATCTAATCTGATATTTATTTTAAGAACTTGTCAAGTGTTTTTAAGAATATTTAAAATTGAATTAGAATTTCATAAAAAGATATATAATTTAGAAAATGATATAATTATTTATTAGAAATTTCAAAAGACTAAATGAATAAAAGAATCATTTGAATAGTAAAGATAAGCTATTATAGACAAATGTAGCATTATTGTGCATGTGAGGATTTTAAGAGAATTAGTGTCTTTAAAATTAAGATATAGGATTTCAGAAATACTTAAGAAAGATTGATGTCATGGTTGCATGTAGATTACATTTTTTATTGTCAAGCCAAATTTGGTAATGTGAAGAAGACATTAATATTTTTAAAATGATCTTTGCCTTAAAAGAAAACATTCATTTATGAATAAATATCAGCTAAACTTTAGTAATATGTGGCTTAATAATGTGTACTATTGAAAATTGTGTTTATTTTATGTATTGCTGAGTGGTGCATTTGTGTTTGGAAATTTTTTTTAGTTAATTGCTAAATTGGTATATGCATATACCTTTGTCTGGTTATCTAAATAGATTTATTTCTGCTTTTGATGTATATGTATATATCTGAGATATTTAATAACATTTTAGTTGCTATATTTGACATGTAAAATTTTTTATAAATCATATGTTTAAAATAAATGATTTAGAAATAATCCAATATCAAAAGACTTTTTCTACAGTGATTAAATCGTAAGACTTCAGGCAGTTTGTCAATCATTGCCCTCTCTTATTTGAATTTGGGCTACCAAATTTTGGTGCTTTTTTTAAGCTGTCCTAGAGCAAACTTCAGACATATCATCAAATCAAGATTTATGAAATCTTTGGCCCCTTCTACTAATCACAAATGTGACTTAAACATTTGTAATGTAGCTCTGCCTGTCTACTGATGCTTAATGGAGTATGTTTAAAACTTTTCTGGATATAATAAACATGCATTACATTATAAACCCCACAGAAAGAAAAATTAGTCCAAAATGATATTTCATTATGAAAGAAAAGTGAATTATATTTAGCAAATTTAAATGTTAGACAACTGAATAAACTTAAGTTATGATGTTTCTTTGTGTAGTTCTCAAAATTAGTTTTCTACATGCCATGTTGGTGTTTTAGACAAGATATAGTATGGATGCAAGAATGGAGATTAGCTTAGCATAATGTATAGATTTTTATTAATCTTGGTGAATAACTGTTTTTAATTATGATAAGCAGTCTATTTCCAAGATATCTATATTTGCCTAGCTACTTATTAACGAATGTGTATGTGTGAAATAAGTGACCAATACTATTTATCATACAATATATATGTTCATCTTATTGTTAATGTAATTCAAATAATATATATGATGCTGCACTAGGGAATAAAATAAAATAAAACAAAATAATGAGAATCAAACATATTAATATAGTTTAATGTGCTATAACTTAATGAGAGCATCTGTTAAGAATTTATAGACAGCAGATTATTAGTAAATCATTTGCTGGTTAGAACAATTTTAAATTTACACTTTGATATTATAAAATGGAACAATTGCTTTTGTAGAGTAAATATCATATGATGTTATCATTATTCAATGTAAGTGGTGAATGAAAATATCAATTATAAACTGCAGCCTTTATTAATGTGAATTTGAGCAATAAACAATAGCAGTAGATATATTATAATTTGCTCTTGATTGTATCATTACTTTGTATGAATATATTCATAGCTGTGGTGTATTTGAATATTTTTAGGAGTTTGGGTTCATCTATTCAAACATTGTTTTGAGATATCAATATCATCCGTCAAGTTGATAGAACTCTAATTCATATAGTTTGCACAATTTTGCATTGAGAAACATGAAAATGTTATTAAAACTTTTTTATGGTGGAAGTTTTATGAGCATTCGTGAATAGTAACTGAAAAGTTAATAATCTTTGGCATCTAAGCAAGCATAAGACTTGTCTCTGTAGTTATGGCTTAATATTTGTATAACTAAGTATTTAACTTCAATCAATCATTCAGGCACAGAACGACTACAACATTTAGGTGTGAAGACTGTGTGAAAATTGATCTTCAGCTGTTTATTTAAATTCAATGTGACTGTTAATCCCCTTGCAATGCAGCAAACCTTTCACACATTTCAGCATTTTCTGATGTTTTTCTTTGTCTCACACATCAATGTAAAATATATGATAAAATGATTATTACTTATCAGAAAATAATAAATTTGACTTCATTTGATAGATATTTTTATTTCCTACTGAAATAAATTTTAAATGTTCACATTTTGTGTCTGTAAATATTAAAAAAATGAGATCACAATCAAAACAAAGACTTTACATGTTATCGTTTCTAGAAAGATTATTTTTAGTTTATAAAATCAATGAAATATTTCTTAATTCTTATTATTTTTAAACATTCAAATGAATAATTATTTATTTATTTTATATCTAATGAATTATGCTTTAAAAGTTTAACATTTTTGAATATTTATTGCAAAATTGCGATATTTTCATACTCATAAATATAAAGTTGATTGTTTACGAGAAGCTGATCTTGTATATTGTTTAAGGCCAAATTTATGTTAGCTGCTAATATAACATTATATTTTTGAAAATAAAGTATTTCAAGTCAAAATAAGTTATTAATAATTTATATTTCTTGATATCTAATAAATATAGTGTAAATTATTTTTAAAAAAATATCTAAAACTGTAATAAATTCGCAAATAAACACGCTTTTGTGTCATTGGAAGTACAATGTTGTAAAATGTCAACATTTTACAGCCTTGGCAACAGACAATGGCTGAACATATCAGAGTGGGGCTTATGTCTATTGTAAGAGCAGAAACTTTGAATTTCCCATCTTTTAGCACAAAATTTTCAGCAAAAAATTTATTATAATAAAATATACCATTTTACATGCATTTTAACGTATAATACTTACAAAAAAATTCACTAGCAAATTGGGCACAAAACAAAATAATTCGCAACAATAGATTAGAAATCCCTAAATGTGAAACATGCCATTTTTCTTAAGAGTTTATTATTGCTTTTACTATCCACTATATCTTTCATCATTCATTATGTCTCAGAACAAATACCATTCTGCATAATCTTTTTGTCTCAATTATTTAGTTTAGTGAGATGTGTCTATCTCAGCTGCTTCAGTAGCACATTTAATTAAAGTTTCATAAATGTGCATATTATTGTATACAAACTTTGTGTCATGCTAGATGTCTCCTGCAAAGTCCCTCCTCCCCATACTAAATTATGGTGTTTTTTTTTTAATGTTGTTTATATATATATATATATAAATGAAAATATATATTTGCAAATAATCCCAAAAAGTTTCAATGTTTAAAAAGTACAATTTAGATAGTGTTAATCTAGTTTTTTGAATGAAGATGTTTGAAATATTTTATATTATAAAATGCAATGTAATTATTGGGAAGATCACAGAGTTTTCATTTTAATTTTAGTCCTTTTATTTTTTTCCGACATTTTTTTTTCTAATGCTATATTATTGCTTATTTATAAATATATATAATTTTTGTTCATTTTAATGCATTTATAAAACCGACCATTTAATTATGAAATATATTTTTACATTAATCTTTTTCTTTAATCTTTCTCATTTTATCAGACATTAATCCTGAAATGTCAGGAACTGGAGGTTGAGATATGTTTGATGAAGCTATTTGTCATTGCTTCTGACATCTGAAGAGCTTATGGATTCTTTTGTCTCTTTCTTGTTATTTAACATACTTATTAGAATAATATATTAAATAAATAAAATACTGTCATCACATCTTTTAATCAAAATATATTTAGTATGTTTAAGTATAAAAATTATGGGTTAAGAAAACATTTAATAATATTTTAAATTGATTATTACTTCAATATTTTTTACTAGTAACTTTACTTTAATTATAGATTTTTTTTTTATTAAACACAATTATATATATATTGATCAATTTTATTTTTCACATTGCATTGAAATGGACGGCTGAAGAGTTCTGGGGTGGAGTGGTTCAAAGCCTGTCCATTAAAGTACGAAGATTGGCTATCTTAATATAAGTTAAGTAGAGATGATAATCTGGACCAACTGACGAGTGCTGGTTTAGCATGAAATACATTTATTGGTGATTATTTATATTTTCGACGAGTGTGATCAAGTATATCAGTTGTATGAGATAGCATGGATGGTTGAGGGTCATGTGAAAGTCTGAATTCAAACACCCTATATATTACATATAGAAGTACAGATATGAAAAAGCCTATACTATAGAAAAAAAATTCATATTGCATTGTTAAATATTTAATAGTATTTCATTACCTCAATATGATAAAGCATCATATAATCAGATGCCTCTAAGTCAATTTATAGTTAGCAACAATTATGTAAATTAACACTTACTACTTAGTACTCAATTATTAAATATATATATCACCAAACCAACCAAACTATAGTATATGGAATATAGGAGGGGTATTGTGTATTTTCTACAATGAAAGCAAATGCATGATAGATAAATTATTTTGTCAAAAAGTTAGTATCACTATCATTAATTTTTTCACCCACTTATGAATAACACGAGTGGAAATAAAATCAAAAGCTATATAATTAATTTTATATTTTTCTATAAATGGGTATAAAATAAAATTGACTAAAATGAGCAACCTGTTCACAATACTCTCTTATTCTTTTGCGTTACATATGTGCATATGCTTTACGAAGCAGTTAATTCGCCTGAGTGCACTTTTAAGTGATGAACACTATAATCGTAGGTCTGTGCTACCATCCCTTAGCATTTCTAAATTGACTATAGAAAGAAGTGAGGAATAATCCGACTTTAATAAACAGCTCCATTGTCTAAATATAGATTAAAACTTAACTTTGAATTTACGATTAATTTTTACCATAACTTTAATTTCCTACTGTGTTTATATTAATCTTAATTGATTGCTACATTAACCCTGAGACAATCATATTCAACATCGGGAACATAAACAGTCACATGATCATATAATGTGGATCATTTAACATAATAATTATAGTCAACTGGTCATATAAAATATATATAAAGGTGTAAACTATAATAGTATGACACCTGCCCCTATAACAGTGAAGGTTGTGTGTACGCAAACAGTTTTTTTTTATATGACCAATCAATGCCCTTCTTTCTTGCTTATAATAAATAGACACCCATTTATTTATCTGTAATGAATAGACAGTTGTGTTGCTTACGGGATGACTAAAATTCTAAACCTGCTGAAAATTTTATTCAACAAGAACTTAGATTCTAATTTCTTAACCTGTCATAATGCAATTACAGTATTTAAAGCTTCCTATCTCAACTCTTTAAACTATATAATCTATACTTTTTCCTTTACAGACTATAATTATGTCTATATTTTGTCAGTAAAATAATTATTTTATATACAACTACATCTATTACATCTGTTATCATTTAATTTGTTTCAAAAAAACAAAAAACATTATTTGTAGTAAAAGTGTGATGAATATTTTCAACTATATTTTAAATTGTTTTTTAACTTCAATTTCTCTGTTATAATTCCAGTATGAGATCAATGATTCAAACATCAATTATTTAAAATTCCAGCCACCTCTCCAATATGTTTATATATATATATATATATTGTGCCCTTTTCTATAGGTCGGTAATAGTTCATAACAGTCAATTACTAAAAATTTTAAATTTTAGAATATGTTCTTTTAATACATTAATTATAATTTGTCAATTATATCTTTAAAGTACAATTTGAGGCTAAAGCAAGTACGTAGTATATAAAATTATAGCGAATTATTTAAAAATAGTTAAGTAAAGTTTAAAATATTGTTTCATATGGTTGTAAAAGCTGGCCATATTAAATAACACAGCTATAAATATTAAAAGTATATTTAATAAATTCGATTTTAATAGTTTAAAACTGATAATTTAATAAATGCTATGTTTAAATTTATAATCATATTTAATAGTCAAAATTAATATAATATATTTTAAAAATAAACTTTATGATGGTGAGAATTGTATTTAATTCTATATTTTCTAAATTGTTCTTCCAAATTTTATAATTATATTATTAAATATAATAAGTGTAGCAATTTTATAAATCTAGGCAGAGAAATAGATTAAAAAGCGTCTGTCAAAGTTATTAATCATGTGACTTGTATACTATATACTTTCACACACACGCTTGTTTGAATTAATAATAAAGTTTAAAATATTTTGAAATTGCAGTATAGAATTGGATGGAATTATTGCCTATCATAAAAGTAAATAGTATTAAACATTAAGTTAACTATCGTATAACATGCTTAAATGATGTAATAAAGATGAATACATTCATAATATAAAAATTAAATATTTTATTTAAATAAAAATAGATAAATTGAATATTAAGAAATGGAATAAGTTATTAAAATTATTTTAAAAGTTATTTTGAATGTTTAAATGGTTTTAATAAAATAATAATTGAAGTAAAAGTGGAATTTTAAATAATATTTTTTAAATTTTATTACATCATAATTTCTAATTTTGAAATTCAATTCTACTATAAACTAAAAATATGTAAATTTGTTCTCAAGCTAAAGTAAGAATTAACCAATAGGAATAGGTATTCTTACAGACTATAAATATGAATTGCACGGGGGTATAAAGGGAGATTAATAATGTATTGAAACTGGAGAAAGGTAAATTATAACTATCAAAAAGATAGTATTTTTAAAAATTTTTATTTAGTCAATTTTTTTTAGTACTTTCTTATTTCTTATTTTGAAAAAAAAACTAATTGATAATTTTTAAAAGTATTTTTTGCAAAAGAGAGTTTTGAAAATATAATAATTTAGAAACTTCGTGGAAATGATTTTCTAATTTTAAAGTACTTACCAGTCGTATTTTATCTAAAAAAATTTAACCTAAACTTCGTAATAAAAAATGGATATACTATGGAATAAAATGGATAGAAATTGTAATACTGTAAAAATGTTTGGAATATTTATTGATACAGCTTTATTAATACTTCACCGAAGAACTGTTCTTGTACATAAAAAACCACAGCTCGGAAATTATACGGAGTCTAAAAAAATGTATTGAAACGTATTATTTATAAGCCTATCCAAGATTTATTTTTTAAATAATAATAAGACAATTATATTTCATGAATCATTTTATATAATATGATATTCAAAGGAGTAAAATGTTATATCCTTTCTGAAGGTAACATTTTTTTTATTTTTAAAAGAGATTTATAAAAATATCAAATGAAAGTTTAAATGTATCAAGAAGGAAACATATATAAAAAAGTGAACACATAGTTGAATAAAAGATGGATCCATGGAAATACAAATAGTACTTAAAAGTTTATCGAATATTTTTAAAGTTAAATTAGATGGATTGATGCATCGGATATGCAGAGAATATTGGTAGAGAAGATTAAGAAGCTTCACGGGATTAATTAATATTATGATTTAATAATTATCGTCCTAAATACTAAAACCAAGGATTATTTTCTATAAATTTTATTAAATGGATTAATAATTATTTTTATTTTAAACTTTAATGCGCTTGGAGGAGAACCTTTTTAAAAACTCTAGAGAAAATAATAAACATTTTGGACTTATCAGGAACTATCGTCAAGAAAATATGTAATTATAGTTTTGATTCCTTTTATTTTGTTAACCTAGTTTAAATCTAAATTTTTATATAAGATTAGGAAAAACATAAAGACATTAATTTATTAATATTAAAATTTTATAATATAACAATCTAATAATTTAGCTAAAAATATTTTAATATAAAGTGTATGAGTGTGAATTTTTTTTATATCTGCAATGCTCAAGTGGATAAAGGAAGCCTATTGAACATGACTAGATAAAGGTTATTGGTAATAATAATAACTATTGATAATTTATAATGTATATTTTTTTTGTTTTCTTTAGATCATCTATGAATTGTAAGGATGAAGTGTAAAAGTTTTTTACTTATATGTACCGCATTTCATACAACATTTTAAAAAACATTATGAGATAGGATTGATTTGAAAATATGCATACGACGATTTTTTTGTTTTTTTTATTAGTGATATAATCCAACATAACAAATAATTATGCAATTCTTTTAAAATTTTCATGTTATTGGATATTCAAATATTGTCTAAGTAGATTGTATATGATTAGACATATAGAATAATGAAGTAAGCAGACTTTTCTTGTGGAACAGCTAGATTGTTTAACTATTAATGAATTTTATTTATTGTTTTGTAAATGCAGATAGTTATTTATCGATGTAAGATGTGGAAAATCTTGAGAAATAATGTTGAGATAGTGGCTTAGAAGTACTTAGTGAACAGGAAACCAAGATGATGTTTTAAGAAATAGGATGTTATAAGGAATGGAAATAATATTTAGTCTTTATGTGAATATCAGCATAGTTAACAAAGCCCTATGACTGATACACATTTTATTTGGACAGTGTTTATATTTCTTTAAATATTTGATGTTCTAATAAAGCTGAAGAATAGCTTTAACATCGTTCCTGTCCTAGAGGATATTAGGCAGGTAAATGTCATACCTCTTCGCACTGTGCCATGATTTTGAGATATGTTAAGAGTAATACTCTAGCTTTCTTCCTTAATCCTATGCATCTGTTTTCGCTATCTTTATTTCATGTAACTGCATCATTTAGTAAGATATGTTTAAGAGAAATGATAAATAATTTAGAACTTAGATTATGCTATTGTTTTGTATAAGATTGGTTTATTTGCTTAGAAGGAATAGGACGTTATAACTTAAAATTGAAGATCCAAAGTATCCTAAGGAAATAAAAGAATCATAGAATATATTTTGAATTTTATTTCGGAAATGAAATATAAACTTTTTTAAAATAAAGTATCTAAACAAAGATATTTTCTTTAAAGTGATAATAATTTTAAATGCTTTAGTATTATTATTTTTTTAAGAGAAAAATAAGTATTGCATATTTTTAAAATACAATAGTACAACGTAAATTATGTAAACAATATGCATAGTATATTTTTTTATTTATTGATTAACAGAAATATATTAATGATTACACTTATATCATACTAAAGTAAGGCTTAAAGAAAACTATATTATGATTAATAAACATTGTGTGATAAATACTAAAATCTAGTACTGAATTTTGGATAATATTTTGTGCAACATCTTTGACTTTGCAAGATGAAATTTTTTTTTAATATCTTGAGAAATCCATACTCATTATAAAATTTTGTTTTCTATAGAATGTTTTCTAAGTATGAATTTTTAAAATAAGATAGTTTAATAATATTAAGGATAAAATGCTGTTGCTAATAAAGTAGATAAATATATTTATAATAAGTTAACCATAATGAGAAACCAAATAGTAACATTTTTTTAAATTTTGTCCTAAATCTAAATAAAGATATAATTGAAATATAAATTATTTTTTTTATAACCCGGTAGATCAAACTGTAAAATAAAAAAGTTAAGGATATCCACTGTAAATAGTGTAAATAAATTGTTTATTTATTTGTTGTTAGTAATAAACTTTGTTAAATTTTGTTATTTCAAAAATTTTGTGTCCGAGTTATTTATTTCTCCACATCGCTGCATGAAAACACGATATATGCATAATAATCGAAACAAATATATAATTTTGCACAAAAAGATAAATAGAGAATTATTTAAGAATTTAAAGATTTTATTGGTATTCATTATAATTAAATAATCATAATCTTACATTATTTTATTGGTCATAAATCAGTTATCACAATATTATATTAAATTATATGCTATCAGTTGCCACACATATTTTGTTTGTCAGATTATTAAAATGCTACCACGTATTTATTATATCATCACATGAAGATATAAGATCATATTATATTATTTTATTATTTTATTATGGTAATAAAATTATAGTAAAAGAAAAGATATACAGAATTAGTTAAACAATGAAGAATATTATTACTGTTATTTATTATTATTAGTTTCAGTGTAGTAGATTATGACATAAAATCCCTTCTCATATTTTACTACCGTATTTTTAAATTAACTTAGACTAAACTTTATGAACCTGAGATTATTTTATTGAGCTAGATTATTAAATAGAAGATTAAGATTTAACTATTAGTTTAATCTTAGTGAGTAGAAGTTATTAAAGTCGTAAGAATACTATGAGTTTGTTATTTGAAATAGTAATAAAGGGGGGATAGTGTTCTTATGCCATTGAGGTAGTATCCTGTGGGATATTGACTCAATGTAATCTATCTTGTCACCTGTATTTTCACTTCAAGTCTCATGAAAATATTAAATATTTATTTAATTTATTTTTATAAACTGAACCTTATTCGTATTTTAAATTTGAGCTAGTGAAATATTTTAATTTTAATGCTGAATATTTTAGTTATTAATTATTAACTGAGATAGAACCCTTTTTATTTTATATCATATATTATCTGGAAGTGAGGATGCACGAGAGCAAGGTTAGTATATATATATATATATAGAGAGAGAATCTACTCCTGTATTATCATTTTTCTGATGAGTTATTGTTTTTGTTGCCTTCATTTCTGAATATTTATTCAAGTATTTAAAGTTGTAATTATAAATTTATTTAAAGCACATTATTATATTAAGTATTACTAAAGCTGTAACCTCAAGAATATGCGTTTGAAAAATGCGTAAGCTTGTGGTTAAGACCTGTAGAGGTCCCTACCTTCGCATCTTTCAAATGCATTTTCTTGAGGTTACAGCCTTAGTAAATATTACTCAAGTATTTAAAATAATTTTAAACAAAATTAAAATAGACAACTAAAAATAAATAAAAATTTACCCAACATCTAACCAGACTTCCATTTCTGATTGGAATCCTATCAAGACTGAAATTTGATATTTGCAGAATTTATTAAAATATATATATACAATATACGATTAATTTGAGAATAAATTTGTCGTAGCAAAGATGTGATAAGTTTATTATTATGCATGCTATAAAAAAGGATGAAAAAGAAAATATAAAGTTTTAAAATGCTTTTTTAAGTGTGTTTTGATTATTAAGAAACTTGAATAAGTGATACAATATCTTTGTATATATATATATGAAATGTTTATTAAAGTACGTCTTTGAGTAATCTTTATTTTTATAAATTGGAAGATTAAATGAGACTTTTATCTAAAGTTAATTGGTAGATAATATTATAATTTTTAAATTTAATGCACTTTAACATTTTTATGTTATCTTTTTAATTGTTAAATGAATATTGTTTAAATGTGTTTTATTATTGTTTTATTGCTTTTCCTCCCTCTTTTTTTTTTGTATGTAATTTACTTCATTTGAGAATTCACCAATTGAAATTATTAAGATATATTGCTTAAAAACTTTTATTTTTAAACATATGGAATAGTTTTTTTATAGTAAAGCAGTCGTTTTTTTTTTTTAAATGTTTTCCAAGATGTGTGTTATTTTTATCTTTTTTTTTTTTTTTTTACTTTTAATTGACTTAAATAAACATGTTTTTTTTAAAAAAAAAATCCATTCAATATTATGTCTTTAGCAAAACAAATGCCATGTCAATTTTTTTCTTAAGTTTATCTTCAAAATAATTAAATTTAATTTACACATAATTAATTTATCTAATGGAAAAATAACTACTTAAAGATTAAAAATGTAGTACATAACTATCATTTATTCAAAAATGTATTTTTTTTTCCAATTTAGTCTTTTAAAAATATTTTTTAAGTTAGTAGAGAAGTCAGTAATTTTGAATATATTTTTTTGTAAATGTTATTAATAATATTTAAATAAACCTTTTCATTTTTCTGGATTTTAAAGCATTAATAAATAGCTAGTGTTTCATATACATATGCACATAAGTAATATTTACAGAGGCTGTAACCTCGAGAATATGCGTGTAAAATGCGATAGTAGGGACCTCTACAGGTGTTTAACCACAAGCTTACGCTATGGAAGAAAAGGGTCCCTACTATCCATTTATATATCTTAGGTTACAGCTGTGCTTTAATAAATTCATAATATCACATTGAAAAGTAAAAATATTTAAAGTCAGCAAAGCTAACACAAAGGCAGTTTATATTTACTTTATTCTCATTGGACTTATAAATAATCCACTATAAAAATTCACTCCTGAATCGTTCTTTTATTTTAAATGTATAATAATTTTACTCTAATCAAAGATTACCAATGTTTATCTTAAGATTTACGACCATGTTTAAAGTAATTATTTATTAAATGAAGTGTAAAAAAAATACATATAGTATCATTTGTAGTATTAAAATCAAAACATAAATATAATAAAATATCAGATTTACAATCAGGCTAAAATCATATGATAATGAAAAATTTTATAGAAAGAAAATTATAAGCAAAAAAATCATTAGAAAATAAAATATCTTTTTTATATACAAATCAAAATATAAGATTTTATTTAGAAATCTTTGAATATATTATGAATTATATTTAATCATGCTTATGTACTAATAAATATAATCCATAATCAAAATATTAATAATTATACAAATATTCCAGTTAAATAATTAAAACACTTGGTTACAAACATTTTACTACATAATTTTACTTTAGAACGATAAACTTTGAATTTAGAAAATAATTAAAAGTATATTTTAGAGAACAATAAAAACCTATATAAAATCAGTAAATCTTCCATCTCTCACATTGATTACTTTTATTTTTACATTTCACAGACTTCTTGATTATACTTTTTTTAAAATAGTTTGTGCGATAATTTTATCATGTATATATTTCTGTTTTGAATTGTTTTTATTTTATTAATTAAAAACATGAGTGAGAAATGAAAAAACAGTGTTATATATAAAAAAAATCAAGGTGTCATAAACCCAAACATACAAAATGATATAATTAAACAGGTTGAGACAAAAGTGATTATTGATTTGAAATTATTTCAATCCACTAGTAATTCGTATTTAACAACAATATATAATTGAAAAACAAGAATGAAATTAAGAAATATTTAAAAATTTAAATATTTCTCAATTTTCAAAAAGAATTCAGAGTATGTAAATGAGGAATTTTTTAGACTGAAATCAATCAAAAAGTATACCAGTGAGTTTATCAATTATTAACTAAGGTCTTAGTTTCATGAAGATTGAAGAAAGAATGGCTGGTTCATAAATTTAAAATAAGATATTCTTTACTTAATATTAGATGTACAGGGGAAGGTGCCAGAGCAGATAAGAAAGTTGCCAGTGAATTTATTTTCACAATCATTAAAGATGGGACTTATTTTTCATACCAAGTCTTCAATTTAGGTGAGACAGGATTATTTTGAAAAAATTGATATACATATTTAACAAAGAAAGAACATCACTGGATAAATCTTAAAAAAATTAAATTTTTATAGTTAGCTGGTGATTTTAAATTGAACTATGCTATTTAGACAGAAAATTCTAGAGATTGAAAGGAAAAATAAAAGAATCTTATCATTTAAATCAAATCCTAAACTGTTACTCTTTTCGGATTTTATCATTTTGTTAGCAATATTGAGTGAAAATAATTTACCATTTAAATACTATTGCTCTTAGACAATTCTCCTGGATATCCAAAATCCCTTCAAAATTTATATCCAGAAGTTAATGGTGTGTTTATCCCCCCCAATACCACAAGTGAAATACAACCTATGGACCAAACTGTGATAGCTATTTTTAAGTGGTATTATATGAGAAGATTAATAACTCAAGCAATCAAAGCAATTGACAAAGAAGGTGAACCTAAACTAAGAGATTTTTGGAAAAGTTATATGTGGAATGCAATAAATATTATTGGAGATGCATGGCTGAAATAAGAGAATCAACAATGAAAGGTTGTTGGAAAAAATTTATCCAAAAATGATGAATGCTTCTATGGACATTGAAGAAACTCCTGAAGAAATCTCAACTGAAATAGTCAATATAATGAATGAATTAAATTTAGATGTCACTAATGAAGATATTGGTGAGTTAATGCAATCTCACTCAGAACCTCTGTTAAATGAAGACTTGATTAAACTACAAGGGATGAATGAAATACAAAATGAAGAATCTGATAATGAACTTATTATTAAGAGTTTGACAATCAAGAATATGAATGAACCTTCTCATTTCAAATTTTACCATATGGAAGAATAGACAATGAGAGTGTATATCTTGTACAGAAATAGAAAAAGACACATATTTACAGAACTCTTTATCTAGAGAAGAAAAATAATACAATTCAATCAACTCTTGATAAATTTGTAAACAAAACTCCAGATACTAATCAGTAAAAAATAAATACTGTATTTTGAAAACCCTTTTTGATGTTTTTTTTTACAGACCTCTACTTTCAAACAATTTCAACTTAAACAATTCAAACAATTAAGTTGTAACTAGGGGACTTGTAATTATATATTCTTTTAAAATCACTTATTAATATATTTAGCTTCCTCAAGAAATAAAAGGGCTTCTTCCAAGATTCTAATATCTTCACTCTCTTATATTATTTTAAATCTTTAAAGCAATTACATTTCTTTCTATTCAAGTTTTAATTACTTTTCTTATAATAATTTCAGCTCTTAAGTATTCGATTGTTATATTTTTTTAGTAATTTAATTGGAAAGAAATTACAAGAGATCTGAAGATAACTTCTAGTCAGTTGAAACTATTATAGAGAACTTAAACCATTGTAAATTGTGCATAGGAGGAAAATAGTTTTTCCAAAAAAAAAGTGTTTATTCTTAGATGAAATTGGAAGTTTCTATACATAGGCGATGTGACCAGAGATCATGTGATCCTGTTAGTGATATCTAAATAATTCATTCTGAATTAGTTTTACAAGTAAAAGAATATATAACCTGATATTATTATTGCATTTATGTAATTATATAAACAAGACAAATTAGTAATTTTTATTAACATAATAATATATTAAATTAATAAAAAAAATTATGACACATTGTTATAAAAAAATTGGGTGTATTTGAAGTTTTTAACCAAAGACTGTTTCTTGAGGCTCCTGTAGACATCTGACCACTCTAACTCTGCTGTTCTTATGCTAAAAAATTCGTTCAATAGGTTTTGAATAGGTTTTTAAAAGTTCTGTAAGATGGTGACCTCTTCCGACTTATTTTACAAGTAAAAAATAAAAAAAAACATTTAAACCTAAACAAAGAAAGAAATTATTTTATTGGTCTTCACTCTCAGCGAAAAAGATCTATTGGGGAAAGAACAAAGAAAATATCAAAGAAAATAAAAAAAAAGAATTTTATTTTTTTTTATTAAAAAAATTTGAAATAAATGTTTTTAAAAAATAAAAAAAAAATTATTTTCGAAAATATTAATTTTAGTAAAAATATTAAAGAAATATTTAAAAGAAATATTTACTTTTCTATAACATAAAAGTCGACCTTTGTATATAGCTTTATGTTCATTGAATATTTTAGAATAAATAAATACTTTATTTTAAAAACTTCGTTTCTTAAACCTGAAAAATTAATAATATACTTTTTATAAACGATCTGAGTTGATTTAATATTATAGGCGATATTTTTAACAATAGGCTTTGTCTTCAGTTTATTGGCCAATTAAAAATTTGATTTTTACCTCATCAACTAATAATATAATTAGCTTAAAAGGTTAAGTGATTTTTAGGACTCACTTAAATTATCATACTAATTTTGTTTTTATTGAATGTTTTTATTAATATATATGAAGGCATTTTATTAATATTGACTGATGATACTATCTTTACGTAAATATATCAATGATAATTAACTTTCCATACTCTCAAGGATGATCTATGCTTAACTGCCTAACTTTTTTTTTTTTTTTTTTATTTTATCAAGAAAAATGTATCATTTTTATAATTATTTTACAACTAAAAAATCAGTAAAATGTTAATTTAATGTTATAACAATGAGATAAAACCTATCTTCCAAGGCACTGATTGGTTGTTTCTCATTCTCTACACAGGGGAGCGCTTGTTGACAATTTTGATTTTCAAAATGAAAATGTATGTTTTAGAATATTTTTTACATATTTATTATTATTTTTATAAAAATTATTTACTTTTACACGAAGGCAAATTGAGGAAATCAATGACATAGGTTGCATTTTATAATAGGTTAAGAAAAGTATATTTTATGTTATCCACTAAAGATTATTTTTATCAATTATAAATAGAAATTCATTTTTGAAAAAATTTTCATTTACTTTAATAATCTAACAAATTATTAATTTTTTTTTTTTTTTTTGGAAACTAAACTAAAATGAATATAATTTTAAAAGACAAATATATTTTTACTGCTGATTTTGTAATTGACTAATCAAAAGTTTAGAACTTAAATTCACTCGGCCAGTGGGGGTTTTGAACTATGAAACGGTTAATTATTTATTAGACTAGAAATGGTTATAGATACATGTTTTGATCTTATTTTTTAGAATTAATTGTTTGTTCTAAATATAAATTTTGGTAGTTCCAATATAGATGTAATTAATGCAAAATCTGTTGAAAACCCCCTAATGAGCTATATAGAAACTAATTGTCAATAAATGAAAATATGGAATGGACCACCTGTATTTTAGCTTAGATCATATATAAGCATCCAATTTATTGACATATTAACATGTAGAGCATGATTTATATATATTAATGTAGTTTCAGGGCAACTAAAATCTATTCTGAAATCACTAAAACTAATCAGAGGGAAATTCATATTTAACGACCTCTAAATGTTACATTAATCTTTAACTAATAGATGTAAATATACATTTTGATAGCTTAAATATAGATTTAATTAATATGATAATTAATTGAATGCTTATATAAGATCCAAGTTAAAATACATGTAGTCCAGTCTGTATTTTCACTTGTCAACAGTTAGTTTTCATATAACTCTCTGGGAGTTTTCAGTGATTTCAGTATTAATGTGTGATGCAACGATACATTTTAAATAAAATTTTTATACAAATTAGAAGGACTCTGCATCCTAATGGACTGTTTACATCTTGTTTTTATTTTAATTTTTTAAAGCAGGGTTGAAATAATGGTGCATTGATATTTTGTGGTGATGCTGATAAAGTTGCCTAAAGGTTTTAATTAAAATTACATAAAATGAAACCCATCATTTGTAGGATTTAAACAATTTTATTGTTCAAAAAATTGACTCATATTTCTTTATCTTAATTTATATATTAAGGTTTTTCAGCAGAAAATTATAAATTTATATAGTTCTGATGTTTTTGGCTACCCTATTACTATTGTTAAACACTACTGTAAATTACATTTGATCTTTTCTCTTCAATTTTTGTTTAGCAGTGAATATTTTTATAATAAACATTCTTAGCTGATAAAATTGTCTCATAATGAAATACAATGATTATAGTATATAAATTTAGATAAACAGAAAATAAATATAAAGATTTTAATAATAGTTAATTATAAATTTTATTTAACGCACATTGGAAAGTAATATTTACTAAGGCAATAAACCTAAAGCATGTGCGGTTGAAAATGCGAAGGTAGGGACGTCTACAGGTCTTAACCAAACGAAAGTAGGGACCTCTACAGGTCTTAATCACAAATGCGTAAGCTTGTGGTTAAGACCTGTAGACGTCCCTACCTTCGCATTTTCAACCGCACATGCTTTAGGTTTATTGCCTTAGTAAATAATAATAGTTAATATAATTTGAGGTATTAAGATACATTAATGCATTAATTATTCGCTGTAAAAGTAGATTTTGACTATCTATATACTACAGTAATAATTATTTAGATATAAATATTTCCTGGAATTTTGAATATAGGTCAGATATTAAATACAACAATTTTTGTTTAATGTTCATTGTAAATAAATATTAAAACCGGAGTTAGTTTTGCTTTACATACTTTTTAAAAAAAACAAAAACAACAACAATAAAATCTTATAAACTAATTTATTTATACTTATGTATTTAAAGCTTCATTTTTTATTCTTTCAAAAATTATTTGTAAGCGGAATCACTTATTTTATATTGATAAGTTTAGTTTTTAATAAACCTTTAAACAATGAACGAAATAAAAAGAGAAATGAAACTGAATTATTACTCCGTGTGTGTGTGTGTTTAAATAAAAAAAAAAAACATATATTAATCCTTAATAATTTTTATTAGTCAGTCATTATCCACTTAATGAATACTATTTCTGTAATGTCATTTTTACTACCTCGCTCTCACTCAAAGTAGGAGCTGGTTTCTATCCGCTTTTAACATTTTGCGATAGAAACGGTCCCTACCTTGCCTGTGAGTGATGTAGTGAAAATTAAACTACCGAAATATTATTCATTAAATGTATTAATCTTTAACTTTGGTTTAAAGTTTATATCTGACTAGGGGTCATCTCTAATATAATAAGTGATTAATGATAATCATTAATATATTTATTTAGAACAGATCTTGTCAAAGTTGTGGGTAGAATAAATTTGCTAATTAAAAATCAGAATGTCAAGCGTTGGTGGCAGAGTGGTTAGCACAGCAGCCTTACAAGCAGTTGTCCCGGGGTTCGCTTCCCGGCCGACGCTATGACACATTAAAAAAAACCAAATAATCAAAATGTAAACAAAAAATAATTCACTTTCTACGCTAGCTTAGCTAAGAAGAGCCACAGATAATATACTCTCATATCGTCCTATTTACCAAAATGTTAAAATCCCTCAATTCATTCCTCACTGTTTTATAAATAAATTAATTTTAAAATTATATACTCACACGGATATATATAATACTGAATTCAATCTGTATAGTTATAAAATGCTAAAATGTGTCATTAAATTTTACAATAGTTACTCGTCTTCCTTCCCAAAACAGTTGTAATAATCTCGAAATTTGAGATTAGAAAACAAATAGTTAGTTATATGCTTTCCTATTTGTAAATATCTTCTTTCATGTTCCATTTATTGATTAAAACTGAAGCTGCTGTTTGTAATTTACTTTTGCAGCAAAGTATCATTGATGAAATGATTAAAAAAAAAGGAATTGGAATATTTTTTTTAACAAAAAATAAAATAAAATAAATGGGGGAATAAAAAAATTAAAGGAAAAAATGTTGCTTTTAATAAAAAGAAAAAGCTTGATTAGAAGTATAATCGAAAAAAAGCTTCGGGCGAAATGAAAGGCTTATTTTTTTTTTTTAATTTTAAAGGATTGAATTTTTTATTGTGGCAATGGATTGCCTAACCTTTGATGCATTCCAAATAATCGTATATTAGTTACTGTCTTTATGACTATATATATATATATGGCTAAGTGTGTTTGAGTTAGAATGGAGTTATGATAATGAGTTTAAAATGATCTCGATATAGGTTTCATGGAATTTAGAAATATTTTGGGATGAAATTTATATAAAACTAAATCCATGCAAAAAAGAGATGGAAATAAAAAGTTGAGAGCGGTGATTATTACTAAGCAGTTTTAATCTTTTTGAATATTTGAGAAATTAGTTAACTAAAGATAATATATGAATTTTTTCTACAGTACATGCTTTTTCATACCTGCACTCCAATATGTAATATATAGGGGGTTTGAACTCAGACTTTCACACGACCCTCAACTATCCACGCTATCTCATACTGTTGACACACTTGATCACACACATGTCGAAAGATTAATAATCACCAATATGTCGAAAGATTAATAATCACCAATATACGTATTTCGTGCTAATCCAGCACTCGTCAGTTAATGATGCAAAAAAGAGTGAAGTGAAAAATTCAATTTCTAACTAGAACCATTAATTTTTTATTTAATGAGAATGTACATAGATGTTTGGATGCTCTAAAAAAGAGGGAAAAAATTGGCTGTTTTGGATATGTAGATTTGAAGGATTAATGGAAAAAAATAAGAGGGATTGGATTGGGCATGTGTTTAGAGATTAAAGAAATTATTAAACAATTATTAGAAGTGAATGTAAAGGGTGAAAGAAGAAAGATCGAAATAAAAAGAAATTCCTAGATTATTTTAAGAAATTGTGTAGTTAAATGGTTAATATTTGAGAAGATGATATGGTTTACGTCTTACTGCCAATAACTGATAATAATGTTTTTTGCATATTTGAGTGCTATTTATTTGTCTAAAGATGCTTAGTAATAAACTTCTACCATTTAGATTGACTTATTTCACTTATCAAAAAAACAACAAACAAACAAACAATTTCATTCTAAAATATAACCTTGCCTCACTCCCCACTAATCATTTTCTGGTGGGAAGGAGAGGCTTCCAGAAACTGGAGCCACTGTGCAGCCTATGCAAGACTGGTGATGAAACCATACAATATCTTTTCTTCCATTGTCCCTTCCTTGGTTAGCTGCAGGCTAGGATAGTGGCCAACATTTCTCCTAACAGTATAAATGTGGCATATTTGCAATCATTAGAATGGACATTTTTATCTTCTCAATTTGGCTCACAAGGTGCACGATGGTGTTCAAACCGACCTATCTCAGCCCTTGGACAGTTTACCTGTGGATCATGAAGAAGCTCAGGAGCAGAAACCGACTTCTGGCTCCAGAAAGACTGCACAGTGAAACCTGGTCATAACACAATCTTCTGGACTACGAGTAATAAACTCAGAGACCTTTCACACCAGTTCATGTTTTTAATCTGTGTATAAATTCAGTGTAACCTCAACAGATTTCATGAATAAATTTGTTTTTTCTTAATAAAAAATAAACAAACATAACTATAATATATAATATAGAAAAAAAAATAGGTTTGTAGTCTATAACCTTCATATTACACTTTTACATGATCTTTAATGAGGTTTGTGTCAAGATTAATGATTAAGAATCTATCATTTAGGCCAGTTCTTGACATCTTACATGCATGTAAATATAATAGGTGTAAATAATATGAAAAATTTTGTGAATGGAAATATTTATTGTTTTTATTTGCATTTTGTAGAACAATTTAACTTTTTTCTATTATTACCTATTTTAAAATCAATTTATTCATATAAAAATACCGAAGATTATTAAAATAAATATCATATTACTTTAAGATGGTATATATATGGTTGATTGAAGTAATTTTTGTCTTATTATCTACCATTTATTACATTAACTCATTTACTTTTAAAGGTTTCAATCGACGAATCAGATGATACTAAGGAGCTGAATTTCGTCTCTGAGCCAGAGGTATATTAATTATATTTTGGTATCAGCAGATTGAATGCATTTCAATTTTGTTTTGCATACCTATTTTGAATGGCTTATTGTGATTGTGCATTTTTATGTCTAAGCTTTTTGTTTTCTTGCTTATAAATTCCTGCAATGTATTAGATTTATAATTTTTTTTATGAAAATATGGAATATTATTCTTAATAAGTATTGTAATAATTATATATAGGAGGAAAGATATAACAAGGTAACTTTTAGTAATCGTGAATTGGAAAATTATTAGTTAACAAATATTGATGGGAATAAATCTCTAAAATGAAACGCAATCTTAATTAGGATACATAGTAATAAGAAATTTTGATGATTTTTTATTTAGTGTATCGAAAGTTATACTTAACATTTAAAATTCATCTTATTGTTTATAATTAATATTCTAATATTTATTTATTTATTTATTAATACCCAGCTTACTATTTTCTTTTTTACTTCTTTTATCCATCTTTTTTTTATCCTCATTTCTCCATCTCATGTTTTTCATTTCTTTTCTTTTTCTATCAATATCTTTCTACCTTTTTTCTCTTTCTTTTAATTTTTTTAATTTTCTATTTTTTCTTTATTTTTTATTTTCATATTTTTGAGTCCTCTTTTTACTTTTTTTCTTTTTCCCCTTTCATATATTTTTTTGGGATCATTTTTATGTGTAGATTCCATAAATCTAGATTAACATTATGCACATGACTCTTTAGCTAAATCTGTTAATCAAAATTAATTTTTATTTTAGATCACTAGACAAAATATATTATAACTTAAACTTTATTAAAAGAATAGATTGCATTCTTCCATAAGATTTTAAAAGTGGTTAGATACTAATTCCTACATAGCATGAGAGTGATATAGTAAGAAGAATATTGACTTGTCAGTATGGTAACAACAATTCAAGAGTTTTATACCTGCGATTCACTTGACATGCATACAAAGTAAGAGAAAGTGGTTTTAATTTCTACACCAGTGGATGATTACAATATGGTGGAGTTGATGATAGTACACTAATAAAAAAAGACTTGAAGATTACAGATTTATTTAAATGCTATGTATTTACATAATTGCTAAAAGAGATGATAATAGATGGACAATTGAAATCTTAAATGGGATTCTAAAAGATTGTAAAAGATCTAGAAAGAGACCACATGTGAGATGGATGGATGAAATAAGAAAGTGTGCAGGAGTGATGTGGAGAAGAGAAGTTAAAGATTGGAGAAGATGGATTGAACTTGGAGAGACCTTCATCTTGCAGTGGATAGATAATGGTTGATGATGATGATTTATATTATTTTTTTCATAAAGACACACATTTATTAATTTGTTTGCTTGAAGATATATTGGAATTTAATTGTAGTTCTTATTTAGACCGATAATGAAGCTTCTTAATATCATTAGATATTAAAAAATTATTAGTTTACTAGTGAAGATAATACAATAAATTGTACTATAGATCAATTGGTAAGTTATGGTGTTATACTAATTATTAAAATATACATTTTTTATTATTCTTGAGCATAGAGTTTAATGTCTAATGGTTTCAAAAATGAGGGGAAATTTTTTGATTTTTTTAAATGTTCGTATGTATATAAATTGACATTTTACTATAAAAATGGAATTACCCAAAGAAGAATAAGCAACATAAATAATAGTATTCAAATTTAAATTAATTTTCCAATTTAAGCAATTATACATTATGGCTTATAAATAACAACAGTTGAATAGCTGAATAAAAATCTTACTAACTAATGTAATATAGAATTTATCATGGTTGATATTTAGCTGCAAGCAGAGATTAGTAATGGAAACCTAATTAACTTTTAGTATTGTCAATGATGTTTGTTTATTTGGTCTAATACAAATTATGCAAGTAATAGATTATTGATTTGTAATCAATTAATGGTGATGTTAATACTTTATTTGCCCAAGGACAGTTACTGTGTGTGTATTCATATTGGCAGAACTTACACTTTTGGGTCGATGATGTTTCTAGCCATTTTAGCAGTGTTGTTACCAGAATGTAAAAAGTTTAAATTGCTTATCTATTATCATGCAATCAAATTTCAATAGTTCTGATCAATTTGTAATCGATTTGGTAGTGGTTGAATTGGTTGTTCACGTTTGTGATAATGATGTTAATAATTAACAAAGCTAATAATGGACATTCTGAGCTGTTGCTTTTATTAAAGACAGAGACCAGACCAAAATAAGGAATTGAATTCTTTTATGATTATTTGAGAATATTATTGGTTGCTATAATTTTAAGCTGTTATAATAATAATAATTATTATTATTATCATCTTTAAATTTCAGCTTTATAATTGGATAGAAATAGTTTAAAACTATGTTCAACATTCCTCTCCTTTTGATGAAATTCTAGAATGTGATATTATATTATGGTTCTGAATTTTGGACATTATCTAATATTATTTGGTACTAATTTAGAGTGCACTCATTCTAAGAACCACCCAAAAACACCGCTAACACATCCAAGCGATAAATGACATTTAATAATCCACACATTGTAATATGAACATTCATTACAAACTCACAATTTATATCAATAATTAAAAATTAAAGTGCAAATTTCATACAACAATGCTGGATCACATCATGTGACTAAAATATTCAAAATATAAAAAATGGAAGAAACTAATAAATTTCAAAATACTGAAAGTTTATAATTTCCAAAATATGAATTTAAAATACTTAAACAGAAAAAGTAAAAAGAAAAAAATAATGGACACATATATTAATTAAAAAACCACATGTTCAATAAATGTAAAATTGATCAAATTAAGCTTATAATTTCAAAATACTAAAAGCTTTTAAAGTACAAATATTATTACAATATAAGTCTATAACCATGTGTTGAAATAACTTAAACGTTGAATAAATGTAGAAACAACTGCCAAAGCACATTAATCCTACAATCAATAATAATTCACATATCTTAACTTTAGTTGAAAGAATAATTGTCTAAAGTAAAGAATATTAATTTTACAATTAATAAATCAGATTTTTTTTTACCAATGTGAGTAATATTATGTGCTTCACTTTCATATGTTGTTATTTGCTGTAGGATGGATAAAAAGAATCTAAATGAAAGACATTTATTCATTAAATTTCTCAAAGATACTAATGCTACATACTGATGGTGAAAAGGTTAGTGTTTATCTTATTTAAAATCCAATACCTCTTTTATGTTTGAAATAATCAACAAATTTTTATTAAAATCTGTAAATATATTTTTTAAACATGTTATTTGTGTTCATTTGTTGATGGTAAAAGTCACTTTGATGATAATAAATAAAAAATGATGTAAATAGATATATAGATTTGTATCAATTTCAAGAGCCCTTAAGCAATCAAGTGTAAATCTGATATCCACATCAGCAGATCAATATTTTTCATATTTCCATTTTTTTTTCTAACTACATGGAACAAAGGAAGCATGCAACATCAGAGTTTCTTTCTAGTAAGAAAAAAAACCTATTAATTGTAAAATTAATATGCTTTATTTCAAACGGTTATGGACATATATTGCAATAAAATTCATATTTTAGGACTTATAAGGTTTTAGTATTTTGAAATTATAAGCTTGGTTTGATCAGACTTCTACAAGTTTTTTGATGATATTTTGTATACTTCAGCACTTTGCAGCATCACTATTGTAATAAAATTTGTATTTTAGAAGTTATAAAATTTTAGTATTTAGACTGTGTTCACCACCATTTTGAATTCTAAGGATAGCTCAAAACCACCACTAACCCATCCAAGTGATCTCATGTGGATTATTATATGTCATTTATCACTTGGATATGTCAGTTGTGGTTTTGGGTAGTCTACTAGTGATATCTTGATTTATTTCTTTATTGATAAGTGCACTTTAGCCTCCTCTGTCAAAATCTCAGCTGAAATTGGATTTGTTTATTCAGTTGTGAGTGTGTCACTATAGAATCAGCTTCTTTTGAAATTTAGACTTTTTTTTTACTTTTGTGATCTGTTCTCAGTTAATTCCATATTGATAATGTGAATAATTACAATCAACCCTTAAGTTACCCACAATCTCAACTTGTAGTCAAGGCAACCTCCTTTAACAATAAAGGTGGTACCATCTTTATCTATTGCCTGATGTGTTTATAGAGAAACTAAAGATTGCAATTTGACCAAGAAGTGTGAGATTAATAATGAAAAGAAGTTTAAACAAAGCTCTTTAATCAGGCAAATATAACCTGTTCTGAAAGCAGATTAACAAATAGTCAACTATAACTTCCAGATTCTAAAAGCACACTAATAAATAGCCATTTATAACTTCCAAGTTCCTTGGTCAAGTTGGAATCTTTAGTTTCTCTATAAACATATCACTCCATACATAAAGATTGTACCACCTTTATTGTTAAAGGAGCTTGCCTTGACTACAGGTTGAGGTTGGTGATAGCTTAAGGATTGATTGTAACCACCTACATTTATAAACCTATTAATGTCTTGAGTAATTTACTGTATTGTCATGGATAATGTAAAATATCTTCATCGATTTGAACTATGAAAGTCTCTTGGTTTGTTTCTTTATAATAATAGTTGGAAGATATTTAATATCATTAGTATATACTCAATAAACTTTTATGCCTATTTGAAAATTGTTATTTGAAGACTGATCTGAATTGATTTTTTTTAATTATCTGATTTGAGAATAAACAAGTTTATTTTAAAAAAATAGTTCTTGAATCCATCTGAAGTCTTATCCATGGTAATGCTCTGAGGCATATGCCAACTAACAGCATTCTAACTAAAGTGATATTCCCACTTCCTGAAGTATCTTGCTAAGTGCATTTTTTGTTTCTTAAACCATCTTCTCTGCTTGTCCATTACTTTTGAATTGGACAGATGTTGCTAAAACCTGCTCTGTATTGTAAATTTGACTTTTGCATTGTTTTAGTTTTGAATATTAAACAACTGGATTTAATAGTTGCTTTAAATTTTTTCCAAAACGTAAGCTTGTTGTTAAGACCTGTAGAGGTCCCTACTATTGCATGTTTACGTGCACATTCTTGAGGTTACAGCCTTAGTAAATATTACTTAAATATACAGCACAAATCACAAGTGAGAAAATGGATGGTATTATTATTGATTAAGAATGTCAATGATTCTATCATTTTAATTTTACAAGATGATTAATTAAAAGAATAATTAGTTACACAAGGTTTTCTATTTTTAAATTCATGCTCTGCAATTAGCTGGGTTAGAACTTTATTTTTAAGCAAAACGTTTCATGTTGTTATTATAAATGTATTGAAATTAAGATAACTAAATCATATTGGTTAAATAAAAAGTTTAGAAAATAAATATTTGTATTTCAAAATATAAGCTGTTCTAGAAAAGAATAACTTGTCTAGTGGGAATATTAGTTGATCTGTTGTTTTTGAAAAAGGAAACTAAAATAAAGAAATTTGCAAAAATATACAAAGGTCTTTGATTTAGAATGTCTTCTATGTGAATGTATATACGTGTGCCTACAATGCCTTTGAAAATAAAATATATTTGTTAAAATGCACATGAATTTTTTGAGCATACTTCCTTTGTTGTATTTAGATAGAAAAGAAATGGAGATAAGAAAAAAATTGCATTGTTCACATTTCATCTTGTGACATAGATATTGGATCTAAGTAGCAGATTTTATACTTGGTCACATGAACAACAAATCTTAACATTATCCAAATGAAAATTGTTTAAACTAAAGAATAAAATATCACAATTTTTCTTTTAAAAGTGAGTAATGTTGTGCACTTCATTTCTCATATATCATTATGAAGAAAAACATGGAGATGAGAAAAAGTTAGCATTGTTCACATGTGATCCCATTTTAGAAGAAAAAGTAACTTCTGTCAGAAATATCTTGTAAGTTGAAGATTTTGTTAAGAGTAATTTTACCTGAGACCATCCTGCAATATTATTACAACTTTGAAATTTTTTAATTTTGATATTATCGCTACTAGGAACCAAGCTGTTATCTTTTTAAAACAGCATGATTTTCTCAACAAGAAAGACATGAAAAAGCCATGCACAAAGTGCAGCGAACGCATGTCAAAAAATGGAGAAAGAACTGCAAGGATGACTGGGTTTCTACTATGTACTGTTGTGGATGCCAGACTACCCACTGTCCATGCAGGGAATCCATTTTTTATTACATGGATGCTAGCAGCCGTATAGCAAGTCAGTTAACCCTATGTGAAAGACCTGAATTATTTTTTTACTCTGGAATTTCCAGTTAAACGATGATGATGAGCAGCAAATCTTTGACAACTGTGGTGGACTGGATGAATTTTTGTAGAGCAGCCTGTTCTCGAGCTGTTTTTGTTGAGATGAGGGGACAGTTAGTTGGAACAGAAAAAGGATCTATATAAATTGATGAAGCAGATTTGCTAGCTGCAGAAAGTATAATAGAAGACTGATCAGCAGGAATCATTCATCTATGAGTACTGATGTCACAGTTACGCCACTAAATAAGAACTATAGGGACTTAATTGATGGACCTTCAGTTTTTGAATTGAAAAACGACCCCGATTGCTGCTACTTTTCAATGTTACATTGAGATAGAGTTATGTTAATTCCCATTTTTGAAAGTGAATGTGTGGCTGGCTCTGTCATTCATTTAGATGAGTGCCCAGACTATGCAGACCTTGATGGAGGGTTTAAACCCTTCACTGTCAACCACCAGCAAAACTACATCCATTGAATGATGGGCACTCATATGCAGTCTTTAGAAAGATCTTGGCTTCAAGCAAAAGTTACCATTTTAAAAAAGATGAGAGGCACATCACTGGATCTATTGAAATCACACTTTGATGCTTTTTGTTGGAGGATGGATCAAAGGAATCTAAATGAGAGAGATTTGTTAATTAAATTTCTTTAAAAAATGTTAAGGCTACATATTGATGGTGAAAAGGTTTGAAATAGTCAGCATTTTTTTCTTTAAATACTTATCTTACTTTTTTTTTCTAGCACATCTATTTCAATGTAGTGGCTGCTGCATCCTCCCCTGGCACCCATTTCCTTGAATAATTAAAAGTATTTGAATTTTGTAGTATTTTTAAATAATAAAATATGTGTTGTTTTTTTTTTTAAATATGTTTCCATGTTATTTTGTTGATGGTGAAAGTCACTTTGATATTAATAGATAAAAAATTATGTAAATAGCTATATAGATTTGTATAAATTTGAAGAGCCCCATAAGGATGTCATATGATCAAGTATGAAATCTACTTAGATCTGATATCCACACCATGAGATCAAATGTGAACAACACTTTTTTTAATCTCCATTTTTTTCCTATCAACATGCAACAAAGGAAGCATGAGCATCGGTCTCTTTCTGGTAAGAAAAAATCTGATTTATTAATTGTAAAATTAATATGCTTTAATTCAGGCAATTTCTCTTTCAACGACCATATTTTAGATTATTTTGCCTTATATACATTGCTTGTTTGATCTTATTACAATTTCTCTTTCTGCAATTGTTTTTACATTTATTCAACACATGGATATGTTAATGCTCTTATATTCAACACGTGGTTACTAATATATTTTAATTGTAATAAAATGCATTTGTATTTATTAATTACATGCTTAGTTTGAGCAATTTTATTTTTTAATTTTACCTTACACATCATTTTTGTGTAACTGTATGCATTAGTATTTATTAATTATAAGTTTAGTTTGAGCAATTTTATTTTTAATTTTTATCTTTGAGTACACAAATGCTCTTTAGGCAGTTTTTATGTTTGTTCAATATGTGAATATGCCAATGCTCTTATATTCAACATGTGTTTACTAATATATTCTAATTGTAATAAAATGCATTAGTATTTATTAATTATAGGATTAGTTTGGGCAATTTAATTTTTATCTTTGAGTATGGAAATGTTCTTCTATTCAACACTTGGTACCGCCATATTGTTTGACCATATTATATGATATGATTAGTTTGAGCAATTTTATTTTTTAATTTTACCTTATGCACATTTTTTATTGGACCATTTGCATTAGTATTTATTAATTATAAGTTTAGTTTGAGCAATTTCATTTTTTTCATTTTTATCTTTAAAGTACACAAATACTTTTTAGGCAATTGTTTTTATGTCTATGCAATATGTGATTTACTATATAAAATGCATTAGTATTTATTAATTATAAGATTAGTTTGAGCAATTTTAGTAATTTTTATTTCATCTTACATATATTTTTTGTTTCACCATGTGCATTAATATTTATTAATTAAAAATTTATTTTGAGCAATTTTATTTTTTTAATTTTTATCTTTGAAGTATGTGCTTTAGTATATAAAATACATTAGCATTTATTAATTATAAGCTTAGTTTGAGCAATTTTATTATCTATTTTTTATTTTACCATATGCACATTTTTTGTTTTAGCTTAATTCACTTTTTATTTGAGTTTGAGCTTATGTAATTTCATTTTTTTATCTTTTAGTCATGTGATTTGATCAAGCATAGTTATGCAAAATTTGTGTATTACTTTTTAATTATTGGTGAAAATTGTGATTTTGTAACTTACTTTACATGCCTTTTATGGACAATCTTTTATTTGGTCATATGATTTGTTTCATTTTTTTGTTCAGCTTAGTTTGAGCTTATGCATTTTCATGTTTTAAATCTTTTTTCTATCCCTATTGATATATTTGCTTTTTACTGCAAGTTGTTTCTGAAATTTTGAGTTTTGTTATTTTTTTTTCTTTTCATTGTGTAATCATGCTAACATTTTGTGATCATTTTTTCATATTTGATTGCCGTAATAATTACTTTTTAATTTTTCAAGATGAGGTTACAGCCATATTTGATCTTTTGTTCATGTGATTTGATCGAGCATAGTAGTACAAAAATTTGCAGGTTTATTTTTCAATTATTTATGGAAATTGCTATTTTTTAACAAATGATCAAAAATAATTGGGACCTTACCGATCACAATTCCCTGAGATTTGATTGAGTTTTTAATGCTTGGTTGTGTCAGCAGTAGGTTTGGGGCTCCCCTTTGAAACCAAAATGGCAGAGATCTCACTCTAAATGTGTACCAAAATTTTTTAATTAAAAATCTTATTTTTGAAATATGCACAAGAATGTCTTAATTTAAAACCTGGCTTATCTAGATGTTAATCTAGAAAATCCCAGAAAGTTTGTGTAGGAGAAAAACAACCATGATGGGTATAAAAGTTTCCCAAAATCTCTTCTATCATTCATTCATTCATTAGATTTTTTTCAGACTCTACTAAGTAAGATCACATTCAAGCTGCATTCTTTGCCAGTTAATTCATCAAAATTATTAATATTCTGCAAACAGTTTCTGAAAAGCAGTCTACAGTTATAAAGGGAACATACAAATTATTCCTAATGATATTATCCAAAATATGCATGGTAAGCACTTTAAAAAGATGAACTCTGTGCTCTAAGCCTAACTTTATCCACTAACATGTACATTTATAAACTTGTAAAAAGCTGACCTCCTGAAATGCCAAACTACATGGAAGCCTCTCTTAGTTGACCAACAATATGATACAACTACAAAATGGACAAGAGTAGCTACTTCTACAATGAATTTTCAGAAAGTAAAAGTGACCCACTGATGGGTATTAATGGTGATATAAATTTTCATATACCCTTAATAAGCCAGGAATGGTTAGAATTGTTTTTGTTATGTGTACACTCATTTTAACAATAATCGTAGATTTAAATGTATTATTTTTTTATTTTATAATGTTAAAGTTATTTATAGATCTTTTACTATTAGAGTATGGATTAAATTAGAATTTATTATGTTTAAAATAATTATTGAAGAAATTCTCTTTTTTTTTCATTGAAGGTTTTGATAGTTATTTATGAAATCTTAATTTTGAATAAGTTGATTGTTATTGTAAAGTTATTCAATCCTCTCCTCTTCTCTCTTCGAATATTTGAAACCTAAGTATTTTTTTTGTAATGGAAAATCTGAAATTTAAAAGCAGACAGTAAAACTTTTTAAATAAGATTTGTAATGATATTTAAAATTATTTTTTTTCTTTTAAATAGTGTTAATCAGTTTATTTTTTATATATGTGAGACATAACTTTAGATTTGTTAAAATATTTTTACGCTTATGTATAATATGCTATTATATAAAAGTATTGATTTATTTGTGTGTGTGGACATAAAATAAATCCATATGAAGACCATTTTTATTTTGGGGCTTTTATTTTACTTCACTGGTGTTAGCTATGTCTCTATCCAGTTATTATTTTGTATTACTTCTGGTTGCTTGAGTCATCTACTGCTTTAATCACATTCTATTTACTCTAGCATTGCCTAGCTCACTTGTTTTGTTTTATATTATTGCTTTATATTGGTGAATTCTAAGTGTCTCTAATCTGCCAAGTTTCCATTACACTTATATACTTTTAAACTTAGTGCCAGTGGTTGGAATTGCTGCCCATGTTATTTATGCATGGGCTATCCCAAAAATAGCTTATTATTCCTTTCTTATAATTAATAGCCCTGATTATTTTCTGTATAATTATCTGGTGGTTTGGATCTGGACACACACACATGAGTCTTTATATTCAGTAATTCAATACTAGCGTTATAAATGCATAAACACAAAACTAATATTTAATATCTTATTAAACCATAGGCTGAGCGCTTTCAAGAATCGCAGCTGTCATAATCGTAGCTCTTTGTGAAGTGACTCATTGGCTAATGTTGTGGGAGAGGCCTGCTTTATTGCAGTTGACATCAGCTCCATTGGCAGAGGGGAGATGTGTTGTTCTATATCCAGGAAATGGATTATTTGAACTTTCCATAGATTTGCATAACATTAGACAATCAGTCACTTCACAAAGAGCTACGATTATGACAGCTGTATTTCTTGAAAGTGCTCAGCCTATGGTTTAATAAGATATTGAATATTAGTTTTGTGTTTATGCATATATAGCACTACTATTGAATTACTGAATATTAACTTCATATTACAATGATGAGTCTTTATAGTAAGTACATATATGTATAAGCATTTGATGAGGTAAATTGAATATTTTTCTTTCTTATTTTTATTAAAAGTTATTCACACATATATATCAGAAGAACCGCTTGTAAAAGATTATTTAATATTGTCAAATTAATTAAAAAGGGGAGAGCAATTTGATTGTTAAGGCTGTCAATAAATAAAGTTCTCTATCAAGATGTCCATAAATAAAATATGTATTTATTTCTTTAATTTTTTTAAAATTTTAATAAACTTTGTTATTGCTAAATTAATTTGGCTATTTATTTGCTCTTATCTGTCTATCAATTGTTTAATAGTTATGAATCTTATACTTTAAGCTGAGCTAGTGTCAGAGGCAAGTAATCCCAAATAAATTTTTTTGGCTCCTATGTAACCTGGTAGTGTTCTCAAGTGACTGATATTCCTAAGGAAGGATAAGGGTGTCCTGTAACATATTTACATATAAGTAATAACATAATGGGTTGAATCCAGCTGAATAAACTTACCATTTTATTAATAAACTTAGGATTTTTTTAAGGTACCTATCCCATAGTTGACACAGCTAATTGGACATCTAGTTAATCTTAGCCCTAGTGCTTAAGAAGCTAATAAATACTACCTTCTTCAATATTTCTATATAAAGAGCTTTTCAAGAGTCCTTTGCTCGTGAATGAATTAATTTGATGTTTATGTTTTAGGAACATTACTATTTATGCTAAGTTTTAATTGCTAATTAAACATTAAATCTGCTAGTTTGCATTTTCAAACTTGTGATTTTGCTTAGACATTGTTTGGTTAATGCTTTGGTTAAAATGACACAAGAATTATAAAGATTTAAAACCAGAAATTTATAACTGGTGGGAAGAGTTGATGTTGACTGATTGGTAGCTTAAAATGACTGCAAGTTGTATGTTATGATTGTTTTAGATTTTTTTTTAATAATTTAAAAATATGTGATTCCAAAAAAAGTGATAATATAATTCTGTTCATTTAATGATCATAAAATTATCTCTATATTGATTATATGTAAACTTTCAAAAAGTTTTTGTCAATTTTATTATGTATATTTTTTGTTGATATACGGTAATTACATACGTTTTTAATAATTTTTGATTTGCTTATATTATGTCTTCATTCTTGATTTTTTTTATGAAACTAATTATTTCTAGGAATCAGACTACCAAATAAAATAAAAAATACAAATCAGAATAATAAACAATAAACAAATAGTAATATAATTTTCTTCTTGTTTCTTTTTTTATGTTTCTAATGTATGTTTTATTTGTGTATTTAATTATGTATATGAATATTTGTATAAGTGTCTTAATTGTATAATTATATATTTGGATATTGTAATTCTGGTAATGACTGCAGGATTAGAATAAAGTTTTGATATAAAAATAGTATTGTTAAAGTGTTTCAAAAAAGTTGTAAATGGTAAGATAAACAAATAGCAAAAAGTATATTCTAGTTTTTAATATACTCAACACTATATACATTATAGAGATACATATCATTTGAACATATATCAAATAGGATTTAAATAATTATCATATTCTGCTTTCAAATATATATAATTAGTTATAGGCTAATGTTATTTTTTAATATTACCATTATAATGTAAACAATCCTTGTGGCATTATAATGAAGGTCAATGTTTTGCTCTATTTCTTAATTGACTTGTTTTATTTATGGGGGCCAATGTTCTGAGAGATCTTGCTAATTTCTTCTGCCATTTCAACCATTATCTGTTTCACAATTCTGTGAAACTCTTCAAGATGACAAATAAGATTGCTTTGGAACAGTACATTAGATATCTGCTCAGTTCTTTTGTTTTTCTTAGAATATTTTCTTCAATAGGATGAATGTAAACATCTTAGCATGATTATCAGATTTAATTATTTTTCATCTAACTTAACATAAATTAGCTTAAGTGTATAAAATTTGTTGGACTTATTTTAATTAAATTCCTCTTATTATCTAAAATATTTTTCATTCCTATAATACTGATTTCTTGCTTTTATAAAACTTATTTTTATATTGTTTTAATCATACACAAAATTTATTTTCTGTTTAGCTTTTAATTATGTCCAATCACTCAAAGCTTAAATGGTAGATATTTTTTATTTACAGCAAGTTTTTGATTTTTAAAAAAAAGTGTACTGCAATTTATATTTCATAACTGAGCTAAAAAGAATGAATTTTGAAATATATCTTTTAATCTTACAATAATGATTTAGGACCAGTTTATAATTAACTTTATGAAGCCAACGTTAACATGTGATACCGATTTGATAATGCAATTTATAATATTCTAATTATTGAATGATCTATAATCTATATGATATTTTTAGTGTTTTGAATGCAATTAAAAAAAAGTTGACTTTGTAACTAATGTTTACAAATCCCAGGTGCTTTATCAATCAGTAATAGTAGGAAAAATTTCTGTAACTTTTGGCTTAGATAATTATAAGTTTCAGATTGTTAATCAGTTTAAATAACTTGACAGTTTTATCTGAGTTTAATAACTTACAAGTTGGGATAGAAGACTTATTTTGTCAAATTTATTGTATTGATCTAAACTGTAGTCACATGAAAAAGTTTGTTTATTGATATTTCTCTAATATTTTGAAAATGTTACATGCATACAATGGAAAATTACAATTTAACAAGTTATTAAAACAGGCAAAAACTCTCCATATACTGTGCAAGCCAGAGTAATCAATGGATGCCATAAGGTTCATGCATAAAATCCCCATCTAGTGCCTACTCATCCAACATCCCCAGACTGGTTTCTGGCTTGTGGCCTTTGTCAGTGGGAAGGCTTGGATCTGAGAGCATTGCACCTAGAATCTTAGCCAGAAATTAGTTTGGGGCTGTTGGATGAGTGTGCACTAGGTGGGAATTTTATGTCCAAGCCTTCTGTCCATTGATTACTCAGGCTTGCACTGGGTGGCAATCCTGTATAGAGTTTTTGTCTGTTTTAATAACAGTTATAAACAAGCATAAGAAAAGGTGATCATGTGATGTTTATTAATTTAACAAGTTCTGAATTCAAAAATAGAAAAGTGCTACCAAAAGAGATTAAAAAGACAGTCTTGCAGGATGATGTAGAAACGGACCAAAATATTAATATAAATGTGCAAACATATTTGCTCTTCATTATAAAACTTATCTTTTTGTTATTTGTCTCTAACTTTGTACGTCATTCGATTTGCATATGATTGATTATACAGATGAATTCTGATTTTAGTAATTCATAAATACAGGAATTTATGTGATTACGTGATATGAAAGTGTTTTATGAGATTTAATATGAAGATAAATGTAAAATAGATATTTTTATTTGTTTTTATTTCATAGGTAGGTTAATTATATACACAAATGAAATAATAATATCAGCATAAAACGTGTGTGTGTGTGTGTATTATCTCTCATCAGTTAGAATATTAATGATTTTTCAAATTATGTAAAGAATACTTTAATAGAAATAAAAAGAAATATAGAATATGTGGAATATTAAATTATGTATACAGGACCCCCTCTCCCCATAAAACTAAAGCAAATAAAAAGTTTATTAAATAATTATATCATCAATTATTTGTCTAGAAATGAGCTCCACATAATGATATAAATTATTATTTTTAAGATTCTTTGCCTGCTACTATATTTTTTTTAAGATATAAATGATAGTCCTCTTTTTTAATTTTATTTTTTGATTGCTTTTATTTTATAAATATGGTCAGTATCGCATATATTATTTTTTTCAGCTCTTATTATCTTTCTCTGCTGCTTCTTGCAACATATCATTTATAAACTTATCTGACAATTTCATTCTTTTCTCATGCTCTGCTTCTTGTAACAAAGTATTTAAAAAAAACAATAGGTGCACATAACTTGCCATTGGAATTTTTAATTTTTTGTTTTTTTAATAATTTTTACTGTCATCATTTGATTAACCCCTCCTAAATATCCGAAAACTATGGTGAAGTCCTCGGTGCAAATAGGAATGTTAACATGTCTTTCACCAATAATGAGTGCTGCACCATATTTTCATCAAACTTTTTTTTTTTACATTCATCACTTTGACATTCATCTGAGCTAGGATCTTTCTATCTAAAAATAGACAAATACCCATTTGCTAACTACTATTGATGTTATCCAGCTGGTTTGGCTTATGAGCTTTCATAAAAATAAAAATAAAACATTCTAATCCTATTATGACCTGAACACATTTCAAGTTTTATCGAACTAGATTTGAACCCCAGATTATAGCATAGCAAACACATGTTCTAACAATTGAGCCATGAGGATTTTAAATTTACATTTAATATATATCACAATAATACTCATATTTTTATGTTGGTTTATTTCTACCATTCAATAAGAATATTGAATGTCTTTAGAAAAATGCAATTTTATTTAAATATTCCAAATACATTCAACTGTTAGTTAATAGCACATCATAATAACTTGTTTGATGTGCTATTACTAACAGTTGAATGTATTTGAAATATTTAAATAAAATTAAATATTTCTAAAGATATTCAGTACTCTTATTAGATGATGGAAATAGTCCAATATAAAAATGCAACTAAACACCATGTCACAAACCTTCAGGAAAACATCACAATAATGCTGTTTACTACTTTTTCAAACAATAATGTAACTGTTAACTTTTGTTTTTTTACTTTTAATATGTCTTTTAAATAAATATTAAAACATACAGATCTCTTTTTATATAGTTTACTTGCTACTTATGCAATATGTTCCAGTGAAAATGTCACTGTTTTTCCCCAAGCTGTTTGAAGTGCCATCTCTGAATCAATCCATGTATTGTGTAATGGTGTAATTTAGGTATTCACCACAAAATTTTTTAAAATTCTAGCATGTTTGATCATGACAATGAAACAACATGATAACATTAAATTTTGTTTTAAATTGATCACAACTGCTACTGAAACCTTTAAAATGATTCATATTGCATATGGCAGTGAAGCCGTAAGTTGAAGGATTGTTTTTCAAATGATTTACCATCGAAGATAATTCATGAGCCAGTGCATTAAAAATAACTGGAAGTGAGGAAAAGGTATAGAATGGCGGTGAAATTTTTGAACTGACAGCTGGGTGTCTGTTAGGAACTCATTGGCATCCTCAAAATCAATGTCCATCACATTTTAATTTAAGATTTGAAAAAATGGAAAGTGTGTGCAAACTTTGTGCATGCATCACTTATTGATAATCAGCCAAAAAGATACCAGAGTGAAGCACTGCAAGCACATATAAAAAACCACAACTATGGATCCAGAATTCGTGTCATGTGCTGTAATAAATGCTAAGACATGATGAATCCAATATCAGTAATCCACTAAACACCAGGGTGTGGAATGGAGATCACCAGAAGAAGGAAAACAGAGAAAATTGCAAGTGCAAAGTAGCCAAATCGAAATATTTCATCATTCTTGAAGAATACAGTTTGAATCATTTGTGGCCCAGGATTTGCCCAAAGCAACTTTGAATACCTCAAGCAAGGCTTTTGGTTATTGTTGGAAGATAATGTGCTAACCCGCACAATCAGGATTATACCCCCCCCCCTTATCTGAAAAAATATTGTATTTGAGCATTTCCCCACTAACTTTTGGCTATTTCCCAAATTAAAAGTAGCCAGGTAGCATATCATTATTCAAGTCAGGACATTCCGAAGCTTGGAGCAAAGTTTCTACAAACAGTCCTGATGGGAGGATTTCAAAGACTGCTTCAAACAGTTTTACGATTACTTCCAATATATATTGCACCACAAGGAGACTATTTTAAATAATCAATAATAAAAGCAGAAGCTAAATAATATTTTGTGTCTTATTTCATTTCGGACACCTTTTTTCTGAAACACATAGTACATGTCTATGTTTTTTGAAATTAAATATTTGTTTTTATAAATATTTCTATTTTTGTAGACTACATAAGAATCTTTTTTTTTTTTTTTCAGTCGTAGTTTCATTTATCGAGATATCCATCAACATCTCGTCATTTCTGCTACAAAATGCTTTTTCTTTTTTCACTACTTTTAAAACTTATAAAGTAACTATTAATCATCTTTTTTCCTCTTTGTAAATATTTTTCAATAAGTACCAAAAATAATAATGCTTGAATATTGTGTATATTATATATGGTTTTCCGAAATATGTATGTGTAGATAATATGCATAACAGTAAAGTTTATTTATACTAAATGAGTTCTTTTTTTTTTTTTTCCAGACTACGGAGATCAAGTCTACCGGGGTTTAAGCCTAAACCAGCTTCTTTTAAATCTTTTGATCATAATAATGAAAATATTGAAAGCGAAGACGAAGTCCAGCTCAATTATAGCTAATCTATGCAAAGAAGATGAACTTTGGAATATGAAAATTCTTGCCAGGAGTTATGCTGTTTCTTCAAGATCACGCGATTAGTTCTTCTGCTAGTATTATTTATGCACTCAGGATCATGCTTCTGAAGGAAAAGAATAAAAATTAAAACTGGAAAAGACGTTTGAGATCTATTGTAATTCTACAAACATTATTGTCATCAAGCACACAACTGCTACGATAGTTATTAAAAAGTTATCCCTATCCCGCCCCTCTCTTTTTATGTTGAGGAAAGACCTAATAATTATTATTACTATCAGAGTTCTCACTTATTATCAGTGATGTTATTAAAATGAATTTCTATTGCAAACAAAAGAAAAATATTAAAAAAAAAAAAATCAGACATTTCAATTTCTAATACCCTTAAAAACATTATATTATTAAATATCAAAAATTTAAAAGCTATATTTTTGTACAGATTCATGAATGAACATAAATATTTCAGATATAAAATATCTTGACTGTTATTTCCCTTAGCTATAAAGAAATTTTAAATAGTCTAGTAAGGGTATATAAAGTCTGGCATTTCGAAGCTAGAAATTTTCGTAGTATATCATTATTTGTGAATATATATGGAAGTACATTTATAATTAAATAAGTTTTATAATTTAATTTTTAATTGTATATTTATTTATTAACATCTACAAACAAGTAGATAAAGTTTAGAGTTGAATGGATCTGTAAGAAGGGGTAAGAAAACATTGGAAATGTTGCGGATTTAAACATATGTTGTATTTAAAATTATTTGCTCAAATAGTGTTTCATATTTCTGTACGTTAAATAAACATATCAAACTTATCTTTTAATTGTTTATTATTTATCTCACTTTTTCTTTTCTGGAGTATTATATTTATGGTTATATTCGTTCTTGAATAGCTGCTGTTAATGATGATAATATGTATATATATATATAAATGTAGTAATGGACTAAACTGTACAATATTCAATATACCAATAATAAAAAAATAATAATAGCTATATTAGACTTATGGCAGTGTACCCATCCTAAGTAGCATTTAACAGTTAAAATTTAAACCAAAAAAGAGTCATTAAAGTCACACTACACTAAGCATTCGCAAGTGAATGGCCAACTTTCCACAATTTATGTATATTCAGTCAATTATATTGCTTACTTAAGACATTGTCGGTTATATTTATAAAGTATGATTTTTCATTTTTTCAAATCATTTTCGACATGAAAACAAAAATATCATCTAAGCAAAATTCTCCATTGCAGAGGTCAGCGACAGCTGCTTTACAAGCGGTTGTCCCGGGTTTGCGGGTTCGCTTCCCGGCTGATGCTATGACACATGAGGAAAAAAAACTGAATGTTCAGCAAATACAGATTTAAATCTATCCACAGAATAACGCAACTCATGCATATGAATTCGGTTTTTCGATGCACATTTTGACTTACCAATGTAATGTTTGTGCATATATATATTTGTGTGTATACCTATATAAAAGCGTTAGTCCATAATATGCTGACAAGTTGCTAGTTAATTACTTTGCTTTAAAGTTAACAGTTTAACCAAAATCAATCTATGTTGTAAACTTTGAGTTTAGATTCATAACTAATATTATATATATATATATGAATGATTCTTTTGTTCTAATTAGGGTATATGACAAAGGTCACTAAAGTTAAGCATCAGGTGTGCATCTAGTGGCATAGTTAGAATATTTGGGCCCCTACACGAAAGTTTAAGCAAGGTTTTAATACTTTTTTGAAGAAATTAAAACTAAATAGCTCTTAAGACATAGGGGACCAAACACCTTGCTTTGATTTGCTTCACAATAACTACACCATTGAATACATCCGAAGAAGCATGCAGATGTTAGAACATCTACAACAATTTATGTTTTATATAAAAATAAGGCATAACTTTTGTAACTAATTATGACATATTATAACATACCTTGTATGGTTTGGTGCAGTAGTATGACTCTAGAGCTCAAGGTCCCTGAACCACTGCTCAGCTCTATTATTTCGGATGATCAAACTTTTTATGCACATCCTAAATTCTTTGATTATTTTATTAATTATTGTGCTAAATACTTTCAAATTACTAATTTTATTTATTTATTACTACTTTGAGGTAAGTTATCCCAAAATCATTAATAATAATAATTATTATTATTATTATGATGATGATGATGAAAATACTCTCAGGATTTATTTTTTAAGAATATTACAATCATCGGAAAAATAAAAAGATAAACTGTCTTTTTATTTACTTTAACAAAACAATTGTGTGTTTGTTTTATTGTTTGGAATATAATCCACAATTCAATAGTAATAACATGTGCATTACTATAATTACTACAAATAAAAATTATAAGCAATAGTTAAGCATTGGTGGTCGAGAGGTCAGCGACAGCTGCTTTACAAGCCGTTGTCCTGGGTTAGCGGGTTCGCTTCCCGACTGATGCTATGACACATGGGGGAAAAAAAATTATAAGCAATATTTTTATATAGAATTTATGATAATTACTCAAAAAGGAATTAATGTCTCCATTTATGTTGTGATAATGTAAGAGCTATAAAGCCATACTTTATTGAAATAATAGGTAAGTTATTCCAAAATTTGTAAGCATTTCACTAGTATATCATATAAATCTATGGTAATTAAATAGAATGTCATTTTATAATTATTAATCAGTTTATTAATCTTGAAATTATGGGGGAAAGAAGTACTGAGATTTTATGTATATATAAAATATTATTTATAAAAAAATTTAGTATTAAAAATGTATAATTTTTCAATCAATAACTCAAAATTTACCTCACAAATATTTATATTCAGTCTTGATTCTTGTCTTATTTTAAATTTTACTAAACTTAATGTGTATATATATATGTGTGTGCGTGTATGTGTATGAATGTAGTATATATTAAATTCTTTTTCTGAAGACATAAATTAAACAAAAGAATTTTATAACTATTGCCTAGTTGTGTTATTAGATAATAATGTTTTCATTACTTTTACAAAATTTTAATATAATTTGTTCTAGAATCTCAATTTTAGAACTACATTATAAATTTTAATCCTTTAAGGGATATATAAAGTCAATACATTTGACCATATATATATTTACATATTTTGCCTTGGTTGTATTGCTGAAACGAATAATGACTTTTTTTTTCATATGTCATAGCATCTGCCGGGACGCGAACCCACACCCGTCTGCAACCAACTACTTGCTTGCACGGCGGCTGCGATACCTCTCGGCTAACAACGCAAGATAAAGACTTTTTTTTTACGTTCATTCTCCAATTTTTACATTGTTTGTTCTAGACATGAATTCAATAAACAAAATATAAAATATTAAATTTTCAAATAAATAAAAACAAATAATAAACACAAGTAAATTGTCAAAAGCGAAAGACTTCATTTTAGTCTATAGGCTATAAAAGTCTTTGGAAATGATTAAATAATAATTCTTTTAAAATTTAATTTTTTTAATATATTTCTTGCTAACGTATAATTTCAAATAATGGAAACCTTTAAAAAATTTAATTGAGCTTGTAATTATAATAAACAAAAATCAAAATAATCGAAGAATGATTTTGATAGAAGACATTTTTATTTTCTTTAGTGTCTGATGCTAATAGTTTTACTTGACTCATTTTTTATAAAATGTTACAAACATGTAATAAAACCGAGAATAAAGTGTTACCTACATATTTAGAAACGAAAATTTAATAATGTTATAATAAGATAAGTAGATTTTATATATCTTTATTTTTTATGTGTGCAGTGCATGAGTGTTAGTATCTTTTTAACTTTGCTAAATGTGATTAGACTCTTTTTAATTTCTGTTGGTTAAAGTCATTTTCTTTTAGAATTTTTTTTGATAACTCCTAACATCTAGATATTATAGTTAGAACTAATAATTCACAAAAACTTATTTTTTAATTAAAATTTTTATGACTAGAAATTGAAAATAGATATCGGCCATTAAAAACATGCATTGTAGCTTCAGAACTACAGAGAACATATGAAAGTATAAAGTTGAAACTTAATGAACCTTAAACAAATGAACTGTTTTTGGCAATCGGATGTTTTGTGCATGTTTGCAAGTTTATGCGTATACATTTATAATAATAAATATAAATTAAACACACAAGCTTATTATATACCTGAATCTATATATGTAATATATAGGATATATGAGCACAGACTTTCACATGACCCACTACTCTCCACACTATCTCATAACACTGATACACTTGAACACATATATGTTGAAAAGATAAATAATCACCAATATATGTATTTCATGCTAAACCAGCAATCATCAGTTGGTCCAGATTACCATCTCTACACATATATGCTATAAGTGCTCAGATGTATATATATTAAGATAGTCAAACCTCATATTTTAATGGGCAGGCTTCAATCTACTCCACACTTTATTAACCCTTAGCATGTACAAGTGAAATATTTCATTGTTGCTTTAATTGGTATTGAATAGGAACAGCAGCAAGGATCCATTTCAAATATTACATCATAAAAATTTAAATTAAAAAAAGCTTTGAAATAATTTTAATTTTTAGAAGTTGTTTAGTATCAGAATCAAACTCTTCTCTTTTGATTTGAAAGACCCTCGTGAGAACTTTATCAATATTTGAAATTTTATTTTTACAATTAAAACCTTTTTTCTATATCATATATTGATCATACTTTACATTATTTATTATAAATATAAGCTTTCAAACAATAGACATTCTAAAAGTTAACATTTGAACTTGCAAAATAGAAAAATAAAGTTCTAAACCAAGTTCTTAATTATAACAATGGCACTTTTAGTTATGGGATGTAATGTTATTCATAAAGATTGTAAAATAAAATATTTCTTATTTGAATTTAGAGGATTGTTAAAGAATGAAAATAAATCTTAAAATTTAAAATTAAATTTATTATTAAAATTTTATTTAATTTTTGTTAGCCAATAAGAACTGCTTCCTTTTTGTTGTAACTAAGTTTTTAATGTCTTCTTAAAAACAAATAATTTCAATGAAACCTAATTCTAGTCACATACATTTTTAGTTTAAAACAAAATTTTTACAAATATATTGCATAAATAAACTTAAATATGTAAATAAATTATTAAAAATTACAATTTTTCTTTTCAAAAAGACATTCAAAAATTGCCTTGAGCCCAAACAATTCACTTGTTTGAGATCAAATTGTGGTGTCTTTTATCTTGTTTTATATGCAAATTAACATCCTAATTTTCTAAAGAGTCATACAATGGTTACATCTTTAGATGTTTTAAATTAATTTTAATAATTTCTATACAAAAAAATTGCATATGGGCAATCTAGTGTTATAGATAACTGCAAAATAGTGAAGAAAAGCTGAAAATAATAGCAGTGCCACCATAAGACCCAAAATATTTAAAAATAAACAATTTTAATACTAACTAAAATATCTAGACATCCAAAGAAAAAAGTCTATACAATCTCTGTTAATGAGAAAATATATTTCTGACTTGTACAACATAAAAAAAGTTTACACTTAATTTGTTTATTAGTTATTTTTGTCAAATTATTAAATATTTATTTCTTAATAAATAAATGATGTCTGTTTAGAATTTTAGTAGAAAATTAATCAACTGAAAGTTTATTGATATCAAACAGAAAATATCTACTGTCAATAACTTATTTTTTTTGTAATTAAGAAATGTTTAATGTTTTAAAGAATATCTTTAATATGTTAATTTATGTTTTAATTAGATTGGTCTTGGTTGTGAATATTTTTTGATTATTTATTTCTCTTTATTACTCTTTTATTTGCAAAGTTGATATTTTTTTAAACTTAAATTTTTAATGAAATTTATCAAAAATATAAAAATAAAACAAAATTCTTCTTTTCATTAAAAAAATACAACTCAAGGAAAAACATACATGTGAGGAGAAAATTATGTTGTGTGTGTTTAAAAAATAACTTGAAGTGTTTTAACACAAAATTCATATATTTCAAATGTTTAACTTCAAGATAACAAATGTGATAGTATTACAGTCATTTTTTAAATAAAAACCTTAGAGTATTAAGAAATACATGTTATAATATTCATTCATGTATATAGCTTTTAAACTGTTTATTTGCATTGGTTTTAATCCACAAATGAATTGCTATGATTTTTCAGACTACAAAAGCACAACTCATTAAGGCAGGCAGAAGACATAGTTAAATCTTATGTTGCCAAATTTTTGATTTTCTTGCCATTTATAAATATTTTTGACTAAATTTTTTTATTGTAATGTATATAGAAAAATACACATTTAAATATAAAGCTTGAGAAAATTCTTTTTTTTTTAATATTTTCAGAATTAAAATGTGAATATTTAGAATTTATTTTAGTAATAAACAAAAATATCTATCAAATGAAGCAAAATTTATTATCTGATAAGTAATAATGGTTTAATCTTAAACTTAATGCTAAATATTTATAGCAATTGAGATGAATGGAAAACAACATGCCAGAGGATTAATGATCTAAAATAACTCACATGCATATGCATCAAGTTTTTAAAATTTGATATCTTTATAATGTTTTTACAGACACTTAAACAAATTATGTGATCTCTACACTTTTTAGAAATACATTGTTAATTTTAATTTAGCAACATCTTATAGCCAATCACAAGCTATAACCATTAAAATTAGAAATGTTAGCACTGACTTGTACAATTATTGATTTTTCTCATAATTTCTTTGTGCTGTCAATCCAGTTGTTTCTTTAATTATTGACTCAAACCACAAACATATAAGTAAATACAAATATGCTTTAAAGTCAGACACCATTTATAACAATAAAAATATGAACCAAGGAAGGACATTCCTACTTTATTACTGCCCGTGAATTATATCATCATTTCAATAACACAATGATAATGTTTGTTGTAGCCTTATGAATTCAATTAGTATTTAGAACAAATAGAAAATAAGCAAAACATTACTTCAAACTATCTTAAAATATGAGTGTTATATGCAATAGATTAAAGTTAAAGCAGTAAAACCAAATATCATCTTATAAATAATAATCTATGCTTATTATATAATAAAAATAATGACAAAGAATTAGATAAACTAATATTTATTACGAGTCAAAATACTTTATAAAACAAACATACTAAATGTTATTTATATTTAACAAAATGATTCATGAATGGATTAGATAATAATTTTAATATGTCCTACAAATCTAAAATATCATTGATATATAAACAAATATATGACTCACTAATTGATTTTTAATTATAACAAAATAAATAATGTTGCTGACTTAGCTATCCTATTAGAATAATCCCAATATGCTCTTCTTAATTAAGTCACATATAATACAACTAAATACTCAATAATAATACAAAATCAATTAATATATCTTCACTTTCACCAACTTATAATAGTATAAAATCAAATCATCTTATTAGATAACATTAAAATTTATAATATCCAATCACACCAATATATAAAATAAATGATAGATTCCTATTTGATACTTATTTAAATACAATTGATTCTTCAGTTTAATAAAGCTAAGTTATTAAAACTTTAGACTATAATTATTAAAACACGAAAGATTGTTAGTGTTATAATCAAATATTAATATTAAAATTTATTATTTAAACTGAATTTATGATCCACATCAACAAACTTTAAATATAATTAAAGCAAATCGCTCTAATTTGTAACAATAAAATATGTTACTATTACTAGCTCTTAATTAAATAAGATGATTTTTATGGCTGTATGCTTATGTAATATAATATTCACTTTAATCAATACTGATTAAAATAAAATATGCAAACATCTAATTGCAATTACATTTACTTATCTTCAATAATTATCGTATTTGTACCATTATTAATCACCGGATCAATTTATATATAATTTCTATCTTAATATAACTATTACTTGTTGTTACTAACAAAATAATTACAATAAGCTTCCAATTACTTATTAAATATTTAAGAATGTTAACTCAATTTATTGCTATATAAAAATCTATACCTGGTCAAATAATAAACATTGAATTCAATATAAAGAACATGATATGTAATTATACTTTCTTACCCATTCTGTTTTGACTTTTGAACTATTTTTAACTGCTAAGAAATGTGGTATAATCAAGTTGTGGATATAGACATCCAAATACAATTAACCAATAAATTTTCATTGTAAAGTTGAATGACAACCATGCAAGTTTACTTGTTTTAAATTCAAAATTTATTAACAAATGGATACAAATTAAATATAATAAAAATATTTATAAGTATAATCCAATTATGCCTTGTGCCATAGGTTTTCAATTGACATTGGGTTTTAAATTAAATAGGTGATTGTACATTCAACTTCACTTATCAAATATTAAATCTAAAATATATCTGTAACACGAACATGTAATATAGGTACATCTTTCAAAACAAAGTCAAGAACATTCTTAATCTTTATATAAAAAATAGTTACTTGAAATAAAAATATACTAAGATGAATCTAGTTTTTCTTGTTATTTCAAGAATAAAATAAAAATAAATACTTGAAATTAATTTATGATTGTCGAATAAGAAGATAAATATTTTTAAAATTATAATTATTAAGCTATTAAATTTAAATTTAAAAAAACATAATTTCTACATTTTAAGCATGAATAAAAAATCTCAAATTGTACTACTGTTTAAATCAATAAAAACTATACAGTTATATATACAAAAAAAAATTATATTGATATATATATAATAGCAAATTACCTGAATAATTGCCCTCAAATACAGTATTTCCAAAACAATACCATAGTTCTAATGTCCATTTTTTGAACCATGATCTGACATTTCATTCTTCCAGAGAAAGTATATATATTATGAAAAGATATAAGATTCGATGCATATTTTGTTCCAATATTTACCATATATATATATCCAAATTATCTTTTCATTTAGCAGATATTTGATCTATATAACATATGTGTGCAAACACTAATTTATATCCACGATGATGTAACACAGATAGCCTGTCATTTAGCAAATAATTTATAAAACATTACAAGTGAACATACTAGTTTTATCCATGATTATGCTATGGAAATTGAATCTATTTTGGTTTTGTGTGGAAATAACTCATCGATCTCATAAAACTTTGCAGGTGAACATAACTTTTGTGTACATTCTTATGTTGTTAGCATTTATATCTCATTCTTGAAAAGCAAATAATATCCATTTTTAAAGCAAAGAAATATTCTGATGATTTTTTTAAAGCATTATGAATTATTTTTATTCCTTAACAAATTGTTGCCCCTCAGAAATTCCAGATAAGCCCAGTTAATGGATGAATACTATTGTTTTCACCCCATCATTCTATCCAGTTGATAATTATTTACTTTTAAAACTAAAAAAAAATTTACATTAAGGAATTTAGGTTTGCTTTTATTGAAGCTAAGATGTGAGAGAGCAAGTATAATCTTAATTTTATTTATAAACTTTTTAAACTGATGTCAGAGAAACTATATCAATACTTTGTATTAACTCTTTTGTCAATTCCAGCCAATATCCCATAAATGAAAATCGTATTACATAATAACAATGATAAGTAAAAAAAAAAATTTTGTAATTTCTACATATAATATTTACATTTTAAAATACAAATAGTATTCTCTCATTCCAACATAAACTAAGCAATTAAGACTACATTCTTTTATACTACAATGGGAATAGACCTTTTACACATTTTTCAACACAATATATAAATAAAATAAACATACTTGAGACATTAAATATTTAGGTGTATTATTTGTAACCTACTATTGTGAATGCAATAATGAATATATATAATAAAGGAAAAACAATTTTATCAAGACAACTTGATTATTTACACAATCATTTTTAAAATGAATGAAGTCAATCTACACATTTTTATTCTAAAATTAATAATAAACATTTCTCTAATATTATTGTTGCCATAGAAATATATTCCAATCCTCCCCAAGTTAATATATTCACTATTAAAGTAAAACCTTTTTTTTTTTTTTACAATTAACATTACAACACGTTAAAATTTATTTCATTTAGGTACAATATATATATATTAATCCAATTGATTTTCCATTTATACCTGTAATCATTACAAAGCTTGAAGTGTTTATATTTACTTTTTATATTGTAACAGTTTTGAGCAAGCATAAGAAATGATGCTCATGTGATATTTAGTGGTTTAATCATTGGAGTAAATTATATGTAAACAAAAAAAAAGAAGAATATTTGTAAGAACAATATTGCTAATTAATTTTAAAAAGATATTGAATCTGTACTGGATTCTGAATAAAAACAATACCGAGTATTTTTTTTTTTTTAAAGTAATGTAAGAATACATATGCATGTATCTTCATATAATAAATAAATATTGAATTTCATAATATAAAAAATGAATAATTATAAAGAAGATCTAATTATAGACAATAATATTAAACACAAATCTAAATCATCAATAAATATTTTTGTAAAACTTCTATATGTTAATACAAAATATCGTTTTCAGCAAATACAGCCATCAAAATGACCAGCATTAAATGGGAAATGGTGATCAAAATACATCTTCCAATGTTTCAAGCTATCATTATCTTTATATAAATGAGTGCCTCTTCTGGATTTAATAGGATAGTATACTATTTCTCACATCCTTATGTTGGTTTCATTGTGACAAAAAGAATGTATAATGATTAAGATCTGTATCTTTGCCATTTTAATCCACCAATCAGTTTAAATCTTGTCAGTTGTTAAAATTCTACCATCAGATCTCTGCAATTTTGATGAAGTTACATATTCAATTTATTATTCTGCCAAGCAGAAAGTACCACTGCTATGACTGTTTAGTCAAACCATGAATAGGTTTACTTGGATCCATAACACACATGTTAAGATATAATTCCATGATTCAATAAAATGACAATCTTGAAGATCTAAATATTTTTAAAGAATGAATATCTATTTTCTTATGATATAATTGGGATAAGATTTACCTTTTTATGCAGCTATCAATTTTAATCGTGGAATATACTAATCTAAGTGTTCTTGTAATATGGACTTCTCTTGTATTCCGATACCTAACTATAATGTATTAAATATGTTTTGAGCATGGATGCAGCCATGTTTTTTATAGCTGTTTTTTTGACTAAACAAAGTGTTATGATAGGCAATCCATGTGTTGTGCAAAAATTTAATATTATTTCTGGCAACTTTTGATCAAAGTCTATTGTTTATATCAACATATGCATTAAGTCTCCGAGAAAAAAAATTCAGTATTTTAATGGTATTGCTATATTAATGTTATTTAGCAAGGAGTAAAAACTTTCTTTGATTTCTCTGGATCTAAAGTTGAAATATAGACAATAATAAAATAAATACCAGTATGAATTTGCAATGTAAGTTTTAACACAGCCTTTTGGTGATACAACGTGGAATTCCAAGAGTACAAGATGTTAAATTTCCTATGTCAAAGCATTGACTGGGAAGCGAACCTAGGCCAGCTGCTTGGAAGATAGTTATGCTAACTGCTAAGCCACCAACACTTGACTGACTAGAACATGTTAAATTAGATACATTTCCTTTGCTAACTGATCTACCCTTTAGAAAAACTTGTAGTTATATATATATCTTTCATTTGTAGCAACTATATCAATTTTAAATCTTGACAGCTCTTTAGCCACCAATGTAGTCCTCTGTTCTGATCTTGAAGAGTTTGTCAAAATGCACACATTCCATGTATCTATACTTAGAAAGAAATTAGATTTATTATACTTATATTTAGTATTACCACTGCCTCCTATTTTATTACTTTATTATTATTATTTCTATTACTGTAATGAATGATCCCCCAGGCACAAAAACCTAGTCAGACTAATTGGACCTGTGAACTATGCTGTGTTTAACTACATTATTTCAATTAAGCACTATCCAAAGAAAAATATAAACAAACAAACAAAAATGTAAATAAACTTATGACATTCACAAATTTTATATTCACGTAGCCATTTTTTTCTCTCTCTAAGTACTGTACATGGTTTTATATATATATTAATAAAAAACATTCAGTTTAAGTTGAAAGCACATATATTTTATTCTTTATTATCCTTCCTGAATTTGATGTTCAGTATTTCACATATAAATTATTTTCTAGGAGCCACATTAGATTTACAAAATTTTAAAATGTATTCAAAAGATATGATTTTAAGAAAGATGGTAATTTCTTGTTAGATTAATCTCTTATGTTTCCATTAAGAAAAAAAAGTATTGAAAAAAAAGTGGTTCAGTTTTTTTTAAAAAAAATAAAATATAGTTTTTTTCTTATTCTTCTTGCTTCGGTGAATGCATGAATGAACCTAGTGAAATATATGTAAATGTATTCCCCTCAATGTTTTATTAATAATTATATTATTTTTTAAAATTTTGTTTATACATACTTATAAAAAAGCATTTGTGATATATATATATGCAGGTTGAGAAGTACTGTGCACTTGCAATTCATTAAAAACAAAGGGGGCTTGGAATAAAATACATTGTAGTTTGTGGCATGACTGTATATCAAAATCTTTTAATTCAAATGTATTATTTTTTAAGTAACTACCACTCTACAAATTAACACTTTAATATCTGGTAAAATGAAAAAACTCACATGATCACCATCTCTTATACTAAGCACATAATTGTTATTAAACATGGCAAAACTCTATACAGTAGTGCCACCCAGTGCCAATCAGAATAATCAATGGATGCCAGAAGGCTTGTGCATAAAATTTCTATCTAGTACCTACTCATACACAAGCCAGAAACTAGTCTGGGGATATTGGATGAGTAGGCACTAGATAGGGATTTTATGCACAAACCTTCTAGCATCCATTGATTACTCTGGTTGGCACAGGATGGCACTACTGCATGGAGAGTTTTGCCTCGTTGAAAAAACTCAGTAGTTTTTTTAATATTTAGCTTTATTACTGCCTAGCATGCTTTCAATATATTTTAACCATATCATATGTGCCATGAATATGATGCAGTAAAAATATATTGAAAGCATGTGAGGCAGTAATAAAGCTAAATATTTAAAAAAACTGCCTTGTGTGTATTTTCAATTTACCAGATATGTTGGCTCTGAAAAGAAGAAAATTAATAACAATTGAATAACACTTTAATACAAAATGAATTTGACAAAAATATTTAAATCTGTTTAATTCTCTAATATTGAGTAAAATTTTAAATATTAGAAATTATTTTAATCATATTTTGAATTTACTTTTTTTTCTATTGTAGTCAAAACAAAAAATACTATTACATTATCAGTAATGTTCACTAAATATATTATTTATAAAGTTATATTCTTTAAACTAAGAATACATTACACAAAGAATAACTTGTCTTTCATTTTTTTAAGTTATGTTTTTATGAGAGGAATTTTTCTATAACGTTTATTAACGCTACAACCATAAGACTACGCGCCTAAAATGCGACAGTAGGGACATCTATAAATTTAAACACGAGTTAGGTGCATAGTCTTAAGGTTATAACCTTAATATATATTACGCAATGAGTATGCGCTTTACAAATTATTAATTATAACGTTTATTGTGGAAGATTGTGTTAAAATATAAAACAAAGTAATTGATTTCTAATTATACTGAAAGACTTAATAAATAAATATTTTTTAAAGTTTTGGTGTAGTTAAAAATCAATTATTGTTTTGATTCTTTTACAAATAAAAGGGCAAAAGTGATGTACCAAAATTTTGGACTTTTTGTATTTTAATATATATTTATATGCAAGTTAAAACAATTTTAGTTGCTTTGACAAAATATACATATCCAATTAAAATCGTATTTGCAATAAAATTTAAAATTTGTGCATTTTTAAGAAGGTATTATTGACACTTAAATTGAAATGTCTGATTATTTGTGATCAAAAGTAACTAAGTTGTATTTTGATCAATTTTATTGCTTATTTGTAAAAATAAAACCGATCACTTGAATTTTTTTTAATTAGATCAGTACCACCATCGATGACATATATGACTCATTGCATAAATAAAGTTGATTATAAAGAGAATATCTTTGTCTTTTATTTTCTAATGATGTATTTTTGTGTGTGTTTGTATTTATAAAGACTGAAAAAGATATCGATAGTTTGGATTTACTAAATATGATTAGTAATAGTTATTAAGTCATGATAGATTATAATGATTGGATAGTGAGTTTAAATCCAATGTTGTTAAATCACTAAAGTCATTCTCTTTTGGTATCCAGGCTAGTATTTATGAAAAATAATTAAAATTTGAAAAATGTTTTATTCCTTCTTCTCCCTGTTTTTTCCATATTGATGTTCACCTACTCTTTATAATCAATTTATATAATGCCATTTTTATGCTGTACTTTTCAGCTGCAGTTTATTTTTTGTCTTTCATTCATTTATTTTTATTAGAAAGAATCTTTTACATAGGGGGTTTGAACTCAGACTTACACGACCATCAACTATTCATGCTATCTCATACTGCTGACACAATGTCGAAAAGAAATAATCGTGATTAATCAACATGTGTGTAATCAAGAGTGTCAGCAGCATGAGATAGTGTAGATAGTTGAGGGTCATTTGAAAGTCTGAGTTCAAACCCCCTATATATTACATATAAAGCTTAAATTGAAAAACGTGTTAAGTAATGATCATTCATTCATTCAATTTACTATTATTAAAAAAGAATACTAACTTCTGAGCAAATATACATATAAAAACATTGCAGTAACTATATATGTATTTAAATTTTTACATTTATGATAAATGATATTTTACAAATCATTAAATTAAAATATGTAGGGGGAAAAAGTTAAGTAATGATGTACATTTTAATTTTTTAAAAAATAACGATATACATTTAAAAATTTATTTTTGGTGCATTTTATATTCTATTATCAGATTTTTTTATTTTTGTAATATCAAAATAATAAAACTAAATTTTTTTGTAGTGTGATTAATTTAAGTAGCATAAATACAATGGAAATTTAATGCACAGTTGATTACTGTAGTTTTAATAATGTAAATAATTAAATCTTTGGTTTTTTTTACCAATATTGTATATTTTTTATTCTTTATGATGAAAATATTAGCTTGAATATATCAAAAACAAATTTGAGATTGATTTATAATTGAGTGATATAAAATCTTAAACTTATGATTAGTAATCTTTGATTATTAATTGCATAATGCATGAAATTATTTTTTTCTCAACATAACTTACAATTACAATAACCTTATCTTACAATCACAATAATCATACTGTAAGCAAATTAATGGTAATAAGAATTTTAATCCATAAAATCGATTGGCTGGATATATTTTAGTCAAGGAAACATTTTAAAATTTAATATTAATATACTTACTATACTGAATGAAATGATTTTTGTTTTTATAGTCATTAATAATGAAAATCTTTTTTTTACTTTAAATACAACAAATAAAGCATAGTTTATCTTGCAAGAACTTTGAGTGAAAATTGTAAATGTACATAAATTGTATTTTAATTCTATAATCAAAACTATCATAATAAATAAACTCTAGAAGTATTGTACATTTTTACCATGAATGTAAACAGTTTATTTTTGGATGATGCAACTTTACTGAAATCTCTACCCTATGACTATATCAATCTTATAAAATTGCCACCATTTTTTTTTCCCAAATGGCAATTGTTTTTACAAAAAAAAAATTAAAAGTAATAATACAAATTGATGATTGCTATTGCAAATTCTTGCATAAAGATTCATCACTAATAGAAATAAAAGTGTAAATTATTTTTTAAACATGTTTACATTTAATGCGGTGAATTACTTACATAAGCATTAATCCCAACTTTTAATAATAATTTGATACATATCTAAAATTAAGATGAATCTAGATTTATCTTCCTAAATTACCTTCTTATCTGGCTTAGAAGTGATAAATATGCCCTCTTTTATTTCCTTATCATATTAAAATATTTTCTTTAAAACCAATATTAGATTCAGGTTAGAGCAAAAATTCAGTATTGATTAATATTTGAAATATATGCATAATTTCTATATTAAAACAGGCAAAACTCTCAGTACATATTGCCACTCAGTGCAAGCTAGAATAATCAATGGATGCCAGAAGGCTTGTGCATAAAATCCCCATCTACTGCCTACTCATCCAATATCCCAGACTAGTTTCTGGCTTGTGGCCTTCATCGGTGAGGAGCCTTGGATCTGAGAGCACTGCATCTAGATCTTAGGATCTATTGCCACTGAGTGGCAATACGTATGGAGAGTTTTGCCTGTTTAATAACTTATAAGCAAGCACAAGAAATGGTGATCATGTGATGTTTATTGGCTTAAAACCATAATTCATATATTTGGAATTTAAATGTAATTATAGGGGAATTGAACATAGATTTTAGTCAATGTGGGCATGGCAATAATATTGGCATCAACAAAGGATTTAGGCATTACACCATCAGATTTTCTTTCAATAGTGTGGATGGCTGAAGAATTAGAGGCAGGAATAGATTGATGCCTGTCTATTAAAGTTTGAAAATGTGCTATTTTAATATAAATTGAGCACTGATTACGAATATGTCTGGGAGATGATCTGGACCAACTGATAAGTACTCATTCAGCATAAAATATATTTATTGGAGATCATTTATATTTTTCATGCATGTGGGCATGTATATTGGCTATATGAAATAGAGTAAATGAATTATGTCCTGTACATGAGGGGTCAGAGTGACTTATGGTTAACATGGGTAGGATGAGAAGGTTGGCACCAATGAGAGCTTTGAGTATTTCCATCAGATTTTCAATGAGATGGATGGATGAAGAGTTGTGGGGTAGAATGGATTGAAGCCTGTTCATTAAAGTATGAAGATTGGCTATCTTAATATAAGCTGAACACTGTATATATGGGTGGAGATGATAATCTGGACCAACTGATGAGTGCTGCTTTAGCATGAAATACGTATATTGGTGATTGTTTATCTTTTCAACATGTGTGTGAGATAGTGTGGATAGTTGAGGGTCATGTGAATGTCTGAGTTGAACCCCCCTATATATTACATATTGGAGTGCAGGTATAAAAAAGCCTGTACTGTAGAAAAAAATTATATATTAAAATAAACCATAATGAAATTTGTTATATCTCATCAGAATACATTACTAGTAACTTCTAATTTCTGAAAAAAGTCTTCAGTGAGCTAAAGAGGAAAAAACTCACCAGCTCCATTCAGCACTTGAAACTATTAAGTTTTTAGTAGAGAACAGACTTTTCCTTTATATATATGTGTGTATCGATTTCATTTTCTTTTTGGTGTTATTTGTTGATGTCCACATGTTAATTGAATGTGTGACTGCACATTCAACTTCGAATATAATTTGTGTATGCATATAACACCTATCAATAATATGTACTGAAAAAAAAATACTAAGGTGAAGTAAATCTTATAAATTGCTGGGGTATTAGCTTTTTTTAAACCAGATTATATTCACACACATAAGTAAAAATTTCATTAAATAGACTGTATAAGTAAAAAATGGAACAGTTATAATCAGAATAATAAATAGTTTTTCTATATGTATTGCTAACTGGCTGTATATTCTAATTTATAATACACTGATAAATAAACATGCACACATTCTAGGAGACTAATTGGTTATCATAGTCAATGACGAAGCAAACTGAAGCTATTGTATCCTTTTTTGTTCATATGTCAAATGCATTAACTGGGAAGCGAATCCAGGCCAGCAGCTTGGGAGGCAGCTATGCTAACCACTATGCCACCAACGCTTGACTTGTACCCTTTTTGTTGCATGGGCAAAAAGTCTTTTTGTAAAGGAATTTCTAAATGAATTTTTTTTACTTGTAAGAAATGTGTTGCATTATACTTTGAGTAAATAATAATGAGTAGTTTTAAATAAATTCCTAAATGGCTGTGTCAAAAAGCTTCCATGTTATTGATTCTAAGTAACTCACTAAATAATGAGACAGGTATATCCATCTTTATAGAGGTTATACCAAGAAATAAATGTATACTACATGTACACAGTGATGAAATAATTGTTTTTGCATTAAAAATAAACAAATAATGGGAAATTTAGTTATTTTAACAATCTCAGATGTACTAATTTAGCACTGAAGTTAAGCACCATTTTAATAAAAACATTTTAAGTCTTCACAGTGCATTAATGTTTTATTAGGCTAAACCAATAGGTCATCAGTTGGCGTAGAACTTTAAATATATGTTTCACTTAATAAATGTAGAAACAATACTCCTTTATAAGTGGTCCAAAAATATATATGAGTAAATATAAATTGGAAAACCATAAATCATATATTTCAAATAAGTAATGCATTGAAAGTCATTAAGTTAGGCTGTGAGAATTACAAAACAGTTTCTAGGAAACATGTTTACTATTAACAGCTTTCTTCAAACACCATTTTAAAGGGTTTGTATATACTACTTTCAGGGTAATAAATATATTAAAATTCTAACAGTTTAAAGGTCGTTAGTCAAAATTTCTTATCACTTCCGGTGCTTAAATATCACATGATCTCCAAAAATAGAAATCCTTTATTATTTTGCTGAATAATTTGCATATGTCTTTTCAACAAATATTTTACAGTCATTTAAAATAACAATGGAAAGATTTAAATTAATTTATATACGTGTAAACAAATAATGATTTTTTTCATTACAATCTCATTGGTGTTAATTTTTAGAGAGATTCCTATTTAGTATAGTCACACAAAAGAATAAACTAAATCCTCTTATTAGACCAATGTTTTATTAGAATAAATTGCTAATTCATTAATCGTGTTGGGATTTTAATAACATCTTATCTAGGGCAAATGAAATTGCAGCAATGATAGATAAATATTTCAGAAATATAAGAATGATTTTTATATGTAAAATGTATGAATACACATATCCATGAATCTTATTATGATTTTTAAAACATATAACACGTCAAAAGCACATTAGGTAAAGTGGGAATAATTACAAATTTCATTACATAACATTACAGTAGAATATGTTATACAAGAGGGATTCGAACTCAGACTTTCATACGACCCTCAACTCTCTATGCCATCTCATATTGCTGACCTACCTGATCACACACATGTTGAAAAGATAAATAATCACCAATATACGTATTTCATGCTAAACCAAATCATCAGTTAATTCAGATTACTATTTCTACACATATATACAATCAGTGCTCAGCTTTACATTAAGAATATGTTAAAAATCGATGAAATAAATTGTTTTATTTTTGCACTAAGATGTATGTAAACAAATACAAAATTCTCACAACTCTTAACTAACGTTGCTATTCAAAATACTGCTGCAAAAAAGTTTAAAAAATTGTAATGTGATGGGGTTTTAATCAGTCCCTAACCGTACCCTTTACTGAAATATTTATTTAATTTCTCACTTATTTAAAATTAACTTTTCATAAACTAATATGCTATTGATTAAGATAGATTAAATTATTTTCAAATTATTCTATTTAAATATTTGTACATTTAATTATAATTTATTATTTCTAATTTTATTTAAATTAATATATATAATTTTTAATAATTTCCCCCCAAAGGAATGATTAAGTTTACTTTAAGCGCAATACATTGTACAGGTTTAAACCTGCATTTATATATGTAATATATGCTGGGTTCGAACTCAGATTTTCACACGACCCACCACTCTCAGTGCCATTTCATATTGCTGACCCACCTGATCACACACATGTTGAAAAGATAAATAATCATCAATATACGTATTTCATGCTAAACCAGCAATCATCAGTTGGTCCAGATTACTATCCTCACACATATATATAATCAGTACTCAGCTTTATATTAAATAGTCAATATTTATACTTTAATGGATAGGCTTCAAACTATTCCAACTCACAACTCTTTAGCCGTCCATTTCATTGAAAATCTGATGATGGAACGTTCAAAGCCCTTGATAGTGCCAAGGTTGTCATCCTACCCATGTTGACATATTAGTCATTCTGATCCCTCATGTATTGAACGTACGTTTTTGATGTATTTAAATAAATTGAGTCATAGAGGGCTCAATAAATGTTTAATATTAAATGATAAGAAAACTAATACCAGTTGGGAACTATATATAATATTTCAAAAAGTGACAAACATTTAATCAGATAGTATGGAAGTAGTTTTTACATTTTTGATATCTGCTTCCGTAATTTTTTCTTTCTCATGTGTCATAGCATCAGCCGGGAAGCGAACCCGCCATCCCGGGACAATTGCTAGCAAAGCCGCTGTCGCCGACTTCTCGATCACCAATGCTTGACAGCTGTTTCCGTAATTATTAGAATGATTGCTAATACATAGCAAACAATATCCAAATAGTTAAACGTTGTTTTGCTTTGTATGCCATACGAATCTATTAGCTTATACGTCATTATTGGACTGTAACGACACCTATTTGTATTCTCTGTTAATTATATAAGCATTAGTTATAAGGAATTAACGACACTGGCATTTATATAATAACCTATGGGTAAAGATAAGATTGTCATCGCCATATTTTTTTAAAAGACACAATATAGATTTCTATATTAATGTTTTTATCATAGAACTTTTTTTAAAAGATATTACTTTTACACAATTATTATAAATCTAAAGTTTAAAAACTTTAGTATGGTATGACAGGAATCAAAATAAATTGTACCTAAAAGATTTATAAAAATAGCCATCAAATCGAAAAACTATTGTATATTAAATCAACCCCATTTGTTATTTCAAATCACATTTATTGCAAGATAAGATAAATGATCACTATTTTTGTAAAATATGTCACTGAAAAAAAATCATCTAATGTTAAATAATTGATTATAAGTATACAAGTTATATATATAAAAAATTTCATGATTTAGTTACCATGCTAACAATGAGGAGTTTGAATCCAAGTAGAAACAAAAAGTACTAAAAAGTAGCTGAGTTTTAAAGTTCTGCCCATAGTGAAACTATCTATCTATCTATCTAATTATTGATAAGTAATAAAATATTATAGATATCCTTAATTAAAATATGCAGTAAAGAAGAAAAATACTAAAATCTTTACAAACTAGTAGTTAACTCATAGGGTAAGGAATGTCATTTCATTTGCTAGTCATGCATATGGGAGTGCCAGAGAGACTTTGTCAAGCAGTGAATCATTTAAGATTGTTATATATATATATATAATTATAAGTGCAGAAAGAGAAAGAATTCAAATTCTCTACCGGAAAACATTTTAGGACAAGCTTAAAAGCAAATTACACATTTTGTGTCGTTTTATTAATTATATATATGTGTGTTATTTCTGGGAGTTTCCATGTAATAAAAATATAATAGCTAAATAGCTGATGTTTCAGTACAATAACAAGTATTTTCCTTAGAGCTTCTTCTTTCTCAACTCATAAAAATGTGTGTGGTGAGATTTAAAATTGTTTTTTTTTCTTTGTTATTTTCTTCTTATTCTCAAGTTCTATTGGTTGAGAAGATTTAAAAAATATTTTATCCTCCAATAATTTTTTCCAAATATTGTTAATTTTCTTTAATTTGTATTTACCATTTATGCTCTTAGGCCTTTTAGAAATCTCTATAGCTTCCTTTAGCAGTCTTTGGTCATATTGTTCAAATTTTTCCAGAATATGTCTTTTATTAAAATTGATTTCATGGTTAGTTAATTTAATGTATGAATAAATGGCTGGTGAATTAGATTTTTCTCTAACTGCCAAAATGTGTTCTTCCTTTCTTATGTTTATTTTATGATTCATATGTCCAATATAGAATATAAACAAATTTCACATGGAATTTCATATACACCATGAGACATCAAAAGAATTTTATTTTTAGGGCATGGAAATACTTTATTAATTTTTTGTGTGGATATTATTTTTCTTTAAAACATTACCAATTTTATCAGTTACTCCTTTTATATATGGTCAGAATAGTCTTAATTTTTGAAGTACCAAAATCTTCAAAACCATTATGAAGAAACATTTTTTTAGTAGCATGAATATCTTGGTAAAAATGACAATCATAAAAAAGTCTCTTAGTTCTATCTGACGATGTTTTTGCCAGTTGCCATTGAAAAAAGTTGTGTTGGATGATGATGAGAAGAAAAATATCTCCTAGTATGTCTTTGTTTTCTATATATAACATGGGATAAAGAACATTCTTCATTCTTTCAATTAAAACATTTATGAATGGAAGTTAGTTATTATTTTCTACTTCCATAGTAAATTTGATGTTGGGAAAAGAATTTTAAAAAATTAAAAATTCATCAAGAGCATGCTTATCATAAGGCCAAATAACAAAGTTATCATTACCATATCTCAGCCATATGGATGGTTTTTTAACTGCTAGTATCAACATTTTATTTTCCCAGTTCTTCATAAAAATAGAAACCATTGCTGGAGAAATTGGTGAATCCACAGTAAAACCTGATGTTTTTTTAAACATCTGACCATCAAAAACAAAAAATTTACTTAATAAGAAATGTTGGAATCAAACTTACAGCAAAATTAGGCAATTGAATATTTTTAAGAACTTTAATAGTTTCCTTTACAAGTACACTAGTAAAAAGTGAAACAATACAAAAATTACCAAAATATCATATTTTAATATCTCAGATAAGCTCAAGAAAATGATTTACATCTTTAATATAAGATGACATTTCTGTTAAATGTGTCTGTAGAAAAAAAGATAGAAAATGAGCTAGTGCTTGTGTTGGTGAACCAATTGCATTTACAATCAATCTCAATAGAATATCTGGTTTTGTGAATTTTTGGCAAACCATATAATTTTGGATAAAAAGATTTTTCTCTAGGTGTAAGAAAGATTTGTTTTCAAATCTAAATCAGTAGCACAAATTAATGCTTTTGTTTTTTTTTTCAAGATATATCAGGATCTCTATAAATTTTGTTATTACACAAAGCTCCTGAAAATAATACTATGAATTCATTTATCCATGAGAATATTAGAATTAACATATATATAAATAAATGCTTGGATTGAGTTAGTATTTTGAATCTAATGTCCTAGCTTCTCACTGAAGAGATCCATAGCTCGAAACCGGTCTGGGATGGGGACAATCATAAATAAAGCTTTCAGGTACTTTCTTTTGTAGCATTTATCATAAAAAAATAAAATAAATAAGCTTGTTTAGAACTATTATCAGACTCTTTATATATTACATATTGGTAATGCAAGCTATATAGGTCATGTAGACATGCGATTAATTTTTACTAATATATATATATTTTATGATTTGCAACATTATTTTATATATTTAACTTTTCAGATGGTGATTTGTAGCATAAACTCAAATAATATGAATTTATATTATAAGTTACTACCTCACCAAAAATTAAAAAGGTTTTTTTTCATTATACTTGTATTTCATCTGCAACCATTCTTGTCAAGCACAATGCTATTATTAGTGCATCTATGTATTATGCACACAGATAAACTTTATATTTTATTAGATAGCTGAGGCTTTTCAGTATTTCAATTGTACAAGCTTAATATTTTTTTAGGTGATCAATCCATTAATAATTCAGCTAACTAATTATTATTAGTTAAAAAAAAGTATCTAGATATTAAGGGAGAATATTAAAACTTTCAATGAGCACTTACCGGGCTTGGTAATATTTTGTTCTTTACAATTCTTTTAGGGTAAGATTCTACAAAAACCATTGTAATATATACATGTATTAGAACATTTTCACAGTTTTTTAAATGTAAATATTAATATTTTAACAATACTTTTTTCATGTGTTTTTATAAATGACATTCAGCTATTGTAATTCCAGCTTTCATGTATATAAAGTAATAATGTTTGTTATACAATCCTTATAAATGTTTGAGTAGTACCTACAAATGATTTACTTTTGGTTTACATATCACAGACAAATTCTATTACTTTGTGACATTTTAATTCCTTTTTATAATTGGTTTTTGTTTTAAATTACATCATAGATACATATCATTTATAAAATAAATCATTAAAATATTAATATTTAAATTTAAAACTCCACAAAAATCTTCAATTTAATATCTATAACTTTCTATAAGAGAATGTAATTTATTTATGAGGTATTTCGAAGTTGAGATACTTCCAACTTTTATTCACAGAATGTTAATGCCTGTTTTGCTACACTTATATACATTTGAGAAATAAGTTAAAAGCATTTTCACTTTTGACTTACAGTAGTTTAGATCATCATCATCAACCATTATCAATCCACTGCAGAATGAAGGTCTCTCCAAGTTTAATCCATCATCTCCGATCTTTAGCTTCTCTTATCCACACCATCCCTGCATACTTTCTTATTTCATCCATCCATCTCACATGTGGTCTCTTTCTGGGTCTTTTACAATCTCTTGGAATCCAGTTTAAGATTTCAATTGTCCATCTATTATCATCTCTTCTAGCAATATGTCCAGCCCAACTCCACTTCAATCTTTTAATTTTTTCAATGAGGTCAGTAACACCTGTTTTGTTCTCTTACCCATACAGTAGTTTAGATAAATATTATTATTATATGGCATATTTAGAGTTTACAATGCTTTTTTGTAATTGCTTTTTGCTTGTTCATAATTTTTTTTACAAGTCTTAGTAAATTTGATTAAATTTCTAATCTTTTATTTGATCAAATTTACCTTTATTTTTTGTTATATTTTCAGAAATTTTAAATTATTTGTTAAAAACATGTTTACAAATTTTTTTAAAAAATAAACATTATTTCAATTTTGAAAATATAATGGAAAAAAAACTGAAATACATAAACAGAACATTAACTTTTTTCTTATTTAGTACCATATTGCTAAAAAAATTATTAAATTAAAAAAAAAATGTTTTAATTCAGTTTCAAGAACCTGATAAATTATTGTTCAGATTATGTAAAGCTGACAGAATTCTATTTAAAATTAAAAATTTTACTATTAAAAAAATTACAAAATAACCTGCTGTGATAAATTAAAAGCATTTCCTTTTCAACTAATTACAAGTGCAAATTATATGTTATTGATTTCTCTTGACCTATCCTCTAAAAGTAAACATTTTTGAATAAAACTTGAATCTAATCACACTATTTTTTTTTAAAAATAAATATTACACAAATATTTTGCAAAAATAATTATAAGAACATAAAAATTATGAAAAATGCACTTTTTTATTTTCAAAATCTAAACAGAAGCATGAACATTTTCATGTGTAGAGAAGAAACTATAAATCAGTAATATTAACTCATTATTGGCTTGTTTATAATTAGTTTCTCTGTACAACATTATCATCTTGAGATTGTTTTTTTAAAATCAGTGAATCAATATTATTTTAGTTCCAGTTTGCTGCTAAATAAATGCCAAGCCAATAAAATAATGCTAAACATAACTGTAAGAGGGTGAATTAAAACCAAAGCTATCAGAAGTGATGCCACAGATTCCCAATGAATTATGGGAAAAATTACTAAAAAGATTAAATAATGTTATATAGATCAATGTCATTTATAAAAGCACATAAGATCTCATTAAAATATTAATATTTAACTCTAAAAGCTTTTGAAATTTTTTAAATTAATATCTGAAATTCTTTACAGGAAATTCTAATATAATGATGAGGAATATTTGGCAGGGCGTGATATTTGTTACTTTTACATTTATAAAATATTGATGTCAGTTCTATGGCATTATAAAAAGCAGCTTCACTTTATATTTTTATTATTAAATAAAATGTCTTCAGTTTCCAATTCCTCTTTGGAATAGGACTTTGCTTAAATTACATTATAGCTTAATGTCATTTATAAATCATATGAAAGAAATTCTTTTAAAGTATTAAAATTATAGCATATATATATATGTGTGTGTTTGTGTGTGTTAAAATAAAGGGGGAAAATTTTCAGAGACCTACAGAACATTCATCTCATTCTTCATATTTGGAACAAATTCCAAATACTAACAGGATCTACAATAAAAGTTTGTAACTCATCCATATGGCAGTTAGCTACAGGTCACTATCTTCATTCTTCACATGCATTTACTCATGTTTTCTTGAAATTCCAATCAATTTATCTAAAGAAGTCATGTCATCAACTTACAAACTTCAATATAAAAACAAAAGCCTTCTGCCCAAAATTGCTTCATCCTATAATAAAAGTTCATATTGTTAATGATATTGTGCATGAAATACTTGCATACCATAGCCATGGATGCATCTTTTCAGTACTACTGTTAAAAATCTCATGCCCACAATAAAATTATACATCTGGTGATCATCATCACATCTATCAACTAAAACTGCTTGTTTTTCTATTTGTAAAGGTTGTCTTAATCTAATATGTCCTCAGTCATTTGTCTCTTATATCAGAGCTAAAATATACATCACAACCATAGTCAAATCCTAAAAGCCACCCCATTTATAACAGTGCTTGCTCCACTTTCATATACACATCATTCTTTTTTATTGATCATGCTATCAAGTATGCAGATCTGGTGGACAATTATAATATCCAATCTTTATTTGATGTCTCATTTAAAGATCTGGAAAAAACTATATCCTAATAGACATCTATGGTCAACCCTGTTAGATTGTGTAATAATTATCCAGATGTGATACACATTTTTCAACCCTTCCTTTACTTCTTTCTCATCCTTATGGACTTAATATTTCACAAGCACTTTGTATTTCATAAGCATATAATTAATCTTAAACAATTACTTGAGAAAAGTATTAAAATCTTTCACCCTTATAATCCCGCAGTAATTAATTATACTCTCAAAACCATGTGGTTTGCTCACTGTTTTATAATTTTTGACAACAAAAAATACAATGTTTTTAAAAAAATAATAAAGAGTGGTATAATATATATTTATGTGCTCTAAAATATCTACCTAGACGTTCTCTGAGCAAAATTTGGCAGAATAATATTTTTCTTACTTGTATATTATTTTAAAATATGAAGCATATAAATTACACATTTATCTACATAAATATGTATCATTTTTCATCTACACTCAAATATCAGTGTAATAATTATGTTTTCATAAGTTATGTATCATAAGTCCTGTAAGTTATCTTTTATCTCCTGTATATATATTAATACTTATATATAATTGCTATTGATAACGTTTATTTTATTAAAAAAAAAAATTTCACAGACAAATGATATGAATAAATTTTGGGGGATTTATTAAGTGTGAGATTCCTTGTTTTGTTTTTTTTCTATATGTCATAGGATCCGCCGGGAGGCGAACCCGCAACAACCGTCTGCAAACAACTGCTTGCTTGCAAGGCGGTTGCACTAACCTCTCGGCTAACAACGCTTGACCACTTGTTTTTATTATGAAAATACCATTTCAAAAAACTCTTATTTATCATTGTCTGGAAGTAGTTTAAGGATACAGGTAATGAAAGGTAATGAAAAACAAACTGCAAAATAACTACAGGATTTAGTTAATAATTTTTTTATTCATTTTAAAATTTAGAAGAGGTTAGATTAAAACGAGAGAGGATGAGTGCCAAATGATATATCTTTTATTTTTGAAAATGTTTTCCCATATAGACAAAAGAGTTATTTTATCACTTCTACTAATGCAATTGAGTCTTTTTAGAATTTTGATATCTATATGAGTGTTACATCTGAATGATATTTCAGCATTAATAAAATTTAAATCATAGCCAACATTCAAATTATATGATATTTATATACTCCAGTAATGTATACTGAAATAATCCCAGTGCACAACACTAGTTGAAATTAAATATAAATGACAAATCACTTTTCCAAACATTAAGTATTCCCTTCAGCTATCAAATAAAAGTATGAATCTCAAGTATCCAGTTCAAAATATATCACCTCTTGAATTGTATGCTGCGATGATGTTAAATATTGAAACATAGACTTATTCAAATAAAGAGTCCATGCTGTTTGTTTGAATAAGTCCATATTTCAATATTTAACATCGTTGCAGCATATAGTTCAAGAATTATTTTTGGACTAGCTGCATGAGATTCGGACTTTCATATATTTATTCGCAGGGGACATAGCTGAAATTACTAACTGTTTGAGAAAATGATTTGTGATATTATATATCCGGTATGCTGCTATGTTAATAATAATATAGATTAAAAGAAGATGTAGAGGAAATATTTATTCAACAGAAATTTAGAAAACAAGAACTACAATTTTAGTAGTTACAAAAAGTTAAAAATTATAGAATTATATTGAATTAAATAATTTAAATCGATTGATTATGCGAGATTCGAACTCAGACTTTCACACGACCCACAACTCTCAGTGCCATCTTATATTGCTGACCTATCTGATCACACACATGTTGAAAAGATAAATAATCACCAATATACGTATTTTGTGCTAAACCAGCACTCATCAGTTAGTCCAGATTACCATCTCCACACTTATATACAATCAGTACTCAGCTTTATATTAAGATAGCCAATCTTCACACTTTAATGGATATGTATGTGTAAATGGATTTTCTCCTGTACACGAGGGGTCAGAATGACTAAACGTCAACATGGATAGGATGACAACCTTGGCATTAACGTGGGCTTTGAACATTCCATCATCAGATTTTCAATGAAATGGAAGGCTGAAGAGTTGTAGGTTGGAGTAGTTTGAAGCCTGTCCATTAAAGTATGAAGATTGGCTATCTTTAATATAAAGCTAAGTACTGATTGTATATATGTGCGGAGATGTTAATCTGGACCAACTGATGAGTGCTGGTTTAGCACGAAATACTTATATTGATTATTTATCTTTTAAATATATGTGTGATCAGGTGGGTCAGCATTATAAGATGGCACTGAGAGTTGTGGGTCGTGTGAGAATTTGAGATCGAATCCCGCATCTATTATATATATGCAGGTGTTAAGCCTGTACAATGTATCGATTGATTATGTAAATAATAAACGTACTTTAATGAGAGTTTATTACTAGTTAAAAAATAATGAAGTCAGAAAATAAGCTGAAATTATTAAGCATCTTACTAATAATCAGAGAGCTAAGTCCAAAGGCCATGGATAAAAAAATAATTTTGTTTACCACAATGTTATAAATATTTTTTTTTTATAATCCAAAAGAATGTGTTGATACAAATACATCATTCTTAATAGCTTTTAAATTAGATTTTAATTACATTATAAAAATGTCACATTATTAATTAGTTTTCGTCAATTTTTGAACTAACAAAAACTATAGACTCATCTCTTAATTATTAATTATTTATGTTAAGAAGGAAAAAGGATTTGCCTTGAGTTTTTTTTAATTATATTTTTTTTCATAACCAAATTAATTACATTTAAAAAATGTAGAAAATTATTATTTAATCTTTCTGTACAATTTGCGTAATAAAAATCTATTCGGTAATTTTCGTTACATACATTAATATTAAGAATTTACCAATCATGATCAATTTTGATGCGGTATATATATATGCTTATAGAATCAGAGATTAATCAGAGCTCTGGAGTTTAATTAAAAAACTTATCAAATGTATTGAGACGTGATAAATATTTATTATACGTAAAGTAACCAGGCATAATTTTAAACAAGAATGTGAATAAAATTCTAACACGCACATCTTGAATTGTACGTGTATTATATAGTAAAGAGGAGACTCACCACAATTTTCATTAAAAAAACAACCTTACAATATATTTTAAATGATTATATGTATCATATTTTTGTCATATATCTATTATTTTTATATGTTGTAATATTTTTAATTATATATTATAATATTTTTGATTAATACCACGATTTACATATAGTAATAGGTAAAAGATGAAGTGCAAATATCTACCCAGAATTCTCTATAGGGACACAATAAAGAAGAAGGAAATGTTCACCGGATTGGTCAAATATCAAATGTAATGAAAATAAAACTTTTTGGAATGAACCCTGTATAATAGTTTTCTGGAAAATTATTCTATCCAGTACACAAAAAATTCTGTTTAATGTTTTAAATTCTTCAATAAGGTCTCTGGCCATCAAAAAAGAAAACATCTTTCACTGAATTACATTGCCCACTTTCAATGATAAAATCACAGCCTTCTTTGTCAAGGTCAAGGTTAATAACATTCATTCATATGGTTGGATTAACAAAAATTTCTGTATTTATTTTTGTTTTACAGTCACCTGAGTTATTGATAATGATCTTAAAAGAAGGACATAAACTGTGGGCTTTCATAAGGCTGGGATATGATGTACTTCATCACATTTGTTTAATCTGTTTGATCTTTTTACTTTCATAGTTCTTAAATCATACTTTTTCAAAGTAGTTAGTATTTTAATATTAACCACTGTTTCCTATTGTGTTGCTTAATGTATATCATATAATATTCAAATGACCAAACACTTTACTACTTTTACAATGCTTTATTATCCACCTTTCCTGCAGTTAACAGTTTCAATTGCCCCAGCAATATTCTTCAGAATGCTATATCTCCTAATCTCAACAGGAGATATAGTGTTCTGAAGAAGATTGCTGGGGCAATCGAAACTGTTAACTGCAGGAAAGGTGGATAATAAAGCATTGTAAAAATAGTAAAGTGTTTGGTCAATTGAATATTATATGATATATTTTAATATTATCCAAATCATGGCTATATTCCATTTCCAAAAAATGCATGTAAAATCTGATGTAATCAACCTTTGATTGAAGACATTTTTATGCTTCCTAACCATGAACCAATGTATCTATTATTAACCCACATAACTTATTGGGCACTGTGAACATGGAACTTCATAGATATTTTGATGTTCTAAAAGTATCCAGTCTTTAGGCTAATCGAAAAATCATCAAGTTTTTTTTTGCTAGTGGAAAAAAATAGTCTTAATAGTAAAATTAGACAGTCATCTACTAATCCTATCGGTGACTGACTTGTTAATATGAGGTATAATAATTGTATAACCAGCTGAATAATTCTTAACCATCTATTTCCTTCTTGATATCAATTCTATGTAAAGTCTTATATATAATATTTTTACTGTAATCATTAGAGTATAATATTTTTAGTTAGTGCTGTTTCTTGGGCAAGATAATCTTTATCAGAAAATCTATATGTTCTCATCAAAATATTTTTTCCCCACAGAAAATATATGAACATGATGATGATGATAATTAAAATTGAGATACTTATTTATATGGGTGGAGGGGTATTGATAAAGAGACACCAGGTTTTTTTAAAAATTAAAACATTTTTTAGAAAAAAGTTTGTGTTATTTTCAATTTCCATTGTAAATTATTAGAATGCCATCCATTAAGAAAAATGAAAATAGAATTCAAGCATTAATATTATTGGGCCATATAGCAAAAGTATCATCCACATATCTGCCAAATGGAAAATCTTACTAGCCACATTCTATACTTGATTTTCAAAATTATTTATGAAGAGTGGTAAGCCCATAGAAAGCCTTTTTATTTGTTTATATTTTTGAGAACTATAAATAAAAAATGTATTTTTGAGCAATGTTTAGCCAATGGAATAATAAATCAGATGGAGTCTTGTCTTGGTTTTAATAGATAAAGCCTCTTAAAAAGGGATATTGGTAAACAAAGAAGGGTCATCAAAACTGATCAGTAAATTGCTTTTAGCAAGCTTTAAGTTTTTAATAATTGGAAAAAATTGTGCTAAATTTCTATTTGTAGATGGAATATTATATGTTAACACTTGCAAACACTGACTAAAAATCGAGCCAAAAATATGTGAGAGAACACAATAGTTGTCAATAGTAACTCAGATTTATGTATTTTAGATAAAGGAAACAATTTACGATATAACGAAGAGCATTTTCTAAGAGAGATTTTAATTTTTTTATTCTCTTCCATATTGATATGTTTGATAAGAAGTTTTGTCCTTTTTCTAAGTATATTAGAGAATTTCTAACAATTTTTTTTGTAAGTATCCTCATTTAATAAACTTAAAAATTTATTATTATAATCTAAACTATCAATACAACAGACAAATTATCTTTATGTATTGAAATAATAACAATAATCATCTTTTTTAAATCACTGAAGAGCAACAAATTTTATTCTAGTTAAATTAGTCTTTGGAGACTTCGTATTTTTAAAATATCACAACTTCAAATCTAATAAGATAGACAGTGCATGAGTGTATATTTTTTTTATAAAAGATACGCAACTTTCTTTGACGAATGCAATATAAATTATGCGCTGAAACAAAAGAGCTATAACTGAATAACGATAATACAAAGGCAGCTAAGCATTTTTGAGGGCTTTAAGGAAAAGCTATTATTGAATTATAATGCATAATTTATATTCACGATATATTTTTAAAGAAGATTCTACATTACAAATAATATTTTCAGTTAAAATACATCTAAAAGTCAGCACATATATAAAAGTCATTTCCATGAAATACTTTGTTGAAGTATTTAAAAACTTTAAACAGGATTTTTTACGTGCTGGATGGGAGAAAACTAATATAGGTATGACCAAAAACAAATTTATTTTCATCTTATAACCAGGCAAATATTTATTATAATGTCAAGTTATGAAGATTTACAATTAATTTTTATTTAACATTGCATTGATTATATTAGAATGGTTAATTGAATGGTGTGTGGGCTAGCTTATATGAAAGAAAGATTCTAATACTGCTTGGAACTATTTAACGTTTATTTGGATTTGAACCTCAAATGATGGACATTGCAGTAGATACGCTAACAACTAAGCCCTTATTGCAGGAGATGTTATATTATTATATATTTAAATGAGTGTTACTTAATAAATCATCTTTGCGATTTTGAAAATGTAGCAAATTTCTTCATTGAAAAGGAAAAAAAAACCCTTTTTCATTTTTGGTTTTAAATGGTTAATCTATACATTCCCTTTCATTGCTGCTGTTAATTTTTCAAAAATATTTCAAACTAGAAAACATTTTTGCATTATGTACATAGATATTATTTTTATTTTATTTTTTATGAAGTTAAAATAAATTAATTTTGTAAAAAAATAAGTTTAAAGTTAATTCTATTTTATTATAAGCACATATACCTTTATCAACATGTGCGTATGCCTAAAATAGAAACCTAAATTCAATGAGAAATCTAAGTCTAATTTATGAAACCTGAATCCAACTAATGATGGCCACCAAATATATTCATTTTTGAAAATAGAAATTGAGATAGGAAATCTATCTCAGCCCCCTCTTGGAGAAGATAAAAAAAATAAAATTAAATGTATTATTAATGTTAATCTATTGAACTGTAAGAAAATTTTCATTTTTTAAAAAAATATTAAATTATTTACTGTATCTCAAGCAGTGATATTTAAAAAATATATCATCATCATCATTATCAACCATTATCAATCCACTGCAGGATAAAGGTCTCTCCAAGTTTAATCCATCTTCTCCGATCTTTAGCTTCTCTTCTCCACATCACCCCTACACATTTTCTTATTTCATCCATCCATTTTACATGTGGTCTCCTTCTGGGTCTTTTACAATCTCTTGGAATCCAGTTTAAAATTTCAATTGTCCATCTATTATCATCTCTTCTAGCAATATGTCCAGCCCAACTCCACTTCAATCTTTTAATTTTTTCAATGAGGTCAGTAACACCTGTTTGTTCTCTTACCCATACATTGCTTTTCGATCTCTTCTTGTTACTCCCAACATACATCTCTCCATACTTCTTTGAGTGGTCTGAAGTCTCTGTATTGATCTTCTATTAAGTGTCCAAGTCTCAGATCCATAAGTAAGAACTGGTAAAACACATTTGTTAAAAACCTTTCTTTTCAAACACATAGGCATATTTCCTTTTAATATCAAGTTATTTCTACCAAAAGCACTCCAACCAAGTTTAATCTATGATTAATTTCCTCTATTGTTTCCATCTGTATTAATAATCTGACCAAGGTATTTGTAACTCTTAACTTCTTCTAATTCATCATAATCAATCTTTATTTTCATATTTTGAGCAAATCGATTAAACATTACTTTAGTCTTTTTAACATTTATCTTTAGTCCGACTTTCCTACTTTCATCTGATAACTCCTGCAACATTTCTGAGCTCTAAAGCATTATTTGCAAAAACAACTACATCATCTGCGAAATCTAAATGACTTAAATAATCTCCATTTACTTTCACTCCTTTAGTTTCCCATTTTAATCCACAAAATACTTCTTGCAGCACTGCTGTAAAAAGTTTTGGAGATATGGAGTCACCTTGTCTTACACCTTTCTCAATGTTGACTTTCCCAGTATCATTATGTAATCTAATTGTTGTGTTGCATTTTTATAAATATTCTTTAAAATATGACAATATCCTGGATCTATACCTTGATGATCCAATGCTTTAATCACTGAAGAAATGTTTATAGAATCAAATGCCTTTTCATAATCTACAAATCCAAAACATAATGGCAACTCATATTCATTTGTCCTTTCTATAACTTCTCTCAATACTTGAATATGATCTACTGTACTAAAACCACTTTTAAATCCAGCTTGTTTTCTTGGTTGGTGAAAATCCAAGGTTCTCTGTAGACGAGTTGTAATTATCTTGGTAAAAATTTTATATAAAACTGATAAAAGGCTGATAGGTCTGTAATTTCTAATATCTTCTTTATCACCTTTTTTAAATATTAATATTATTACTGCATTCTTCCAATCATTATCATCTTTATCATTTAGACATTTGGTATATAACTTTGCTAATATTTTTTCTGTTTCTTCACCTGCTTCTTTTAATATATCAATTATAATTCCATCATTACCTGGAGCCTTTCCTTTTTTCATACATTTAATTGCATTTCTCACTTCTTCATTTAAAATTCTGGGCAATTCGGAAGATGTAATAGATATAGGAGGTACTTGTTCTTTATTACTATATAATTCTTGATAAAAATCTTCTACCAATTTCATAATGTCATCCCTCTTTTTAGTAATAATTCCATATTTTTTCCTTATTGCAGATATAAATTTCCTACCAATACCAAAATGTTGTTTTACATTCTTAAGACTTTTATTTTCTTCTACAGCTTTTCTTGCTAGTTCACAGTTATACTTTCTTATATCATTTTCAACTCTTTTCCGCACCATTTTACAAAATTCGAGATATTCAATTCTTTTTAATGCATCATTCTTGCATATCTTCATATTCCTTCTTTTCTTCATAAGTTCTCTAGTCTCAGTAGAAATTTTATTAGTCAATTGCTGCTTTTTTCTACCAGCTATCTTTGTTGCAGTTTTTAAAAATGTATCAGTTATTTTCATATTAATTTCATTCAAATCTGAATCATGTTCAAAATCTACTAATACTTGAAACCGATTTGTAAGTTCTAATTTAAATTCATTAGAATGTTTCTGAAGATTAGGAATATCAACTGTAAATATAGTTTTTCTTAATAATTTTGTCTCTCTAGTTTTACATTAACATGTATCTTACCCCTTACTAATCGATGATCACTTCCTGTGTTAAATTTATTAAGAACATTACAATCTTGAAATATGTATTTCCTGTTAGTCAAAATATAATCCAATTCTGCTGTACCTTCATTTGGATGCTTCCATGTCCATTTCCTTCTAACATTTTTCTCAAAAAAAGAATTCATAATATAAAGTTTTTCCTTCTCTGCAAACTCCACAAGTCTATGTCCTCTCTCATTTCTATTACCATAACCAAAATTACCTACAACACTTTCATCTTTCATTTGTTTACCAATTCTAGCATTAAAATCTCCCATAACAATTTTAAAATGTTGTTTACTCTGATCAAAAGCCTTTTGTACATCCATATAACAATCTTCTACTACTTCATCACTGTGAGAACTTGTTGGGGCATAAACCTGAATTATCTGCATTTGATATCTGCTATTAAGTTGTATAACTAATCTTGCCACTCTGTCTGATACACCATCAATCTCCACAATATTATTCTTCCACTTTTTATTTATAATGAATCCTACTCCACTTGTATTTCCAATATTTGTGCCTTTATAATAGAGCATATGTCCACTTTTTAAATCAATTGTCTCTTCACCTTTTCTTCTAACTTCACAAAGTCCAATAATATCCCATTTAATATAAGAGAGTTCTTCTTCTAATTCTTGCAATCTTCCTTCACTTGAAAGTGATCTGCAGTTGTAAGTACCTAAATAAAAAGTCGTCATCAAATGGCAGCCTGGGTCCGCCTCCAGGATATTCTTAGCACCCTCCGCCTTCGGCCACCAACCGCTGCCTTGGTTGGTGACTTTACAGCCTCCTGGGATTAAGGGCCATGCTTTTTTTTGTCTGTCATAATTGTATAATTGGGAAAAATCTTTATCATTTACACAAACATTCATTCTGCCTTATCAGGCACTGAGGAGAAAGACCATGGTGTTTCTTGATCTTAAACTCAGAGGTAAAAAGCCAATAAACTCACCACGCTGGCTAATGCATGTTGGTGAGCAGCCCATCCATGTTCGTATACTATATGAATAAACATATAGTAATAACAGCTGCAACGACAAGAACGTATGGAGTGGACATTAGGAATTTGCCCTGCTCGGTTCCTTTAAGGCCTCCAAGAGGAATCAAAGGGTCTCCTTTCAGTTAATAGCAAACTCCTTTCTGCAGCGATTGACTAGACTGGTTTGGATCGTGGCTGTTAGGGTAGGATGGTTTTTATACAAAGAAAAAATATATATACTTTATTTAATACTTGAATTTTCTGTTTTGCTCATATATTAATTTTCCCAAATAGCTTTCCTTTATTCCCATTTGTGATCCTTATCTGGTAGTTATTTTTTTCATTTTACAATTTTAGTAGCCTTAAGCTGTATGGCTGTTTAACTAATTTGACCTGATCCTCATCTATTATATGCTTTTCCAGTTTTTCCAGTTTATTCACAGAAGGTTCATGCTGCATTTGCATATATATTTTTTTCTTTTTGAGTAAACATTAATAATCTTAGTATATAATATGTATTTTCTAAATGGTTGGGCAAAACCAGTCTCTTAGGATAATGCCATTATTTGCTGTAATGGGGCACATTTTTCTACTGCCTTTGTTCTGGGAACAATTGGTGCTGAGAGTTTCATTTTTGAGGAACTTCATGTAAATACGAGAAGAAATTCTGAAAAATAACCAGTATTATGATTTTTTAATCATGTAAGTAGCTGAACAAATTGAAATATTGAAGTGGAATTGGGCTGGACATATTGCTAGAAGAGATGATAATAGATGGACAATTGAAATCGTAAACTGGATTCCAAGAGATTGTAAAAGACCCAGAAAGAGACCACACGTGAGATGGATGGATGAAATAAGAAAGTGTGCAGAGGTGATGTGGAGAAGAAAAGCTAAAGATCAAAAAAGATGGATTGAACTTGGAGAGACCTTCATCCTGCAGTGGATTGATACTGTTTGATGATGATGAAGTAGCTGCTGTGTTATGCACAGAATCATCAAAATGGATGATAAAACCATAACCCTGCTCTTTATGTGAAGCAAATTTCTTTTGTAAGCACAAAATATCTCCATCATCTCTATCAGTAAATAATGTCTTAATATATGATATTGTCAATGTTCCATGTCAGCACCACCACAATTCACATAATCATGATTTGCATCCATTTGTTTTGGTTTTTTCTCTATTATTTGTTTTAATTTGTCATGTTTATCTTCTACCATTTTATTTTCCTCAGTTTTTATATTTTGATCTGAGTATTCTATGATATGATCTAATTCTTCTTTTTCATCTTCTATCATTTTCTCTAACCATTTTTCTCTACTGTTGGCCTATTTGAGATCTTTAATAGGATTAGGATTATTTTTGTTAACTTCATCCCTGTCTGTATTTTCTATAAATTCTTCAATATTATCTTGATTACTTTCATGCTCCTTTATGTTTGCATTACCTTGTTCCAATTTTTCAGTGGGAATAATATCACTTTTATGATCTCCATCATGATCACTTTTGTTATCTTGAATTATATCATCTTTTCCCCCATATTTGCTTCATTTCTTTCATCCACATATGATGACTCTGGTCTATTATTTGTTCCATTGAGTGCTGATATTGTTTCATTATTTGCTGATTTTGTTTAATTTTTTGCATCATATTCACAAGCATTCTTATATCATCAGGTGATGGAATCATTCTGTTTTGATTCTCTATTAATTCCATGTTGTAGAGAAAATATATGGAACTTCTTCTTTGTCTTCCAATATGTCATATAGAACTTCTTCATTTTTAATGTTAAAGTTTTTTATGTCTAATCTGTTATAACAAACATATTTATTTTTATATATGTTTGTCAAACGTTATTCCCAAGCACCTCACCACATTTCCGAAAATATCACTTCTCTTGCAGCTTTCAACCTCTTTTCTTGATATTATTCTTTGATATTATTTTTTGTGCCAACCATTTTCAACTAAACACACTTACAGAATGTTTTGCCATTTGATTTTTTTTTAATACCTCAGGGTATAGTTTGTTTTGTAATCTTGCCTTACATCACAGAGCCAAAGGAAAATTTATAGCTATTACATAATGGAAGACCAAACACTTTCGGCTAATCAATATCCAACTTCAAAGGTGCCATTAGACTTATAGCCTAGAATGCCTTCACAAGAGACATCATATTAAAGTTTTACTGGTAAGGATATAAAATTATAAACATCTATACAGCCATAACCAATTGTTAATAAATATCTAAAATTGCCTCTAGGTTGCATGGAACAGATATTCTTTAGAAAGATGATCTTGGCAAGAGCAAACAAATGTAAACAATTAGTAAGATCGATCTAATAACAAACAAAACAATATTAATGACAGTTTTACATCATATAGTAAATGACTCTTTTAAGGTGATCTAGTTCATTTGACATCGAGTAGCCTTTGACTAGTACAATAACAAAATTTTATATGATTATAAATTCAGTAGTACCCCTATACTGATAATAAGCATCTGATTTTTTTTATTTAGATATATGTTAGCCAAATTGAGATGCACATATTAATTTTTCTATTAACTTAAAAGAATAGTTAATGATAAAAAAAACCAGACTAAGTTATATTTAAATGTTCACAATGTGAAGGCAATTATAAAACCATCCTTATACAATATATATTTGCTCGTAATATCGCATTAAAAATAAAATCATCTTATTAGCCTCTTAGTAACCTAGAATACGAACAAATCAAAGTCATTTGTGAGTAAATCAAGTAAGAATAATATATATTGGGGAGGTAAATGATATATATCTAGAATTTTAAAAAATGGTGATAAATATCTACAAGATTGTTATATAAAATGGATGCACATATCCATATTAATCTTTTATTTCAGAGGCATATGTGAAATTAAAAAAATTAAATGGTAAACTGCCCAGAAGTTCTAAGCATAATAAAATTAATTTGCTAAACTACTTATAATACATTGTACAGGCTTAACACCTGCATTTATATATGTAATATATGCGGGATTCAAACTCAGACTTTAACATGACCCACAACTCTCAGTGCCATTTTATATTGCTGACCCAACTGATCACACCCATGTTGAAAAAATAAATTATCACCAATATGAGTATTTCGTGCTAAACCAGCACTCATCAGTTGGTCCAGAGTACTTACGTTTAAATTTGCATAAGTTTGTTCATCTGCATAATGAAGTAGTTTCTTCTTTATACCCTAAAAAGTGCACTTTCAGGGAAGTTCACTATAAACATATCTGTCGGATGAACTTAACTGAAAGTACACTCTTTAGCTATAAAGAAAAAAGAAACCACTACCTTATGCAAATAAACAAATATATGCAAATTTGAATTACAAATGCAAATGAAGGAAAAAATTAATATTAAACTACTTCTATGTATACATGCATGTCAGTTTTGGCTTATGCATAACTTGATTCTATTAATTTATAAATACATCATTTAAATAACTTAAATTTAAATAGCTTCAGAAATACGAATCTTGTTTAATAAGTCCCAATTCTTTTAAGAAAACTAAATTACCTATCTTATTTTAAAACTCTTTAAGAGAAAGATTCATGTTGCAAGATTGATTTTTTTTCTTTTTTTATCTAAATTTTAAAAGAAATTTGTCTAAGATAAAATTTTTAAGTAGCATCTACACCTTTAAATATTCAGAAGCAGCCCATGGTATTCCAAATAAACCCTAAAACTTAATACAATTTTATAAAGCATGAATATTAAAACTAAGTTAAAGATAAAATAAATACACAAAATCACATAAGATTTGAAATACAGGCATTCTTATACCTGGAACTTAATTGTAAATATAGGACATTTGAACTCATTTCAAGGAACCTTCAACTATCCACACTATCTCATACTACTGATACACATGTCCACACACATGTAGAAAAGATAAATAATCACCAATATATGTATTTTGTGCTGAACCAGAACTCGTCAGTTGGTCCAGATTATCATCTCCCACACACATATATAATCAGTGCTCAGTTTATATTAAGATAGCAAATCTTGATAAATTATAAATTGACTGTTATATATAAGTATTACTGATTTGTGGAAATTAGAGGTTTTTAAAGTTTATCAAATTGTTAATGGTCGTAAAATTAATAAATTGATTACCTTAAGTCCAAGATATTGAGAACAGATTATTTCAGCATAAAGATCAGATTACATTTACACACATAGATTTTGATTTTGGACAGATGGAAAAGTGTTCTTTATGTAGTTAACTAGTGAGATATACTGTAGATACTTTTCAAAATACTTAATCACAATTAGATTTTCACATTTCAGGTTAAAGTTTCTAGTAAAATTTTTACTATTGAGAAAAGTCTGTTTCAGATAAGATATATATATATGAAGATTATTGGCACAGCATTAGATTTAATTCAGCAACTGGAGTTAAGGCATCATGATGGTTATAGACTACATGCCCAGAATGAAGTTTTTTAGTGGTTGTTAACAGGATGCTGATTGGTTCAACTGCTGGTAGAGGTTCCTTGTAATTCATGGTTACAGCAAAAGGCCAAAAATCCCATTATTTTCTCTGTGTCTGCTCATTTATTCAGTTATCAATCTTGCAAAACATATTTTTGATATAATTAAATAAGCCAGTAATTATTTTTAATCACCCACATTTACGAAATTTCTCAGATTAGTAAACAACATATTTACAGCTATGCTAATTCGTAAAAATATTTTTTTAATTTAAATGTTAAATATTTGCAAAACATAAAACAAAGCTTAACAAGAAGTCTTGCATTGGTGCTCGAGAGGTCAGCGCGACTGCCTTGCACTTGCAGGCAGTTGCCCGGGTTGCGGGTTCGCGTCCCGGCCGATGCTATGACACTTAAAAAAAAAAAAAAAAAAGAAAAGCTTAACAAGAAATCAGTTTTTAAAGACTACCTCTTAATAATAAGATAAACTATTTTATTAAAAAAAATTGTTTTATTAATCTGATTCTTTAGTTACATTTAATTAAACTTTGTTTCTATCACATCATTTTATATAGTTGAAATAAATTATTATTATTTTTTTTCATGTGTCAAAGCATCGGACGGGAAGCGAACCCGCAAACCCGGGACAACTGCTTGTAAGACAGCTGCGCTGACCTCTCGACCACCAATGCTTGACAAATTAATTTGTTTTTGAAAACTGAATTTAAAATGAACTCTAATTTATTGTAAGCACATAAACCTTTATCGATGTGTGTGTGTGCTTATAATAGAAACCTAAAATTAATAAAAAATCTAAGTCTAATTTATGAAATTTATGGGAAGACTAGGGTGTCCATCCATACAAGACTTGCACAACACGTATATGCATACAATACGGCCTCAGTTGACCCATCCCACTCTTCTATTTTTGCGCAGCACGCAGCTTCTACCGTACACCAATGCAAGCCAGACAAGCCTCGCGTTATGTGCAGAAAGCGGTACGAATTGCGAAGAAAAGTGAAAGAGACTTGTTATATCATCTCTGACGTACAAGCCATGAATAAAAGAGACATTTTATGCCATATCTAAGAAGTGGCAGATCTAGATCTATTCCACCTTATTTGCATATTTAGTCCGCTCTAATTTGCATAGTTTACTTCTTGAAAATGAAGGCTTAGACCTTTGAAAGCGCTCGAATAAATCGATAAAAAGTTTGTCATTCGTTTGATTTACGGTGATTATATTATATATATTTAAGTTATACGTGTGTATTTTCATATTAACACAAATATTAGAGTTTACAAATACTTTTATTTTTGAAAATATAAATTGAGATAGGCAATCTATCTCAATAGTGAATATATAGGGGGTTTGAACTCAAACTTTCACATGACCCTCAACTATCCACGCTATGTCATATTGCTGACACATTTGATCACACATATGTCGAAAAGATAAATAATCACCAATATATATATTTCGTACTAAACCTTGCACTTGTCAATAGTAAACTATTATAATTAATTTTTAACTTTCGAAAAACTATATACTAGAAAAAAATTGTTATAAAAAAAATATACAGAGCAATTTTTTGAATTATAATTGTGGTTAGCCTTTAAAAAATAAAATTAATCTTATTTAAAAGTAATTAAAAAAAATACTGCAGGGAAGGAGGGGCGATCTTGTAATACTTTTAGCCTAGGAGCATACCAAATCTTAGCCCAACTTTAAACACAGGCTATATTTTTGTATAAAATTCATCATTGTCATCCATATTATTTAAATTTTAGATCCAAAACATAGGATATTAATTTTTACATAAATATTTATTTTCAAAGTATTAATTATTTTTTACACATCTTTCAAATATTCGTTTCAAATTATTCTTTATTTAGTTGATCACATATAAAAAGTGTTTTTGTCAAAAATTAATTATTGATTTCATTTTGATTACTCTTGAAATTATACAAATATTATTTTTTTAAAAAAAATTCATATTTTGAAATATGTCCCATGAGCACAATTCTTTATGCTTGTTTTTCCAATTATCTCTGCACAATTCTAGCACGATGGATTAAAAAACTAAAGGTTCCTAAATAACTCAATTTTCATTTTTTGTGCCCAGATCTTATATTGATTCTCTAAACAACTAAACATTCATTATTCAAATTTTCTTTTAACTGGTAGCTATTTGTAATGATTAAGTACTGTCTGACTAACTATATTTATTTTATGAATTTTAAGAAAAAGATTATCTAGAATTGTTGCTTTTCTTTGTTGCACTCATTATAATAATACATAGCATAGTATTTTTTGTATTATATAATTCCCTTATATTTATTACATTAGTTAGTTTATGGAGAAAATTTTTGTTATTACTAATTTGTGTTATGTTACTTATTTTATATTATTTATTTTAGAAATACAAATTTCGAATGTGATGCTTATATATATATAAAGAATTCGTCAATAACCTTTTAACAAGCTTTGCAAAATATTCCTAATCCCAAACCAGTTTCTGCTACTGGCTTCTTCAGTGAGATGCTAGGATATTCAAGCATTAGATTAAAAAAACAGGACAAACCCAACATTTTATCTAATGGATAACTATTAAGTAGAAAATCTGAAATTCTCAGACATACATGTCTTCCAATCCAGCTATCTAACTTAAATAACCATATGGTGTATCTGAACTTGGTCAGTCCCATATGGCTATTTAAGTTAGATAGCTGGATTGGAAGACATATGGATGTCTGAAAATTTCAGATTTTCTACTTAATAGTTATCCATTAGATAAAGTGCTGGGCTTGTCCTGGTATTTTTAATCTAATGCTTGAATATCCTAGTGCCTCACTGATGAATCCAGTAGCAGAAATCAGTCCGGGGTTAGGGATATTCTGCAAAGCTTGTTAAGAGATTATTTGCAAGCTCTTTACATTTGTAATACAAGCTTGTTTAAATTAGGTCATGTGACATTTGACTTGATTTCTTTGTAATATATATATTTAAAATAAAATTCTGCTGCAATAAAATTTTAAAACCAAAATTTTTATATTTGATATGTAAGATAAGGAAAGTAATTTTTCTATTACTTCTCAACTTCTGAATATTTTACTTTTTTTATTTATTTTTTAGAATTTAAATTTTCAAGAATGAGCTGCAAACCAGAGTAAATATATGGAAAGAAAAATTACGGTAAGAATATGAAGAAGAAAAAAGAAAGAAATCTGGAGAATGTCGAATATAGAAAGCCTAATTACAACAACTATAGTAATTATACAATGTTTAGAAGTAAAAGGAGGTTCGAGATAAGAAAAGAAATAACCAACAGCAATTGACTTGCCAAGAAAGTGATGTCTATTCTGATTTAATAAAAACAATTATAATATGGCTGTAATTGTAATGAAATATTATATATTAATTTAAATAGAGAAGAAAGTCCAAGAAAGCATCCTATAGAACAGGGGTGGCCAAACTTTTAAACATTGGGGGTGGCTTTTTTGGTGAAAGTGTACCTGAGGATGACTACGTTTTTTTCAGGGCTTCAAACCAGCAACCAGAATAAAAACATTTTTGCCAGAACAGAAAAAATAATGGTTCGAAGTCCTGGGGTTTTTAGAATGTATTTATGAATTGGTGTTTTTTTTTATAAGAGCTTTCGGTACTATAATATTATATGATCCACACCACTCGATAGCACTGTTGCTAGTCAAAAACAAATAGATATAATGTTACCAGGCACAGATTGTCTGGATTTGATTTTTCACCGTTTTTTTAATTTTATTTACATTTTTATATTAGTATGTAATAAGCTCTATTAACAAGTATGTGCATGTATTTATGGTTGTGCTCTATTAATGAGTATGTATGTGCATTTATATTGTGTGCATTTTGCCATTTTCTTAAATTTTTATTTATATTAATATGTAATAAACTCTATTAACGAGTATGTGCATGTATTTATATTGTATACATTTTACTGTTTTTTTTTAATTTTATTTTTATTAGTATATAATAAGCTCTATTAACAAGTATCGCATGTATTTATATTGCATACATTAATTAATTAATCAAATCTGTATGCGTATAATAATGTAAACATAGTTATATTTTAAAATGATTAAACTAAAGTAAGTTGTAAACATCGTTGTATGTGTAGAAATGCACCTATGTATATATGTGAAGGAAACTGTTATGGGATAGATTTTGCGAACATTACACCTTTTCTAAATTATCTCCATAAAGTTATTAAATTTATAAATTTGTTTGTATTCGCATATAAATTTTAAATTCAGGGGTAACTGTCTTATACATATAGTAGAATGTTGACAATTTAAATTTTTTTTTTTTAAAAAAAGAGAATCAAGGTCATCGGTTTCTCAGAAATACCTCGCATTAAATTGTAAACTGAGAACCGAAATTTCAAAGATGATTTAAAAATTAAGTTAAAAAACAAAAGACCAAATTATTGAACCAGCAGCTGGATCTTTTGTTTTTGCTAAAATTTATTAGAGTTATTAAAACTTAAGAATTTAAAACTAAAAATTGTAACTGAGGGGGTGAGAAAGATTTGCTATAAAAACCCCAGTTTGAATTCAAAAGAAGCTGACTCTTGTCATTTAACCAATTAAATACATCCAGGTGCTATGCCCAAATTTACAATGTCAGTAATTGGTCTAGGAAATTGGCCTAAAAGATGGAGGGAGTCCAGAGCAGTAACCTACCAAGAAGCCACCAAGAATGAAGCAACACCCCAGTGAATGTTAGTGTCTATGCCATGCAAGCCACTTCAGCAAGAAGATGATCGGTAATTAAATCTTCTGCAGTGCTCTTGACTAAATCGTAATATATCACCCTAATAATTCTTATAAGCTAGCTATACTATAAATGTGCAAAAACTGTTAAACTAAAGTCTACTCTTAATAATTGAAAATCTATAATAAATTTGTAATTATTAAGTTTTTTTAATGCAATCTTATTTAAAAATAATATTGTAAAATCTTGCCTAATTAAAGGTTAAACTAGTAATATTTCTGTTAAACCTGATAACTATCTTAGTTACTGTTCTTAATTTATTCAATCTGCAGATATGCCTTCATTACTTTGCTTATTGATATTTTATTAATTGTGCTACGCCATTTTTCAGGGTGGAGATTGCCATTATTATAACAGTAGAGAGACAATTAGATGCTCTCATTTAGTATTATATTGATTTTTAGCACACCCATAAATTTCTGAGCTGAAACTCTATTTTTATATATGTTGAGCTACTATCTTTTAGCTTAGTATAATTCAGGTTTGCATATTTAATAATTATATTAGTTAATTATCAAACAGGGACCGCTGATCATTACGTATAGAAGACCTACAGCGTTTACATGATTGACATTCCATTTCATATTTCTTACAGCACCTTAATATCATTTCCCAACCACAAACACAGTTCTTCTCTGTCAACAAAGTTTTTTTCTGCAGTAGAAAGGCCACTGTGGCTGCTTCTGTAGCAGGCAATTTCAACAACTTGAAAACAGAACTGTCTTTCTGCCATTTTATTGTTTGGTCTTGCAAGTTCTTGCAAAGTGTGCAGCTTTAGCATGAGCTCTACTGAATCACAATTTGCCCTCCTCATTTTTTAGAATAAGTCAGATTCCAAGGGGAGTAGGGACATTTGTGAAATAGTTAGAATTTGTAGCACCTCATACTCCTTCCACTAGGTTTAACACTGACTATTTTGGACTGAGTATTGGTATAGTTTTTGTTATTACAACTACAGACACCCTGATATGATATGCTGTTGAATGTTTAATACTAGCATGTATAGAAGGTGTTGTAACACAATGTTCATATGCTATTGATATGGGAGTAGTGTTAACTGCTTCATCATCAAGTGTTTGAGCAGTTTACAGGTCATAAGATGCATGAGCGGCCTTGTAAATGGCATATTTTTGTGCTTCTGCATGAAAACAGTGCCATCTGGCAGTGTGGATCATCGATGTTGTAATACCAGGCTTTTTAGGTATTCAGAAATATTGGTGACATTTTTAGAAGATACAAATTGATAATTTTTTTTCAATAAGATACAAACTGTTGAAGACATTACTTCAGCTCTCTCTAGTATTACAATTTGTCCATGTCACTTTATAAAATATTTATTAAATTACAATTATTAAATTACTATATGAAATGTTTTAAAAAGTTCACAACTTCTTTGTTTTAAAATCAGTTCATTAAAATCCTTGTTTCTCCAGGACAAGTTATTTTCATTTCTCCTCAGGAAAATGGCAATTAAATATTTCTAAGCATTTTAGCTCTAACATTACACAAAAATAATTCTTCCAACCTGGGTTTATTTTTGAGATCGACAATAACAACAGATTAATTTTGAATTTTTCCTTTTTTTATTTTTTATTATTTTTTATATTTAAATCAGCTCTGAATTTAGCACTATAGTTTATCAATGTTCATGTTATCTTCATGGTCAACTTCCAGAGACCTTGCGGTTGACATCTTGGCTACTCATGCTATAGAAAAAAGATATTCAAGATATAAATATCTCAGAATAAATAATCCACATAGAAAATATCATTTTGCTTTTCCAACAGACTTTTTAAAGAAGCTTTAATATGTCACACATCAGTTTTGTTTGAAATGTGGATGTTGAATGAACAGGAGTGTAAATCCTATATGAAAAAAAATTATTAACATCAAAATAACATATAATTATATGCACTAATGAAATCTAGAAAATTTTTTTGTAAATACACTATCTGTGAATTCATGTTTTCATAATTAAAAATTAAGAAAAATAAAAAGAAATATTGTACAGAAGTTTGGATGTTATAATATTATTAGAATAAAGAGATTTAGCATTTAGAAGTAAAATATATTTGTTAGATGATTCATGAAATTAACACTTTTTGAAAACATTAGAATTGATGAGTCACTATGAACCACTGTCATTTGGAAAGTGTAAAATATTTCCAACTATTACACAACCAATTTCAAATCCATTATTTATTAAGTGAAGACTGGAATGAAATTATATACTTCATGCAGATAATATAACAAAAGCAAAGTATATACAGTAGTAGATAAAAATTCTTAACTTGATTAATATTTGACACATAGTTTTTGTGTTACATTATTTACAAGTGAATTATGCTGAAAGTATAAAATTAAATAATGTTTTTGAAATATATCAGCTACAACAGAAAACAGGAGAAATATTGTTGACTTAATTTTTAATACTCTTAAAGAACACAAAATTCTTCATAACTGTCATAAAATCCTTTTTATTATCTTATTTTGTTATATTATTTCATATAAATACAATTTTTCTCTTTACTTTAAACACTTTTATTGCAAACTTTTATATATAAATTAATGTTTTGACTATCCTGTAGTCTTCTTCAAAGCTAGTTAGTTATCTTAATAAATAAAACAATATGAATAAAATATATCTTATTATTTATTTATTTCATATTATTTTATTTATACTGTTTTATTCATTAATGTATCATAGCTCTGAAGAAGACTGCAGATCATTTGAAATATTAGTATATATAAGTTTGCAATAAAATATTTAAAGTGAGGAATATAATTGTATTTAACACAAATTAGCAAATTACCTTGGCGAATCAGCTATTTTGATGGCAAAATCTTGTCAATATATTTTGCTCCTTAGTCACTGAATCTTTATGCCATGCATGCTATAGAAACCTGTTTTTTGGCAAATACATTTTGTGAGACCATTCAATGTAGTAACAATTCATGTATTCAAATAAAATAATTCATTGCATAGTTTATCCAGCATGCAGTAGTCAGAAGAGAACAGGTATATAAAATTATTCACCAATAACTAAGGTGGATTAAAAACAACAATAGAAAAAAATTGACATTTAAGGGCTGAAATGTGGACTGATTTAAATGGAATTCTAATTTATATTAATTCTATGCATGAGTTATTATACAATAACTGATAATGAAAAAATGAACTTAACTTTGGACTTTGGATCGAGACAAATGCAGAAAATTTTCATATTGAAATATCTTTCACGGGATTTCTGTTAAAATATATAAATTTACAAAATGTGTTGAGGTTAATAATAATTCAGTAATTAGTATTAAAGAGCACTTTAAAATTCGTGCATTTTACAAAATTCTAGATTTCATAATGGAAATTTGACCTGATGACTTGACAATATAATTGTCGTGATAAAAAATGTAGTTTACTTGAATTTTTGTGATTTTACTTAACAATTGATGAAAACAAACTGAAACAAGAAGACTAACATTAGACGTGACAAATATAACCGTGATATTTTTAAAAGAATTGATGGTGAATACATTAATTTTCATTGAGAATTAATTATCAATCCAAGAGCGATTAAATAGAAATTGAAACAGTATTTCCCAATATGTGCATCACTGGCAGAATATTTTACATACTACCTAGAACTGTTGTCTTGACCCACTGTGGTAGAAAAAATTGAGAATGAATTAAGATTTATTATGTGCCAAAATCATATCAATAACGTTAAGTACTTTTGCTATTGAAACAATATTAGCTTTTTAATTATTTATTATATAGTCAAATCGCCAATAGATTTTTATAAGAAATAAATACAATTGTTATTTAGAGTGTATACTGTTCTGAATTTCGTTGTCTGATATTATTATTATCGTCATCATCATCACCATCATCATTATTATATTTAAAAAAAGGCATAAAAATAATTTTTATTATTTATTTATTTTGCGAGCCTGCCAATAGTCTTATTTCTTATCTCAACGTTGGTTCTCAACGCCCTACATGCAACACACGCACACACACACAAATAAAAATTTTTCTTTAAAACAAAAAAAAAAAAATTGAAATATTTTTTAAAAATTTTTCTCTTATTTTATGACATTTATAATGTCTGAGATGTTTTTATATTGTAGAGGTACTTAATTAATTTCACTCTATCACATATTTTTGAAGCATGAATAAAGACATCTTAAAAAAGTCGAATGTAAGTACATCTATAAAAGTGCGACAGATGAAAAAAGAAGGAAGAATTACTTTATGTGTGTGTTAATTAAAAAACAGGCATATTAATCGTTAATTGAGATTTAAAATTTGTCTGGATTAGGGATAATCTCTAGTTTAATAAATGATTTGTGATAATCTGAATGTATTTATCTAGAGTAGATCATGTCAAAGTTGTGGCTGTCAAGTGCTGGTGGCCGAGTGGTTAGCACAGCTGCCTTACAAACAGTTGTCCAGGGTTCGCTTCCCGGCCCATGCTTTGACACATGTAAAAAAAAAAGTTGTGGCTGGAGTAAATTTGGCAGTTGTAAATGGCTATGTTTATACGATTATACAGCTCACAGCTTTTTTTTAAATTAAAGCATTTTCATTATTCAGCCTAAATTATTTTGTTAATGTTTAAAAATTTAATAATAAATTTCAACGATCAAGCTTTATTAAAGTATAATGTTATTTTCCACTAAATCCAATCAAAAAATATATACTCGCCTTTTTTTCTTTCCAATATGTGTCAAATGCGTTGACCGGGAAGCGAATTCGGCCAGCTGCTTAGAAGGCAGCTATGCTAACCACTAGACCACCAATGCTAGACATATTTATATTTACTTGTTTAAAATATCCAACGTTTCGACCACTTTATTTATAATCAATTTCAAAAATCAACAAAATACGTATTTACAATTTTATAATTATCACTATAATTAAAAATAAAATGATACGCCTCCCAAATCCATGATAAGATTGCATCATATTCAATTACTGCAATTTTTGGGAGAAGGGCATCGCATAAAATTAAACTTTATACACATTTACATGCATATTAACATGTATGTACATTTAGATATGTATATAAAAATAAATAGAATATATAAAAATAGAAACATAAACAATTTAACTCTTTTTTATAGTTAAAACTTCTCATTTTCTGACATTGTGATATGCTTTGATTTATAGCATTTCATTTTTTAACAGAATTATTTCAAGATGATAGAAAAAAATTGATGATTTGAGCCTAAAAATAAACAAAATTTAGGTTAATAGATGTGACTCATTGGCAAAGCAGTTTAAAGTTGATGTTGTGGACAAGAGGATAAAGATTTATAAAATAACAAAATAAATATAATGAAAAGTAGGAAAAGATTACAAGATAAGCTGAAGTAACAATTTTTATGAACTTAATGATTATAAAATCAAAAAATTTATTAGAAACTTTTTTGAAGGAAATAAATAAATTTTCTGAAAAATATAAAAAATAGTGCTAACAGAAAATAAATAATAATAATGATAATATAATTAACCTATTTATTCAATAAACTGAATGTTTTTAATATAAGTAAATAGATGGGTTTGAACTTAGGATTTTTTAGTCTATATTCATTTTTCACTTCATCTCAAACAACTGACATACATGACCACATAATGCAAAAAAGATAGATGATCTCCAATATATGTATTTCATGCAGAATCAGCACTCATCAGTTGGTCTGGATCATAATTTCCCACACATATATACAATTAGTGCTCAGTTTATATTAAGATAGCAATTCCTTAAATTTTAATGGACAGGCTTCAATCTTCTCACTCTTCCAGCTATTCAACCATCCATTTTTCATTGAAAACCAATTATGGAATGTCCAAAGCCCTTGATGGATTTGATATTGTAGTCCTACCCATATAGACATTACATCAATGTAAACTCCTCATATTATAAGATGATTACGTATCCATATAGTATAATATTAAGTCACCTATGCCATTTTGTGAGCTAACCTTTCTGTTAAAAGAAGATTTATTTCATTTGTTGTCAAAGGTTAAGTCTTAAAATGTACACGACTAGGACTTACAAACTTGAAAAAGCAAAAAAGACATACTTGGATGTAAAATTACACACAATTTTCTTCTTTCCTTATGTATTTATTTCAAAACTGTAAGAGTAAACTTTTGGTATAAAAAATAGTATTGTTACGTGTATAAGAAAGTTGGAAATGATATATTTAAAATTACATCTAATATTTCAAAGAACAGTATAAAGAAAGAAGCAATATTGGTCTTTGTACTGACGAAATCTATCTGTAAACATATATAATAATACATGAGACTTGATCATTAGGTTAATGGTTTTAAATATTTATAAAACGGTAATGCATAGGGGGAAAAGGAATGGGGATGGCGGACAATGACTCAAATACTTTCTAACAAAAAAATAAGATTTTATGGTTTGTTGAAATAGACATTTTTAAAAAGTATTTAAATATTTATTTAAAGTCAATCTTCATTTTGATAAATAAATTATAAGAGAAACTAAAACACAAAGTAATAAGTAAATATACCTATTTATTAAAACCATTTTTGAATTGTACTTTAAAAGAAAAAAAGATCCATAATATAAAAAGTTATAAGATTAAAGAGAGAAAAAAGGAAAATCAAATTTTCTGCGTGAAGATAATTGTAGATATTTGAACAAACACAAGATCGAATATATTAATAAATTTGATGTAGCAATTTTCATTTACAATTTTAAAAATAAATTTCTTGAATTCCTTTTTAAACTTGATAAAATTACTATAGTAATTAGTTTTATATTTTAAAGTCATTTCAAACAGAATTTTATATTTTTGAGAAAAAAAACGGTAAATAAAGAACGATTTCCCTGGACTATGCTCTCAAGGGCAGGAGAGTGAAATATTGCAAGACAAAAATAATGTCTGCTTTCTATTGGTCAATAATATACAAGCATAAAGTTTAAAATTTTAAATTAATTTATGAATTTTAATGTTTTATTTTCTGTTTGTTTTGTGGGGACTTCACTATATTTTGTTTAACTCTAATAGTTTTTTTTTTTTTAATATATCCAAGATGGTTCTAACATGATTATTTGTTCGATTACTGTAGGTTCATGTTTTTCTGCTGATTCAGTTTCTGGGATATTGTTAAGGATGTGTGTAAAAATATCTCAGAAACTGGAATATTGTTACAGATGTGTAAACATAATTTAGACTATTTTATTAAATAGTAATCAGCAGAAATGCCATGTATCTGGAAAATACAAATATATACAAACCTAAAAACAGGCAAAACATTCTCTATACGTATTGCCACTTAGTGCAAACCAGAGTAATAGTGATCATGTGATGTTTATTGGCTATATACAAACATATATTAAACAGGATGAGCATTGAGTTTATGAAGTTTATGGAGATAAATTTTCAAGTCATAGACAGTATATTAAATCTGATAAATATTTACTGCCACTCTGATATATCACACACATATATATATATATATATATATATAGTAACTCCATAAGCTTAATATTAAAAATGATCAATTTAACATTTATTTATTTTTTGTAATAATTATAAAACCATGACATATATATTTCTATATAGGAGATCCAAGATGGCAAACATATTTTAAAACAAGTTTAAAAACATGCATCAAAATTTTAAAATTATGGATAAATTCAAAATTAACAGAAAACATTCATAATAACATGAAAGGCTAAAACCTTCAACAGAAGCACCTTAAAAATGCTTATGTGACAGCCAATCAGATGTAATAATGACTGCACGTGGAACTCTCAATTCAAGAACACAAGCCAGAACCGTGAGAAAAAGATGGGACCCATCTTTTAAACATTCATTAAAAAAATAAATTGCTAATCCTACATTACATTGAAAAACATTTTATTATTAAATATCCCTTATTAAAGTGAAGAAAATTAATTGTAACTGTCATAGTTTTAGTGATTTATATCTGACTGAAAATCACTTATAAACAAATTTACCTTACATATAATATTTAAATGTGAATGGAAGTGTTTGTGAATGGTTATAGGAGAATAAGGTAATATTTTATACATTGAAAAAGGGTATAGCATAAAACCATAAGAATAATAGCAACATCATGAGAACGGTATAAATTTAAAGGTTGAATTTTATATATTTTGATATGTAAAGGGTAAATATATTATTTAGTATCAAAATAAAGGTAAATAATAGTAATTTCAGCTTTAAATAATGTTATTGAAAATGTTTTATATGTGTAAAATATAAAACTAAGATGGCTGATTTTGCTGCATAGAAAGCAAGAGGAAGGTTTCCATCATTTGGGAAAAAAATAATCACAAAGCAACTACTTCCAGATTTTGCATACAAACTAATTATGTAAAAGAAAAGTTTGAATGTATACCATTTTTCAATCACATCTTATGTAGTATAAAAGGAAGCACTCTAAGAAATTCAGAGTTCTATTCTTGGGAAGCTTGTGTTGTGAACTGTGTAGGCTATAAATATTCAAATTCGACATTGTACCTATTTGATGCTGACTATATCTGGCTAGAGTAACCATTAGTTCACCTCAGAGGTGGAGGTAACCTTTGTGATCATTATTATCAAGTGTTATTTAATTATAGATAATGATTAATTGATTACCTTATAATGCTGATAAAATTTTTAATTGGATAAATTCTCAATACAGCCAGAGATGTTTGAACTTTCAAAATAGTTTCAAACTATTGAATTTGATACACAAGATAGATTGGATTTTGCCTTTTGTCTATAGTTTACTTGGATATTTATTTAAGCAAACCAGTGAATTTCAAATTTAATTGAATGGTCTTGTTTTTGCTATTTTACAAACTTAACCTTTGGGGAAATCGAAATGGAATAACATCTTTCACATTTTAAGAGGATAAACAACTAGAAATCTAATTGCCTTGGGGATTTGTGAGATAATTACCATCAGAACTGATTTAAAATTGAGATAAACAATATTGTTATTTTTTTCATATGTCAAATGCGTTGACCGGAAAGCGGATCCGAGCCAGCTGCTAGGAAGGCAGCTTTGCTAACAGCTAAGCCACCAATGCTTGATAACAAACAATATTGTTATTGCTCTTTTAAAATGAAATACCATACCATAAGTGAATCAATGTCATGGATACTTGTCAAATAATCTTGGAAAAATAACTGTAATGAACTAATCGTACATTGTAGAGTGAAATTTTGGAAGAATAAAATAATGAGTGTATTCATAAAATGAATTCTATTAGTGAAATTTACTGTAAATGTGCACAAAGATAAATTGGACTTATAGTGCTCATAAACTTTAATGTATAATAGTTATTTAATAATTTATTTTCTTTATGTTTTTTCAACTATTTTAATTTCATTGTATGTGCTAATGCACATTCTTGTCAGTACGAAGATCAGGCAGTATGGTTTAAATATTTAATTGATATAAGATGTTTCTATGTGTTCTTAATACCGGAGATAGGTTGTTATTATTATTATAATTATTAGAGTAATATTATTAAATTTTCATATTAATTATTAGATGCTCTTGTCTTATAGATCTTATATTTTATTTTTCTTATACTCGTATCATAGTAATAGTATCGCATTTTAAATATGCTTACTTAAATAAATAATACTTAAGATGTACCTGTAATAGTAGGGATTAGAAGTTGATGAATAAAAGAGTAAGTCCATGGTTAAAAGATTGAATATAGAATTTGTTGTTATGACCTTAATGTTATATGAAACATTAGACCATGTTGACATTATATTTGTTCGGGGAGAATTAAATGTTATACCTAATAAAAGGGATAAAGTTAAGTAAATAATATTTAGATAGTGTGCTCCATAAGAGGAGATATTTAAGATCCATAAAATGTAGAGGAATCTTTTATTCTATTTTAATTTATTGTAATATGGATTAATTCATATCCTATATATTAGCAAGCCTCTTTAATAAATTGGTAAATGTTTTAGCAACACATAGAGTTCCACATCAGTTCATCTACCTGCTGTTTATTTGTAACCACTTTGTAAATAAACCCATTTATATTAGAGAGTGTGATTAAATATATTGACTTAGTTATCTTACGTTTATTTTATTTTAATATTTATGCATTATATTTTAATAAATTGTTTTTTTCTTCACTAGTAAAAATTGTAGTTATAAATATGCCACTTTTTTTAAATTAAATAGCGAAGCTATAATTGAACTATAATGTATAATAGGTCTTCTTAGCACTTTCAAGATTTAATGTTCGAATCTCATATTCATAGCTTTGTTAATGAAGACTGTTGTGATTTATTGTACCCATATGCAAATGAGTTTGAATTTTTAATTAGTTAGCCCTCAATTAGGCTGCCATGCATCTTACTACAGTGAGACTGGGGCTAACCTTAAGACAAGAATTTACCACCACAGGTATGCATACAACAGGGTTAAAAATAAAAATGAAGAAACATCAGTATTCTTGGATTACCAGGCAGCTACAGGCCATGTATTTGAACCCAGTTCTGCCCAAATAATTTGTACAGTGAAGAGTGATGCCAAAAGAAAAGTTAAAGAAGCTTTTTACATAGCAAATGATCTCAGTGCCATTAATAGAAGAGAGGCATGCTTTGCTCTCTCCAAACAATGGACTAACTAATTAAAAATTCAAACTCATTTGCATATGTGTACAATAAATCACAACAGTCTTCATTCACAAAGCTATAAGTATGAGATTCGAACATTAAATCTTAAAAGTGCTAAACAGACCTATTATACATTATAGTACAATTATAGCTTCACTATTTAATGCGAGAAAAGTAGCATATTTATAATTGCATTATATTTTAATAAAATTGTTTAATTGTTAGTAAAGATTTGCTCTCAATACAGTTCTTGTATTTGTAGATATATTAATTGTTATTTATAACTAATGACTTGCATTTTTACCATCATCATCATTTAAATTCATAATATGATTGCATAAATTTAATTACAATTTCCAAGATTTCATTATACCTTATGTAAAGAAGTTAAGTAAATAGTATTTATTTAAATATCTTGCAAGAGCTCACCCACACTTTTTTCACAGCTATATTTATATACCATGAGATATGAACTAGATATGATCACAAAATGCCCATTTGTGTTCACCATGTCCTAGAAACTTCATTTATACCAAACATATAGGAGTCTTAATAATATTTAATCCCTAAGTAATAAAATAAAGATATTCTTTGAAAATAGTGATATTATGTCAGCTGTGCATATAAAGATTTAATGAATAGTTATATACTTATTAGCATATATATAGAGGGTTTGAACTCGGATTTTCACATTACCGTCAACCATCCATGCTATCTCATACTGCTGATATACTTGATCACACACATGTTGAAAAGATAAATAATCACCAATATACATGTTTTGGGCTAAACCAGCACTTGTCAGTTGCTCCAGATTATCTCCACACATATATACAATCAAAGCTCAGCTTATATTAAGATAGCCAATCTTCATACTTTAATGGACAGGCTTAAAACCACTCCACCCCACAACCCTTCAGCCATCTATTTCATTGAAAATCTGATGATGGAATGCTCATATATATTGTAAGAAATGCTGTAAAATCCTCAGATATATTAGAAATATTAATGTTCACATGCGATAGTATAGTGATGGACATTATTTGTGTGGAATTTGATTTACTTATTATATTTTATTAAGTGTTTTGAAAGATTAAGATTTATGTCATCACCTGTTAAATGAAAGACTGAACCTTAGGCTTAGATTATTTGATTCAGACCTGATTCAATATGACAAATTAGCATTTAAATTAGTGTAGCATAATGATTTTTTGACATCATGTTCATGACTGGGGATTTTAATCTAGACTGGATAAAACTTTTCAATTTTTGAAGCAATTTTGAATTTGTTTTTCAAATGTTCAATCATAATTACCCTTCTTTCCAGTTTATTATATATTGGTAAAGATTATTTAGTTATTTCTGGTTGGAAAGCAAAACAAAAAATTGTAAAACATCATTCTTAAGCATTTAATTATTTTGGTGAATATTATCTTTTTCTTTATGTTTCTTTTTTGTTGTTGTAGAGATATGCAAGAGAAGCTTGCTTTGCAGTTTATTTAAACTATGATTATTTAAATGAATATATGGTTTATTACATCAAATTTATTAATATATTCGATCTTGCTATATTATTCAAATATCTATAATTATCATTTCAGTCTTACATGTTGCAGCTTTTTGTAATATATCTCTGGCTTTATTATTATTATTAATTATTATTATTGTTGTTGTTGTTGTTATTATTATTATTATTATTATTATTATTATTATTATTATTATTATTATTATTATTATACGCATATTATCAAGGTTATAGCCTCAGTAAATATTACTTACATAATCAATGTGCGTTTAATAAATTTATAATTACAACTTTATTATTATTATTATTATTATTATTATTATTATTATTATTATTATTATTATTATTATTATTATTATTATTATTATTATTATTATTATTATTATTATTATTATTATCATCATCATCATCATCATCATTATTATTATTATTATTATTATTATTAAACAAGGCAAAACTCTCCATGCAGTAGTGCCACCCTGTGCCAACCAGAGTAATCAATGGATGCCAGAAGGTCTTGTGCATAAAATCCCTATCTAGTGCCTACTCATCCAATATCCCTAGACTATTTTCTGGCTTGTGGCCTTCATCAGGGAGGAGCCTTGGATCTGAGAGCACTGCATCTAGATCTTAGGATCTAGGTGCACAAGCCAGAAACTAGTCTGGGGATATTGGATGAGTAGGCACTAGATAGGGATTTTATGCACAAGGATTTCTGGCATCCATTGATTACTCTGGTTGGCAAAGGGTGACACTACTGTATGGAGAGTTTTGCCTTGTTTAATAACAATTATGTGCTAGTATAAGAGATGTGATCATGTGATGTTTAGTGGTTTAACACCAATCCTGCATAATAGGATAGTGATGGCTATGGTTGTTAAAAGAGCCAAAGACACCAAAATGTATGCGTGCCGAACTGAGTTCAGACCCATATGACTATATAAGCTATTGAGCTTAGATTGAAAATATTGTGTTTTCAATTTCATTTTCATAGTTTTGTAGTTAAGTAGAAATAAAAGGTGGCTGCTGGGGGAGTTGCATTAGATCCTAAGATCTAGATGCAGTGATCTCAGATCAAAGGCTCCTCACTGATGAAGGACACAAGCCAGAAACTAGTCTGGGGATATTGGATGAGTAGGCACTAGATAGGGATTTTATGCACAAGGCCTTCTGACATCCATTGATTACTCTGATTGGCACAGGGTGGCACTACTGTATGGAGAGTTTTGCCTTGTTTAATAACAATTATGTGCTAGTATAAGAGATGGTGATCATGTGATATTATTATTATCATCATCTTTAAAGTATAATCCAATTGAAGTTTTCAATCTTTTTTCAAATTTTTTTTAATAAATATATTTATTCATTATTTATTTTTTTAATTTTTTTTTTTATCAAAATACATTTTTATTTTAAATAAATATTTAATTATTTTTTAAAAAATTTCTACTTCAATAATCCATAAAATAACCTTATTTTCTTGTTAAAAGCTGTTTTAGTCATTGCTCCCCCCCCCCCCCCATTATTTCCTCTTATATATAACGGTTTTATAAATATTTAAAAGCATTAACCTAATGATCAAGTCTCATGTTAACTGATATTTATTTTCATCTTAGATTTGTTATAAATTTCAATCCTATTATTTTTTAAAATTTAACTTTACTATCTGCTAATCCTATAAATACTAAGCGCAAATTTAATGCACTTTATAACGATTTCTTTATTTTCAATTCCACGAAGTCTAAATAATATTCATTTGAATAATTTTTTTCTAAATAAATATTAAGTAAAAGACAAGCCCATCAAAAAATTGTCATACAACTTCTGTTTATCGATAAAAAGTTACAAATTTGTAATAAATCCTTTTATTTTGATTCATATAGGTTTTTTTTTAACATTGATAAAATAATCTACTTTATTCCTTTAAATTATTATTCAAGATTAAGCCCATCTTTCAAAAAATTTTCAACAATAATTATTTTGAAATATGAATTTTTTTCTACAGTACAGGCTTTTTCATACCTGCACGTATATATGTAATATGTAGGGGTTTGAATTCAGACTTTCACCCGACCCTCAATCATCTATGCTATCTCATACTACTGATACACTTGATCACACACATGTTAAAAAGATAAATAATCTCCAATATACGTATTTCGTTCTAGACCAGTACTCATCAGTTGGTCCAGATTATCATCCCCACACATATATACGACAATCAAAGCTCAGCTATATTAAGATAGCCAATCTTTATACTTTAATAGACAGGCTTCAAACACTCCACCCCATAACTCTTCAGCCATTTATTTCATTGAAAATCTGAAAATAGAATGCTCAAAGCCCACCTTAGTGCCAACTTTCTCATCCTACCCATGTTTATTATCACTTTGTAGTACAGTTTATGTTACCTTTCCTCCAACTGATGATTGAGTTTAAAAACAAGATAATTTTTTAAGCACTATCATGTACAATTGAAATTTTAAACAGAAATATTTTTAGTGGATATATTTTCAAAAGAGAAATAATTGTTTGTTGGATTTTTTGTTCAAAGGCAGATAGAAAAGTTAGTTATCGCTGATGCAAGTGCTGATCCATTCCGTGTTTGGGCGACTTCCACCCGACCAACAATTTTCTCATTATTAACATCTATTTGTAGAAGTTTGCCACTGCTTTTTATCAATGTGGAAAATAATTATACAGAAAAAATAGTAAATATATAAAAAAAGAGTTATTGGAATTTTCAATGAATATTTTTCAATTAATATATTTTTATACGCATAGTGTTTCTGCGCATGCTCTCAAATATTAAACTGTAAATAGACAACATTAAAAATGTTTAATGGGAAAAGCAACAACAATTTTTTTTAAGTATTTTTGTTCATTTTAAATATAAGTTTGGGGGGGGGGATTTTTCGAATATTTATTATTTTGAAACTGTTCCACATTTTCCTGAAGGTTTTTGATGATGGTATATTATATGTGATAATATGTTCGACTATTTCCATCATCTATCAGTTAAACTTTTTAAATACAAACAACTTGTTAGTAATAACACAAATATACAATACAGATTAGTAATTACACAACTTTTCAAGTAGTAGTATTCCACTCTTCTTCAGGTGCAACAGGCTTGCCCATTAACAGAATTTGCATAGGAGCAAACTCACACCTTTGGATTTTTGATTATTGAATATAAGGCTAGACAACAGACAGTAAAAATGTAGGAAAAAATTTAAGATTTGGGAGAAAGGTTAGTTATAAGCTTTTAATATTTTTTTTTTTTTTTACTAAGAGCAAGATTAAATGCGTCCATACATTGTGTATTGCCACACTGGGTTGATGTATAGGATTATTTGACATTGCCATATGAGCAGCCTTCTTGAATTTTCTTCTTTGCATCCTCTCTATAAAATATTTTTGTATTTTTCCAGTTAAACATATGATCATTAGTACATACATTGTCTGCGATTGTAGACAACTATTTTTTTGTTTTAATCATTAGTTTGTGTTTTTCAATCACTGTTCAACAGGTCAACAAGTCTCACCAATATACTCTCTTCCACATTCACATGGTATTTCATAGATGCAGTTTTTGTTCTTCAGCATTTTTAGTTTAGGCTTGGTAGAAGTAAGAATTCTTTGAAATGTGGTATGGTTGTGAAAAGCTGTTCTAATGTTACATTGACTGCAAAATTTTTTTAATTTGTCCAACATTCTGGTATATATGGATACACTACAGTATCAATAATTGTTTTTTCTTTTAGTGTCTCTTTTTTTCTGTATATCACTAGATTTTCTTGATGACTTCTGATGAATAACCATTCTTCATGAGAGTTTGTTCTCTGTGAATCTCTTCATATTCCAAATCACTGGTTTCCAAACAAACTTCCTTTCTTCTGTTCCATAGGGATAATATAACCCCATGTTTATTGCTTCTTGTATGATTGGATGTATATTTCAAGTACTTGCCAGTGTGTGTTCATTTCCTATACATTATTATTTTACTTTGCCCCGAGAGAGTCTTGTCACAAGAACTTCTAAGAATGCCAATTATTTTCTTTTCATTATTATTCTACTGTGAATTTAATTGAAAAAGATATGTTGTTGATATGCATCCAGAATGACTATAATTGTGCCTTACCACATGGTCACACCCCAAATGTATCATCAACATAGTGAAGCCACATTTTATGCAGATGTGGAGTAGTATTAATGGCTGTGGTTTTGAGTTCTTCCATGTAAATGTTGCTCAGCAAGAAGGCAGTGTGGATACCATGGCATCCCTTGATGTTGTTGGAAGAGAGTTATACTGGAAGTTTGTTGTTGTGCAGAACATTAATAATTTCATTATACTATCAATAGGTAGAGTTTGTAGACTACTATCATCATATAACCTTTTTCTTACAATAGACAATACCTTATCACATGCTACATTTGTAAACAGACTTTCTACATCAAATTTACCAACATGTCAATTCTTTCTAATTTCATGTCCCTTAGTAATTCTATGAAATTCATAGAATCCTTGGCAAATAATTGTGTTTTGTAACGTTGCGAAGAAATCTTGACACTATTTTGATATGGTAAATTTCTAAAACTAACAATAGGCTTTAATGGAACAATGTCTTTATGGATTTTAGGTAGTTCAAACAGATAAGGAATGTTGCTGAAATATAAAGTTAATTTCCTTTTTTTCTGAATCACTGAAATACCTGCAATGCTTCTGGAGTAACACATGTAATTTTACCTGTTTTTTTTTTGTATTGGATTTTTTGCTACTTTTTTGTATTGGCCTGATGTGAGAAATTCTTGTATTTTGTTATCATAATCAGTTTTATGCATTACAATTGTAGTGTTACCTTTGTCAGCAGGAAGAATAATTATAGATGTATCCTGTTAGAAAGAATTAATAGCTTTCATCTCATCACATGAAATGTTTGATTTCTGTTTCTGCACTTGATGCCTCTCAAGTGTCTTTTTAACTCTCCAGCATAATTCTGTGTTTTTTCCAGAAGCATTATACCATCTATTGTCCCATTATTGAATATAATGGTAGCCATGAAAGAAATTACCTAAAAATTGCATATGGAAGAAGCAGAAAAGCTATGTTGGAGAGTTAAAAGGACACTTGAGAGAAATCAAGTGCAGAAGCAGAAATCAAACATTTAATGTGGTGAGTGGAAAGGTATTAAATCTCTCAAATAGGGTACATCTATAATCATTCTTCCTGCTGACAAAGATAACACTACAATTATAATGGTTAAACCTGACTATGATAACAAAACTCAAGGACTTTTCTCAGCAGGCCAATACAAAAAGTAGCAAAAAATTCAATTTCAAATACAGAAGTAAAATTATAAGCATTACTCCAGAACAATCACAGATACTTCAGTGATTCATTAAAAAGGAAATTAATTTTGTATTTCAGCATGAATCCTCACTTGTATAGATTACCTAAAATCCATAAGGTCAATGTTCGATTAATACCTATTGTTAGTTCTAGAAATTCACCATGTCAAATTCTTTGTGAAATTGTTAGTCCATCGGTATACAGGACACAATTCTTTGTCAGGGATTCTAAACACTTTGTAGAATTAGTGAGGGACATGAAAATAGAAATGACATATTGGTAAACTCTGCTATTGAAAATCTATTTACAAATGTACCATGTGATAATGCATTATCTATTGTAAGAAAAAGGTTATATGATGTTAATAGTCTATAAACTATAACAACTCTATCTATTGGTAGTATAATGGAATTATAAATCTGCATAACAACAACATATTTTCAATATAACTCAGCATTCTTGGGATGATGTCAGTTTGATGATCAACATTTACATGGAATAACTTGAAAACACAACCATAAATACTACATCATGTCCATCTAAAATGTGGCTTTGCTATGTTGATGAACATTTGCAGTAAGGCAACATGGCATGGCACAAATACAGTCATTCTGGATGCATATCAACAACATATCTTCTTAATGGAATTGGAAGGAGAACAAGATGGTCTTGTGACAAGACACCCTAAGGCAAAGTAAAACACAGTATATAGTAAAGCAACAAACACTGACAAGGACTTGGTGTAAACATCTAATCATACCAGAAGCACTGAACGTGAATTTATACTATCACTGTAGAACAGATCAAAGGAAGTTTGCTTGGAAACCAGTAATTTGGAAATTGAAAAGATTCATAAAGAATGAACTCTCATGAGGAATAGTTATCTATCAGTGGTCATCAAGAAAATCTTTAATAGACAGTAAAAAGAAACACTAAAAGAAAAAAAACAAGTACTGTAGGGTATCCATACATACCAGGAATGGTGGACAAATTAAAGAAAATATGCAGTCAATATAATATTAGAACAGCTTTCCAAAATCATATCACATTTCAAGGAATTTTTACTGCTACCAAGCCTAAACTGGAAAATCTGGAGAATAAAAATTGCATCTATGAAATACTATGTGAATGTGGAAGTTAATATATTGGTGTGACCTGTCACTCTGTTGAACAGTGATTGAAAGAGATCAAACTAATGGTCAAAAAAAAATAACAGATGTGTCTATAGTAGCAGATAATATATGTACTAATGACCATGTGTGTAATTAGGAAAGTACAAAAATATTGGATAGAAAGGAAAAAATGCAAAGAAGAAAATTCAAGAAAGCTACTCGTATAACAATAGCAAATAATCTTAACCCAATGTGACAATTCACGGTGTATGCAAGGCTCTACTTAACTTGTTCTTAATAAAAATTAAAAACAGCTTTAATTAATTTTGTTCTAAGAAAAAAATTGAAGGATTCAGGAAAATTTAAACCCACTCTTATATGTAAGTATATGAATTTCTATTATATGTTGCCTTTGAAGGAATAGCTCAGTTGGTTAGAGTGCTTGCCTTAAATTTGCTATTTAAGAATCTAAAGATGTGAGTTTGATCCCTATGCGAATACTGTCACTGGTTAGGCCAATAACAGGTGAAGAAGAGGGGAGAATTATACTATTTGAAATGCTGTGTCATTATTATCCTGTATTGTCTATTTGTGTTATTATTAATGAGTTGTTTGTATTTGAAAAGTTTAAATAAAGTTTAAATTTTTTTAATACATTCAACATTTACTAATAAATGATGGGAATAGACCAACATAATATCACCTATTCCAGCATTCATTTTACTGATAAATATTAACAAATTTCAGTATACAATAAAGTTGGCAGCAAGCTTTTAGCTGGTTTAATTTCTATTTGTGTTGGATCTTAAAATACCTAATAATAGCAATATTGTATTTCAACATGAATTATTAGCAATTACAAGAGAGAGAAAAAAGTTTTTTTAAGAAAGTACAATCATATATATATATATATATATATTGTGCCCTTTTCTATAGGTCGGTAATAGTACATAACAGTCAATTACTAAAAAATTTTAAATTTAGAATATGTTCTTTTAATACATTAATTATATTAAGTCAATTATATCTTTAAAGTACAATTTGAAGCTAAAGAGAATAGGTAATATATAAAATCATTTAAAAATAGTTATATAAAGCTTTAAATATTGTTTCATATGGTTGTAAAAGCTGGCCATATTAAATAACACAGCTATAAATATTAAAAGTATATTTAAAAATTCGATTTTAATAGTTTAAAACTTATAGTTAATAAATGCTATGTTTAAATTTGTAATCATATTTAAATAGTAAAAATTAATATAGTATATTTTAAAATAAACTTTATGATGCTGAAAATTATATCTAGTTCTATATTTTCTAAATTGTTCTTCCAAAATTTTTTATAATTATATTATATAATATAATAAGTGTATCAATTTTATTAGTCTAGACAGAGAAATAGATTGAAAATCGTCAGTCAAAGTTGTAATCACGTGTTTTTTTAATGTATACTATCACACACTGCTTGTTTGAATTAATAACAAAGTTTAAAATATTTTAAAAGTTATATTATAGAATTGGATAGAATTATTGCCTATAATAAAAGCAAATAATAATAAATATTAAGTTTTTGATAAAAATTATCAAAAAAAAAAATATTAAGTTAACTGTCGTTATTGCATATTTAAATGATGTAATGTTTAAGTAACGTAATAAAGACGAATACAGATATAATAAAAATTAAATATTTTATTTAAATAAAAATAGATAAATTGAATAGATAAATGGGATAAGTTATTGAATGTTATTTTAAAAGTTATTTTAAATGTTTAAATGGTTTTAATACAATAATAATTTATTTAAAAGTAATATTTTAAGTAATATTTAGGTTCATTACGTCACAATTTCTAATTTTGAAATTCAATTCTACTATAAATTGGAAATATGTAAATTTTTTCTAAAAGCTAAAGTAAGAATTGGCCAATAAGAATAAGTATTCTTGCAGACGAGAAATATCGTGGTAACTAAGTTATAGCGGGAGATTAATAATGTATTGAAACCGAAGAAAGGTAAATTATAACTATCAAAAGATAGTATTTTTAAAAATCTTTTATTTTAGTCAATTTTTTTTAGTACTTTCTTATAACTTTATCTGCAAAAAAAACTAATTGTTAATTTTAAAAATATTTTTTTTTGCAAAAGAGAGTATAAACTAAAAATATTTTAATAATTTCGTTTAACATGATTTTCTAATTTTTAAAGTACTTACCAGTCATATTTTATTTAAAAGTTTAACCTAAATTACGCAATAAAAAATGGATATACTACAAAATAAAATGGATAGAAATTGTAATACTGTAAAAATATTTTGAAATATTTATTGATACAGCTTTATTAATATTTAACCGAAGAACTGTTCTGGTACATAAAAACCACAGCTCGGACATTATACGGAGTCTAAAAATGTATGGAAACGTATTATTTATAAACTGACCCAAGATTTATTTTTAGATAGTAATAAGACAATTATATTTCATGGATTATTTGATATAGTATGATATTCAAAGGAATAAAATGTTATATCCTTTCTAAAGGTAACATTTTTTTTTTTAAAATATTTTCGAGTGCAAAATTTAAGAAAGAACCCAGGAAAATATGTTACAGAAGCGTTTTGGTATTAAAATATCCGTTCTTCGAATTATTTTAATGTACTTGGAAAAGATTTGTTCAAAAGTACTTGAAGTTTTATTTTAAAAGAGATTTATAAAAAATACCAAACGAAAGTTTAAATGTATCAAGAAGGAAACATAGATAAAAAGTGAACACATAGATGAATAAAAAGATGGATCCATGGAAATACAAATAGTAAGTTTATCGAATATTTTAAAAGTTAAATTAGATGGATTGATGCATCGGATACACAGAGAATATTGGCAGAGAAAATACTTAAAAAAAAACTTCATGGGATTAATTAATATTATCATCCTAAAAATTAAAACCAAGGATTATTTTCTAAATTTTACTATATGGATTAATAATTATTTTTATTTTAAACTTTAACGCACTTGGAGAACATTTTTAAAAACTCTAGAGAAAATAATAAACATTTTGGACTTATCAGGAACTATCCTCAAGAAAATATGTAACTATAGTTTTGATTCTTTTTATTTTGTTAACCTAGTTTAAATCTAAATTTTTTATATAAGATTAGGAAAAACATAAAAACATTAATTTATTAATATTAAAATTTTATAATATAATAATCTAATAATTTAGCTAAAAATATTTTAATATAAAGTGTATGGGTGTGAATTTTTATATCTGCAATGCTCAAGTGGATAAAGGAAGCCTACTGAACACGATGACTAGATAAAGGTTATTGGTAATAATAATAACTATTGATAATTTATAATGTATGTTTTTTTTTGTTTTCTTTAGATCATCCATAAATTGGAAGAATGAAGTGTAAAAGTTTTTTACTTATATGTACTGCATTTTATACAACATTTTAAAAAACATTATGAGATAGGATTGATTTGAAAATATGCATACGACAATTTTTTTTTTTTTTTTTTTATTAGTAATATAATCCAACATAACAAATAATTATGTGATTCTTTTAAAATTTTCATGTCATTGGATATTCAAATCTTGTCTAAGTAGATCGTATATGATTAAACATACAGAGCAATGAAGTAAGCAACTTTTCTTATGGGATAGTAAGATTGTTTAACTATTAATGAATTTTATTTATTGTTTTGTAAATGCAGATAGTTATTTATCGATGTAAGATGTAGAAAAATCTTGAGAAATAATGTTGAGATAGTGGCTTGGAAGTACTATAGTTAGCAGGAAACCAAGATGATGTATATTTAAAATAGGATATGATAAGGAATGGGAATAATATTTAGTCTTTATGTGGTTATCAGCATAGTTAACATAGCCCTATGACTGATACACATTTTATTTGGACAGTGTTTATATTACTTTAAATATTTGATGTTCTAATAAAGCTGAAGAAATAGCTTTAACATCGTCCCTGTACTAGAGGATAATAGGCAGATAAATGTCCTACCTCTTCGCACTGTGCCATGATTTTGGGATATGTTAAGAATAATACTCTAGCTTTCTTCCTTAATCCTATGCATCTGTTTTCGCTATCTTTATTTCATGTAACTGCATCGTTTAGTAAGATATGTTTAAGAGAAATGATAAATAATTTAGAACTAAGGTTGTGCTATCGTTTTTTGGATAAGATTAGTTTATTTGCTTATAAGGAGCAGAATGTTATAACTTAAAATTGAAGATCCAAAGTGTCCTAGGGAAAGAAAAGAATCATAAAATATATTTTGAATTTTATTTCGGAAATGTAATATAATTTTTTTTTTTTTAAATAGGGTATCGAAACAAAGATATTTTTTTAAAGTAATAATAATTTTAAATGCTTTAGTATTATTTTTAAGAGAAAATAAGTATTGCATATTTTTTAAAATACAATAGTACAAAGTAAATTATGTAAACAATATGCATAGTATATTTTTTGTTTATTGATTAACAGACATGTATTGATGATTAAACTTATATCATACTAAAGTAGGGCTTAAAGAAGAATATATTATGATTAGTAAACATTGTGTGATAAATACTAAAATCTAGTACTTAATTTTGGATAATATTTTGTGTAACATCTTTGATTTTGCAAGATGAAATTTTTTTTTTAATATTTTGAGAAATCCATACTCATTATAAAATTTTGTTTTCTATAGAATGTTTGTTCTAAATATGATTTTTTTTTTAAAAAATAAGATAGTTTAATAATATTAAGGATAAAATGATGTTGCTAATAAAGTAGATAAATATACTTGTAATAAATTAACCATGATGAGAAATCAAATAGTAACATTTTTTTTTAATTTTGTCCCAAATCTAAATAAAATATAATTGAAATATAAATTATTTTTTTATAACCAGGTAGATCAAACTGTAAAATAAAAAGGGTTAAGGATATCCACTGTAAATAATGTAAATAAATTGTTTAGTTATTTATTGTTAGTAATAAACTTTGTTAAATTTTGTTATTTAAAAAATTTTGTGTCAGAGTTATTTATTTCTCCACATCGCTGCATGAAAACACGATATATGCATAATAACTGAAACAAATATATAATTTTGCACAAAAGATAAATAAAGAATTATTTTAAGAATTTTAAATATTTTATTGGTATTCATTATAATTAAATAATCATAATCTTACATTATTTATTGGTCATAAATCAGTTATCACAATATTATATTAAATTATATGCTATCAGTTGCCACACATATTTTGTTTGTCAGATTATTAAAATGCTACCACGTATTTATTATATCATTACATGAAGAATATTATTATTGTTATTTATTATTATTAGTTTAAGTGTAGTAGATTATGACATAAAATCCCTTCTCATATTTTACTACCGTATTTTTATTAACTTAGAATAAACTTTATGAACCTGAGATTATTTTATTGAGCTAGATTATTATTAAATAGAAGATTAAAATTTAATTATTAGTTTAATCTTTGTGAGTAGAAGTTATTAAAGTCGTAAGAATACTATGAGTTTGTTATTTGAAATAGTAATAAGGGGGGATAGTGTTCTTATGCCATTGAGGTAGTATCCTGTAGGATATTGGCTCAATGTAATCTATCTTGTCAACTGTATTTTCACTTCAAGTCTCATGAAAATATTAAATATTTATTTAATTTTATTTTTATAAACTGAACTTTATTCGTATTGTAAATTTGAGCTAGTGAAACATTTTAATTTTAGTACGGAATATTTTAGTTATTAATTATTAACTGCGATAGAACCCGTTTTATTTTATACCATATATTATCTGGAAGTGAGGATGCATAATTACAAGGTCAGAATATATATAAATAAACATCTTTCATATGCTAGTTTGCATAGTGGAGATTGTAAATAGCTTGCTTTGCTATCTCATTCAAATTTTATAATTTCACATGGTTTTGGCTGAATGGAATGAAAGAACATTATAAATTTAAATATTTTAAAGATAAAAAAAATTAAATACTTAGGTTAACTTTCTATCTTGAGTGCGCACCTAAGAAGCATATATTTACAGTTTTAAAGTATCAAAAAATATATGAATATAATTTTGCACTGAAAAAAGTGTATAAATTACTATATATTATTTTTTATACGATAACTCTGAGATAATTAATTAATTTATTTTGTACTTCAGATTTGCTCATATATAAATATTTGAGTCGTAGGAATAAGAGGAATTCTTTTTATTCCTGCATAAATTCTATATCTTGTGTTGGTCAGAGGGTATTCATTTATTATTTAACACTCGCAAAGCGTTTGCACAATTGGCTTGAAAGGCCGATATGAAAAATAAATGCTTATTTATATAACAAGTTATTCAGATTCACATATGTGTGTTTTGCTTTTGAATATGTATTTATATAAGATTGTAACAATCGTTCAATATAAAAGTTCTGGCCAGTCCTTCTCATTATATACATATCTTAAATATTAATCTACCCTCATCTAACGAGTCAGAGCTTTAAACATCCAATTTCCTCATTGGAATGAAGACCATATACTGTGAATGCAACTTGTTGTATTTTGATGTGGAATAAATTTACATTTTAATGTAATATTAAATACACATCGCACAGACTAGCAATAAATTATATCTCATTTTATATACCTTTCACGAAAGCTTAAATATATTGGATTGTGAAGAGCACTTCGAAAACATAAGTAATCATATTCTCATGTCTGTGAACATTTCTTATTTTGTTTTTATATAAGATTGTGCAAAAATGCAGACCAGCTTTCACTCATGTATTTTAAATAACAATATATCATTGTCTTATATATATAGAACAGATATTTCCACATTCTTAACAATAAGATTTGTTAAAAACTATTAATTTATAACACTTGACTCTTGATAAAAGAATCTATTATTATAAGGAAAATAGGGAAAGTTGTGAGGCTTTGTTTCCTTAAATATTTTATATGTTTACTGTAGCACTTTATTTCTATAAGTAACAAAAGATTGCATTTAAAAGAGGTTTCCTTTTAGATGCAAAAAGTGTTTACAGTTTACTCTTTTTATTCATCACTGTCTATTATCAGACTGTGATTTTTCTAAAATAAAATAAAAGAGATATTTCATCATTTTAAAAAATATTGTGGCAATAAAATCTGTTAAAAACTATTAATTTACATATATATTGGTATGTTCAATAGAAAATATTTATATTTATATAAATTTTTATAATGCATTCTGCTTTCTGGAAGATTGATTTTTTATAATTCACAATTATGTTTTTCCAATGGCAAACTTATATATATAGACACAGGTATATAATAAGCCTGTGTGTTTTAGTTATTACATAGTAGAGATGTCTGCCCATCCCTTGCATATGTATTAAATGGATTATGTCCTGTACATGAGAGGTCAGATTGACCTTAGGTCAACATGGATGCGACAAGAATCGGGGCCTCAGGTGCCCTTTGAGCATTCCATCATCAGATTTTTCAATTGGATGGACGATTGAAGAGTTGGAGTGTGGAGTGGATTGAAGCCTGTCCCTTAAAGTATGAGGTTTGGCTATCTTAATATATATCTGAGCACTTATAGCATATATGTGTAGAGATGGTAATCTGGACCAACTGATGATTGCTGGTTTAGCATGAAATACGTATATTGGTGATTATTTATCTTTTCTACATATATGTGTTCATGTGTATCAGTGTTATGAGATAGGGTGGAGAGTGGTGGGTTGTGTGAAAGTCTGTGCTCATATACCCTATATATTAAAAATGAAAAGGTGGAATGTAAATCCTTCATGATAAAACGAGGAATTATAAAACTAAAGAACTCTGGACCACAGCTTAAATATCAAGTTTAACTTAAACTTTATTTAACTTCCTGAGTGACAAATGATATCACTTTTTGTAACTTTTCTTTAAATAAAAGTTAAATGTGTTTGCTTAAAAATGTGTTCCTGTATTGCAGTAACTTAGTGCAATAGTGCCAATTCATCTCATCCTATTACTATTTCTTTCATTGTCTAACTACCACTAGTTTATTAGAATAATGCTTAATTCATATCACTACTTTGATGATGGTAATTAGTAGTTATTGTAGAGTATAAATTTAAAAATAAGCCATATAATAAATTCCCTGATATATTATCTTATTATATTAAATTAGATATTAAGTTAGTTACTTATTTTAAATTATTGTACAATAAAAGTTAAGTAGTGCTATATTTTGTTTTATCTAATTTTAACTTACCATACAGTAGAGTTAATTAGTACTACATCTTTATTCTATTAATTTATGCCTATCATTAGTAAAGGTTGTTTAAGGCATTTAGATGATGGGAAGAGATGAGATTAAACTATAACTTGTTAATTTAAGTGGTGGAACTTTACCAATTTCAACTATTTATTTATTGTAAAACCTAATAGATATTTTACTCCAATTATTTTGTAATGTTGCCTCCTATGTTTAGTATGCATTTTACATCCTATAGATCTCTGTATCCCCCTACTGAGCTAAGCTATAGTAGGCCAGCATTGTAAGAGTCTCAATAGCATTCAAAACAGGATCAAATTAGTAGTTTATTCTATTATCAATAGAATTGGCACCCTGGGTATTTGTTAATAGGAAGTGTAGGATTGGTGTTGGGGGAGGGTTACAATATATATATATATATATATATATATATATATATATATATATATATATATATATATATATATATATATATATATATATATATATATATATATAAATTGTCTTCAGAAAAGGTTATATTTACTAGTTTAAAAAAGTTGATTTTAAAATTCTTTGTATCAGTAGATTTCAATCTCTGTGGTCAAGTTGCAATCTTTAGGGTCTATATACCATAAATAAAGATGGGATTCCACCTTTATTGTTAAAAGGTTGCCTTGACAACAGTTTGAAATTGTTGATTGTTATCTGTATTGGGATAGTCTAAGTGTTGACTGGTTTTTAATGGTTATGTATATATATACTAATTTATTTATTTAAGCAATAAAATTTACAAATGTTGCTTAACTTACTATAGGGAGACAAACATATATGCAAGAATATATATATTTGGGATTCAGAATAAGAAAACATCTGTTCTACATGATGTTTTAATAAATATATATAAAAAATTAAAATAATTGAAACCACATCTGATGACAATAAAAAATTCTAAATCTTTGTCCTGCTGAGAGGTCAGTGCAGCTGCCTTGCAAGCAGTTGCTTGCAGACAGTTGTTGCGGGTTCACATCCCAGCCGATGCTTTGACATATAAAAAAAAAATCTGAAATATTTTAAAATTGTTGTAAAATTACAAAAAAATATAAAATGTTTGAAATCTGGAAAATATATGATCAATTAAAATTATATGATCATTTAAAATTATATTGAATAGGGTAAATATTAATTTATTAAACTTTTTTTATTCATGACCCTTTTTTATCATCGACATTTTTCAAGACCCCAGATATTAAATATAAAATAGAGATAGAAATAAATATTCCCATGAATAATTTATTTCTTTGATAAACGATATACATATGAAAATAAGTAGTTTTAGGATTTGTTTAAGTATACAAAAATTAATGAAAGAAAATCACATTTTAATGAGATGGATGTGCTTGTTTTTTTGTTGCATAACAAACTAAATTTTGGTGAAATATTTGTTACTGCTGGACATAAATCATCTTCCACATTTTTCAGCTTTGAATGATATTTGGATTTAATAGTAATTAAAGCTGGAAAAGTCATTTTGCATAAGTATATGGTGCTTAATGGCAGAAGAACATTTAATGCCATTTTAGAAATTGTGGGAAATTTAGTCCTAACTCCAATTCACAATTCAGTCAAGGATTTTTGTGGAAAGTCAAGTTTTAAGTTTGAGTCACTTGATAGCTCAGCAAATTCCTCTTGGGCTTTATATGGCAAATGATTAATCTTATTAATGTCAATCAAAAATGGTTTTTGAATCCAAGATAACTTTTTGAAATCTAAATTCAACATAAAGTATTTGCAAAGCTGTGTTTCTAGAGTTTCTAAGTGATCTATAGTAATTTTTGCAATTAAAGTTTTACAATTATTTTTTTAATTATAACATTGTTGATAGGAAAACATTTCCAATGAATCATTTTCCACCCTATTCTTCCAAATGTTGATATTTTTAACAAAACCTTTAATTTTATCATTCGAAGTAAAATATTACTATTTTTTTTTCTTAAAGAGACAAGTTAAGATCATTTAGCTTCTCAAAAATATCAGACAAATAGCACAGCTTTCATAGAGATAAGTCATTTTGAAAATGAGCAGCAAGATCAAATTTTTGTTTGGTTAAAAATACAATAATTTCTTTTGTTAATAACAATAAACTTAAATTTGCACTCTTGATATCCATCTTACTTCTGCATGTAATAATATATTTTTGTATTCAGAGTCCATGTCTTTACAAAGATTTGAAAATAAATGGCTGTTAAGGGCATGGCTTTTAATAAAGTTTATAATTCTGACAGCATCCTGAAGCACATCATTCAACTCCGTTGCTAATTTTTTTGCTGCAAGGATCTCTCAATGGACCAGGCAGTGTGTAAAAGTAATATGATTATTACCAGAAGCTTTAACAAATGATTTAAAACCAATATTTTTACAAGTCATTGTTTTTGCACCATCTGTGCATACTCCAATGCAATTTTTGCATTCTAAATCTTCAGTTTTTAAAAAATTGTCTACTTTATTATATATATCTTCTCCTCTTGTATGTTCTTCCAAAGAATGACAAAATAACAATTCTTCCTGAAAGTTTTTTTTTATAAATGTATCTGACATACACTAATAATTGTGGTATTTTTGGAATATCAGTTGTTTAGTCCAACTGAGTTGTAAATATTGGGCTTTCTTTAAATTTAGTAATAAGTTGCTCAAATTGGTCATTGCTAATTTCAGAAATTCTATTAGTGACAGTGCCATTTGACAAAGAAATTTTCCAAATTTCATCACTATATTTACTTCTGTGAAGTATTTTTACCATTTTAATAGGAGCAGGTAATGTAAAATCTTCTCCAATGGTGTATGGCTTTTTATTTTTAGCAATCAGATATGACACTTCACATGAAGTGAGTAAATATTTTTCATTAACAATTATAAATTTCTCAAAATATTGTTTTTCTTTATTTGAAGTTTTTAACAGTCATTCAAAATATTCTTTTGGTTTATTGGCATATGAAGGATGCTTGGATTCAAAATACCTTTTTAATTTTGATGGTTTCATACTCTCCATAGACAAAACATTATTGCAAATTAAACAAAGAGGTTGTTCATTATCATCACAGTTGTTGAAAATAAAGCCAAATTGGAGAAATGTCTCATCATATTTTCTTTTTTGCATCTTAGATGCCTCTTTCTGATTACAAGATCCTGCTTGAAGAGACTTTGTAGCATTTACATCTGTATCATTACCTTTGTTACTCAATTTCAGTCATTTATCCATGGATAAAAGTATTTTTAATCCTAAAATATAAATAAAATAACAGTACTTATTAGTTAGCAGAGACACCAAGTGGTAGCTGTTTTTTGTTTAATTATACGAAGCATATTTACTCCCATATATTCTATTTTTTTAATATCCCTGTATATTTTATTTTTTAATATTTAAAAAATATCAATAAATCAATTATAAATTACCTGTTAAGTTTAAAAAATAGTAATATGTTTTTACATGTTAATAAATAAATAACAATAAGTTTCAAATAAAAATAAATTTTTATAACTAATAGGATAAAATTTGAATAAAAAGTGAGATAAAAAGTATACAAGCATTTTTATATACAAAAAATAACATCTTTCATAATATTTATTCAAATAAATACTAACCTTAGTTGAGTAAAACAGTAAAATACAATATTGTATTGTTCTTGCAATGTGGATACTTTTTAAAATGAAACCGAAATAAATACCTTGACTGGAAATGCATTATATAATCACAGTGGCATCAACCTTATTCTCATTACTGTGGCATATACTTTGATGGCAAAATAATGTATATGCTGAAATTGAAATGTGACACCACTATTATAATACATTTAGTGTTATTTTTCAATATGAAAATATAATTTACAGCTCAACTTGGCCATCATTACGATTTTATAATTGCACTGTACAGAAAATGTAATATATTAAAGATAATGAAGATATTGCGACTAATATTTCTTTAAATTCATGTATCTGAATTAAATTTTTGTGACTGCAACTTTTTGCTTCATGATCTCATTTGGTATTGTAAGCCACAGTTTAACAAATGCTGATTTAGAATGTTCTGAAGGTATCACATGACTTAAAGATGGTTGTGTTAGTGTGCGAGTTGTCAAAGGTTAGAAAAAAAACATAGCTTGTTGATAAAATTTGATACATTGTAAAACTTGCAAATATTAAATCTAAAGATAATGTTTTAAAAAAATAAGTTAAATTTATTATTTTGTTCAAATATAATATTTTGCTTTAAAAATTAATATTTTTAGGGTCATTAAAATGTTTAAATTGTTTTAATAAAGATATTTAATTTTAGATGAAAATATTTAATATTTAAAGTATTGAATAATTTAATATAATATTTTGAAAAATGATGACTCATAGTTTTAAAACTTAATTTTAAAGATGAAAGTGATTTAGTTATGTAAATTAGCAAGTTTTTAAAATCAGAATTAACCAATGAAATCATTAGATTAGATCAGTATAAATGCAAAGGTTCAATCCAGTCTAGACAGTGAAGTACTGTGACAGTACAGTAAAAAAGTGTAGTGAAGTGTAAATAAGTGATTATTAATATTTTTTGTTTGCCTAATTGTTTAAAAGTATTATTTTTTTATAACCATTATTATTTTCTAATCTTAAAAGTTTTAGAAATAAAATTTAATAATTATTTTAAAATAATGACTGAGTAAACACAAAAGTTCACTATCAGAGGATTCTACTTAAAGCTTAATTTAAAGCTACAATGATTTTTATAGAATATGATAATAGTCAGTTAAATGTTGTGACAATGTACACTAAATGTGAAAAAGTATTCTACAACAAGTCCAGAGGAGACTTCATGTTATGTAAAGACTTTAAATGTTATATAACTAATATGTTTAGATTGAATGAACATTTACCTTTAATAACTCTGTCTTAATATAATAAAACTAATTTGTCAAGGAAAAGGAAATGAATATTTATAAAAAATCATTTTTATAATGCTATTAAGTTTGAGGAAAAAAAATTCTGCATTCAAGTTAAAAGCCAAATTAAAGATTTTTTATGATGTGCCAGAATATCTGCTTGTTATATGAATGCACATAACATACCTTATATTTAATTTATCTTTAATCTTAATTTCAATGAAGTTACATTTGAGAATGGTATATTTAAAAGAAATTGGAAAAAAATGACTGTAGAATGTTTTATGCTTTTGAAAGATTTGGAATAAAATCAATAAATAAACTCTATGTTTTGAAATAACTTTATTCTGAATAAATTAACTGTAGTATGTCTATTTAAAAGATTTTTATTATCAGTTAATTAGGGCTTGGATGATAAAGCTACCATGTTACTTAAAGAAAGTAACTAAAGAAAAGATATGCATTTTTTAAGAATGAAAATTTTAACTATTTTAAAAGAAAGAAATATCTGCCTTTAATTAATAAAATATGGATGTCTGCTGAAAAAATGTAATAGATGAATAAATATTATGTTATATAATATTCTACCAATATTTCGACTGATGAAAATGTAAAATATTATATGTAAGCTATAATTATCATGATACATTTGACATATATAGCTAATAGAATTAACATGCAATATGTACATAGAAAAATATCTCATTTCACATAAAATTGGATTTTAAATTATTGCATTATGAAAATATTGTGTGCCTGAATAGATGTTCAGGAAAAAGACTGAAATAAATATTTATCTTTCCAGGATGCTCAATAATTTTTCTAGATTTTGCAGGATTTAATTTTGGTATTTATATGTTTTATTAAATGGCATCAGGTGATGAGTGCAATTTTTATTCAGAACTTTCTATCCATAACTAGGCAAAGGAGGAAGATTTCTGAGGAGTTTCAAACTTACAAATAGAAGAGACTTTTTTTAACTTTTAAAATTTTTTCATTTTTTGGTTCAACATTAATATTTCAAAATAGTACTCTAAACTAATCTATTTTTTATAATGTATATTTTCAAAATTTAATCTTAAGATGGATTAGTTTTTTTTTATTAAGTTAAATAAAGAAAAATGGGTTCTCAGAAATTAATTTTCTGACAGGTAATTAATAATTATAATTTGTTTGAATGTATGGTCAAAGAAGTTAATTGCCATTTTATGATTTCAATAATTGTTGAGATCATAGGTAATCTTATTTATTATTTATATTGTATTGATTGATAATATTTTTGAATGATATATTTTAAAAATAATACTTTATATTATTATCATATTGCTTGAATATTGAGCAGTTGAATAAACTGTTGATATAATTATTACTGTATCTGTTTCATATATATATATATATATATATATATATATATATATATATATATATATATATATAATGCAAATGAATGCATTAAAATATCTAAGAGTATTTTGAAATATTTGTTTATCATAAATGCTTGAATATGCATACATTTTGTAACATTGATGAATTATTAATGTATTATCTTTATGAATGTTATCTATTGAGATACAGAGAAATATAGCAATATTGATCTCTAAATTATATAATATAACAACAAATGAATAAATATATAATATCAATGTATGTGTAATTCAAATCATTTGTGCTCAAAAAACTTTTTAAAACCATCTTGAAATGAATTTAGATCTTTGTTGTTTTACTAAGGTTGTTTGAAAATTATTTTGTAATGAGTCTTGTATATTTTACAATGTTAATAGAATTATTGAGTATGTGGAAGATCTAGGATGGTGGTCAGGAGAGTAATTATTATATGAAATCCTAGGTATTTAGGGATATATTTGAAAGGAGGTTGTGTGAGCTATATCGTCACACTTTAAATTTATTAAATATACAGGAAACAAAAAAAACTGTGTAATATTTTTTCATGGACAGTTGCATTACCTTATAGTCAATAAGAGCTAGAATAAAGTCATGACATGAATTTTAGGTGGCTGATAAATATAGCCGTATAATTTTTAGCATTGTATCGATGATGATATTTTCTTACTCATTCAAGTTATTACTGCTATTATTCTATATTCTATACTATAATCACTACTTCTCATCACAGGAATCACATCATAGAGAATATTTTTTATAAGCTGATAAAGTAATGACTAAACTGACAGAAGTTGGTAGTTTATGTGAAGGCAAGATGAGGTATAGAAATAACTTCTATCACAAATCAGATTGTGATATTTAGTGCTTGGTATAATACATCAAACAGTAGATGAATGATTAATATTCCCACAAATATAATATATATTAGAGATCATTAAATTCAAATAAATGCATATTTGAATAGGAATAAAAGTGATAATATTTAAAAATGATTTGAATGCTATGATGAATGCCAAATAAATAAAACAATACACACAAAAAATAAAATATCAAGCAATATAATTTATCTGTGCGTAAAGCACATTTATATATTTATTGATTTCAAATGCTAATGAAGTAAAGCCATAACCATTACAACAATTTATTAAAAAAATTAAATATTTAGAATTTTGTAAAATAATATAAAAAGAGTTAATAATACTATAACAAAATATAATTATGAATTAGTATGGAAAGCTATAAAAGTGAATAAAAGTCTCAAAAGTGTAAAATAACATCTTGGTATTGATAGGAAAGTCATTTCTTCAATAAAAAGAAAAGACAAAACTATAATTAAAAATAAATATGATATATTAAAATGTGTGGAAGAGGTTTATAAAGAAGTTTATAACAATAAAGAACAAAAAATATATAATCATTACATTTTTCTGAAGCATTTTAAATAAAAAAGTAAGATTTGTAATGAAATCTATGGGGAAAAAAGGCTCCAAATAATAATGGAGTTATAATCTATATTCTAAAAGAAGAAGGTGGAGAAATAGAAAAATTGTTGGAAAAATTATATAATAAATGTCTAAATGATAAAGATATGTCAGATGATTGGAAGAATAGACCTATCAATTTTATACAATTTTTTACAAGATAATTATGACTGACTTATAGCAAACTTGGATTTTAACCAACCAAAAGAACATGCCGGTTTAAAATTGGGTTTAGCATAATGGATAACATACAAATATTGAGAAAAGCTATAGAAAAGGCCAGTAAATATGATTTGTCATTGTGTTTTGGATTTGTAAATTATAAAAAGCAATTTGATTTTATAATTATTTCTTCAGTGATTAAAATATTGGATCGTAAAACTTTGCAGAATATCCCAAACCCCAAGCCAGTTTCTGCTACTGGCTTCCTCAGTGAGGTGCTAGGATATTCAAGCATTAGATTAAAAGTACCAGGACAAGCCCAGCACTTTACCTAATGGATAACTATTAAGTAGAAAATCTGAAATTTTCAGTCATCCATATGTCTTCCAATCCAACTATCTAACTTAAATAGCCATATGGGTCTGAATATACACTATAATATTTATTGCTAAAGCTATTAATATATGGTATATCTGAAATTAGTTTAGTTGAATTGTTGGAAGGGTGAGAAGATTGAAACCTATCCATTAAAGTTTATGGAATTGCTATCTTAATATGAGCTGTGCGCTGATTGTATATATGTGTAGGCAGGGCTTTTTTAAAATAAAAAAAGATGCCAGAACTCACTTCTTGTCAAGCTTTTTCTAAAGAAAATTATACTCAAATATCATTTAAAAGAAATTTAAAGCAGCTTTTCCAATGCTATGAAACAAATAAAAAAACTAAACAAAATTTATCATAATTTTTTTTATTTAGATGTGAAATCTAAAATCAAATAAACACATACAAATATACAACTGATAACTGTGATATACTAGAAGACTATTGGCTAATTACAATCTGATATAAGATACTACCCAGAACGATGGAAGTGCACAGATGGGATAGGACATTGTCATTCCCAGTACATGCGGTTAAACAAACTAATAACTAAATGTAAAATGAAATTGTAAAACTTTATATAATTGAATAAAAGTTTATGGTTATTTCCAAAGTTTTGTTCAATTCTCGTTTGACAAATTGTCTCGATTCATTTTCTTAGTCTCTATGGCTGAATGATGTTCTCTGTTTGAGATGATTTAGGAACATCAACTTGCATCAATATTTCCATATTTTCTGCAGTCAGTTTGGACTTTTTATTAATGGGACCGGGAGTCAAGAAGTAACTGGAAATGTTTTTCATTTTTAAACTTGGGATAAACTTTTACACTAAAAAAAATAAATAAAACATGTCAAATTTATGAAAAAAAAATTCCACACCTTGTCTATTGCTATGCAGGTGCATTCAATCACAAACAACAGACATTATGGACTGAAAATGCATTGCTATAATCAGTCTTTGACTACGAGTGACCAATGGGGATGTGGACCAGTCCATTTCTCAAGAAGTAACTGGTAAATGTTTTTTATTTTTAAACTTGGGATAAAATTTTACACTAAAAAATAAATAAAACACATCAAATTTATGTAAAAATAAAAAAATTAAATATTCCACACATTGTCAATTGCTGTGCAGATGCATTCAATCACAAACAACAGACGTTACTGGCTGCACATGCATCGCTGTGATCAGTCATTGAACATGAGTGATCAATGGAAATGTGGATGAGTCCACTTCTCACTACATGACAGCACCAATTTCGAATCCAATCATATTTCATCTGATTCATAAAACACCATATTTTTTTGTTTGTTTGAATTATATAAATATGGACTGTAATTATGTAGTGCGATACCGTTTTATCTAACTATGTTTGAAATATTAAAAATACACTAAAAAGGTTCCGGAATACCATTCCACTGTGTTATATGACAAAAAAAATCCCTGTGTAGGAGATTATGATCTGACCCAACTGATGAGTATTGGTTCTGTGAAAAATATGTGTATTGAAGATCATTTATCTTTCTCAAGTGTGTGTAGTCATGTGTATCGGTTGTTTGAAGTGGAGTGGAGGATTAATATAGACGGAAAATTTTAAACTCAAATTTCTCTATTTACTATAGTATTAGTATACTGAATGTATAGGTTAAAATAATATATAATATCTTCCATTCTCAAGTAACTCATAAAATAAGAAAAGAATCACTCTTAGAAATTTTAATCTGATTTTGGAAACATTTTGATTCTGCACAAAAATATATAAAATTTAACATCTAATTTTAAGCATTAAAAAATCCTAGATAAGTTAATGAAGGATTTGATTAGACTTTGGAAAAAAATTCTCATTTCAAGTAGATATATTAATAATTACAATGGTAAATAAAATATCTAAATTACAATTTTATAGAGATATATAAAGGAGACCTTTTATACTGGAATAATTATAACCGAAGTCGTATACATATATAAAAATATATGAAAGAAAAAAAAAATCTCAATTTTATACACACGATAATAACATTTTTCTTTTTTGTACAAATGCAAATTAATTTAATAAATTTTTTTCGAATTCTTTTCCCTTCCTTTCCTCCCTTTTTTTTTTTTTTTTAAATTAGATTAAAAAACAAATTTCAAAGCTTTTTTTTCCTCATCAGTTTTGCTGTATTTAAAAATAAAAATATATATAAAAAAGATGGCCACCTTTCTGGTGTTTCAAAAGCTATTAGTCTTTAATGTTATGCATGGGAATGAAATAAACCTTGTAACTTTCCACATTTATTGCAAGGTAGAAAAAGAGTAAAATGCAAAATGATTAATAGCTTAAAACTGCAAACAAACCCCCTTTTTTTATTTAAAATTTTTTTTTATTTCATCTCATTTAGAAACTGAAACAGTTCTTTATAATTTATAATATTTCTGAGAAAGAAAGAGAGAAAAGAATTTAATACACTGACATATTTTCTTTTATTCCATTCATAAATATTAATCTATTTATTCCACTGTTTATTTTTATATTATGCAAAAAGTGCCTAATGTTCGGAAAGATTTAAGATAAAAAAAGCAACTAGTAAGCAGTTATATGGACTTCGATCTTACAATCAAGAGAATACTATTGAGGATTCTGAAAATCTAACAAATAATGCCATTTTGGAGAAATGTTTATAGTACAATTACCAATTTACTTTTTATCTATTCTATTTTGTTTACATAAATGCATGTACAACATAAAACTAGAATTAAAACTAATAGATAAAAATATTATCACACACACACACATATATTATCAAACATCTTTTCATTTTTCATACTCCTCCCTAATCTATACTTTTCATCTTATTTGATACTTTATCCAACCCATTTTTATTGTAGTAATAATAAATCTTTAGCATTTTACGTTTAATTAGAGGGGATTTGAACCCAGGCCTTCTTCAGCTATCCCCTTCATATTATATAACCGATAAACAAGACCACATACATGTGAAAAAAAAAACTCCAATATACATATTTCGTACTGAACCAGCACTCATCAGTTAATTCAGATCATCATCCCCACACACATATATAATCAGAGCTCAGTTTATATTAAGATAGCAAATCTTCAAAGTTTAATAGACAGGCTTCAGTCTTGTCCACTCTTCAACTCTTATTACACCTAAAGTTCAGTATATACATTATAATTATATTCAAATATTTATATATTTATTTATTTTAGTTCTTTTTAAATAATTAAAACTTTATATCTCATAATCTCCCTTTATATTTATTAATTGACTATGATCAATTATATAAATTATCACTTTATAAGCTAAACATTTACAAGATTTTTTTTGAAATTTTAATTTTGCTGATTTATTGTTTATATTATAGTTTGAACTATATATCTTGTAATTTTTTAATGTGTATATTAGTGGGATATAATCATTAAAGTATTTTCTTTTGTAAAATACTTTTAGTTATATACATTTAATTTTATGTAATTTATGACATTTTATTTACTGAATAGTTCATGAAAAAATGGTTATCACCACTACAATTAAAATTTTAATCATTTCCTGAATTAATAATAGAATTAAAAATTGTTTTTATATTAATGTTTTTATTGATTATGCACTAAAATGAAATAAATTAATTGTTTCTTTAACCACAATTGAAGTTTTTAAATTTAACTTGAAATAAAAGCATGGAGTGGGGTGAGGGTCAAAAAATTAATTAAGTCAATCTCTTTGTTATAAAAAAATAAGGTTTGACTTAATTAATTTCTGGAACCACCACCCCATGCTTTTATTTCAAGTTAAATCTAAAAATTCCATTTGTGATTGAAGAAACAATTACTTTATTTCTTTTTAGTGCACAATTGAAAAAAGTATTTAATATAAAAATAATTTTTATTTGTATTATTTTTTAAGTTTTTAGTATTGACACAGTAAATAAAAATGTAAAATTATATAGTACTTTAAATTGACTGGACACTTATAAAAGATATATATATATATGGAATCTTATAATTAAATATTAATAAATACAGAAATCAAAAATTTTGAAAAGTACAAAAAATATAATCTCACTTAGGAATGCTTTCGACTATCTTCATAGTCTTTGTCAACTAATATTTTGAAAGGTTAAACTTCCCATAATTCCATAATCTTAATGTTTGCTGCCTGCTTATTGATTAAGAGCTACTTGTATTTATATATTAGCACAGCTTCCTTTATTTTCCTTTTCAATTTGCAATATTTTTACATTATTATAATTGAAATTAAAACCATATATAAGTGATTTATTATGGTCGTAAAAAATGTAAACTGATGCATTATTATTATCCTTATAATTTTGTTTCATATTTTGAACCCTTTTTAATAAAAGCAAGTGCTCTTTAGTTTTTTTTCTCCAATGTACATCTCAATTCCCCTATGTATCCGCTATCACACCTACATATCCATTCATAAATGATGCAATTTTTAATTATAAATGATGTTTTATCTTTAGAGTTATTTATTAATTTATTTTTAATGTAGGAGGTGCATAAAATGCAATGTCGCATATACCTTTATAAATTTTCCTTATGAAATTTGCTTGTTGGTTTGAAATATATGGTATTGATATCAAAATTTTTTTATTAGTAGAAAAATCAATCTTATTATTAGTATTTTTATTTTTATATTTTGTATTAAAATTTTTAATAGTATTATAAATATGATTGTAATTGTAGCCAACATTTAACAATTCATTAGAATTCATTTGTATATCTTTTCTGAATATACACTCATCACTGATCTACTTGTTTTTTTATTTATCTAATTTACTTATGTTCTGTTTTGTCAGTTTCAATAAACATCTCTTCCTATATATTTCAATGAATATATGTTAGCTCCATATTTTCTATTATTATGCATTTGAATCTCAACTTTATAAATAAACAAGATAGAAAAGTTTTTTTGAAATATATATTAGTTTTTGTAGTATTTATATTAAAAATATTCTATCAAGCTTAATTTTATGATTAATTTTACGTATTTTACTTTCATATATATATTTATAATTTGACCAATACTTATCAACAATTGATATTTTTTTCCAATTTATCAGTCTCAGTTTTTTTCTGAAAACTCACTGAGTATTCCGATAATCTTTTATTATTTATTGTTAGTAAGCTTTTTTGTCGTAATTTTCTTCTGATAGCTTTTGTAATACTTTTTGCAGCTATGAAGTATTATTTATGAAACAATCACATTAATTAGATGTCACATAAATTCCCTGACAATGCTGTGAAATATCTTTGAAATGTAGTCAAGTGTTGGTGGCCTAGTGGTTAGTATAGCTGTCTTCCAAGCAGCTGTCCCGGGTTTGCTTCCCGGTCAAAGCACTTGACATATAAAAAAAATAAATCTTTGAAATGTAAACTTTATTACTGCAATTCTCATGTTTTGATAAATTATTCTTAAGTTTATAATATTCTGGGTTTATGCCATAATATCTTGTATCTTTATATTGTTTCAATTTTAAAATTTATTGTTTTTTTCTAATTTCATAAAATCTAGCATTGTGGCATTTACCAGTCAGTTCTTTTAATTAATATAATTTTATTTCATATAAAACTGTTGACCATTATTTAAAAATAAGTCTTCATTAAAAGACGATCTAATTCTAATTAATATATTATTTGTCTATATTTTGTTTTTGTTTTTTGCAAAAAGTAGTCAATATTAAAGTAGTTAAGTATTGACAAACAGTGATTATTTCTATTCTTTTTAACTGGAAGTAATATAACAAACATGATTAATCAAGAATTTCTTTTGAGAAAAGATTCTGTCTTTTTTCAGTCTAATAACTTTATAATAACAACTATACAAAATGCATGTTTCAAACACATTCATACACACACACACATATATATATTGAATTAAATATTTTCATAGATATTTAATTTAAACAAAAAATAGAAATAAAGAGATTACATGGGGAGATAACTTTATCTTTTGATGTTGCCAGAAACCCATTGTAATAGTATAAAATAAAAATAAGTCAATAGATCAAATGAATTAATTTGCTTAACGTGCTAGATGCCAAAAATGTAATAGAATAAATAATTAGCTTAACTAGATAGTAATTAACAAAACATTAAGTTAACTGTTGTTAATCATTTAGTCACTGTAATGGCAAAATATAATGATGGATGACTATTCTTAGACTGATTATTATCATGACACATAATAGGGCACCAAAATGTAATAATATAAATAAATAAATATTAATTAAACCTCGCCTTCATGAGTACCAAATGTAATAATATTTATCTTCGATAAAAAGTACTATTTAGACTCTACTTGAAGTGCCAAATATAATGTTAAAAAAATAAATGAAACATGAAAAATGTTTATTAAATATTCTAACTAGCTAATAATATAATATATAAATAATAAAAAAATATATAGAGACTTTCAAAGTTTGTATTAATGTCGAGTGCAATAATTTAATTACCAAAGATCATGGAGAACCAATTTAATTAATAAAAAAATCATTACTATACACAATAATAACAATAAAAAATATTAAATAGCAAATAAAATATTCCTTGTTGAGTAATTTAATTCTGAATTAATTACCATTTATCTCTTATTTGTTTTACTTTATAAATTATGAATGATACATTAAAAAAGCCAAAAAAGAAAAAAAAATTATACTAGCGTAAATATTGCCAAATAAATACATAAAAATATATTTTCAAAATTGAATGAGTATGTTTAATTTGTTTACTATTTTCTTTTCATCGTAAGCATAAGCTTATTAATTTACAAACATAAAATATCATAATATAAGCATTTATTAAATATATAGTTTTATTAATGCGCCTTCTAAAAAAAATAAAAAATATAAAAAAATATACTACTGCTTTTGTAATCACAAAATTTGTCTGCCAAATTATAACTCCATGGAAATAATATTTATTATATACCAAACTATTATGATTTATTCATATATTTTATATAAATACAAACAAAAATAATAACTTACATTCAAAATCTTTTAGAGATTCTGCTGAAAATCCTATATGTCCTATAATATGTAGATAGATATTGTATTTAAATCCAGATATATTTTAACTTAATGGTGTTCCAAAAACTTATCTACTTTGACATTTTTATTTTTAAACAAAGTATCCTGTAATTAAAATTTAGTTAACATAAACAGTAGTTGTCAATTTTTTTATATATTCCATGAATTATATCAAAGCACTTAAATGTAATATTTAAAACAATGATAATTTTTATGTAATGCTATTATTTAGTATTCTAAAAAGATATGAAATTTTTTAATCAAATGTTTATGATTTCAACTCATCATATTCATAATTAAGACTTCAAATAAAATTATTAACATACATAATGCATAAACTTTTATATAATTTAATTATGAAGAGAAAATTTGAGATAGCTTCCAAACTAAGATCAGGGGCTTAAATAGTTTCCTTCCAATGAAGTTATACTTATGTCATTATCATAAATATTGTTTCTATGGCATTGACAACTTTAATTCAAGTTCTTTTCTAAGATATGTGCTATTAAGAGTCAAATTTATTTATATATCCATTCAACTAAAGTACTTATGAATACATTAGTGTTCTGTGATATTAACACATTTTTTAAACCTTTATAAAAATAAATATTATAATATATTTTAAAATAAAAAAATATAAATTTGCAAATAAATACATTTTTAAAATCATATTTTCAATAAAATACCATTCCTTTTTATTCAACAATTTATATTGTGATTGATATATATTTTAAAGGTATGTATAGTTACCAAGGAATGGTGGAAAGGAAGATTTCAGTGTATCCCATAAATTGCAATTTCCAAATTTTAATTATAATTTATAAAGAAATCAATAATTTAAATTGTAACAGCATAAAACTGGAATGAAAGACAGTGAATAATAAGTTAGTTCTCTCAATCCTAAACCTCTGGATCATCATTAAAGAAAATAGCCTTTTTACTTACATAATAAATAAATAGAGAACAGGAAACTTTCTCAATTATAGGTCCAAATTTATTAAAAGTTAGTATAATAATGGGTTAGCTTTTGAAAACACATCTTATGATTACATAAACTAAATTCATAACATCAACAAAAGAATATATTCAACTTTACACCCTCTCATTACTTAAATAACCTAATCTCATGGTTTAGTATAGCTCATGAGTCTTGATTACTTGCCAAAATATAAAATAGAAACAAAGGGAATATTTTGCTGAATCTAATTTATATTTGCAAATGACTAATTATAAATAATTTATGAGTGTTTCAAAAATTCTTAATGTTAAACAATGTAGCAACTTGTTAGTGTTTATGCAAGCAATCATTAACATATTTAAATGTACTCAGGGTAAAAAAAATATATTAACATCAAGTATTAATCCCAAAACCACTTTAAGTGGAACAAATAGTATATCTTGTATTATGGTTTATATTTAGTCTACTTTTAAAATGGCAATAGTGATAATCGAACAATAAGATACAAAATCTATTTCTTGTATATGTTTTCACTTGATTTCAATATCATTCATGTTCATAATATTTGTTAACAATATATATTGAGTGATGTTTGTATCTGAGTGAGGATTACTCACTCTTTAACATAAAGAAACTGCAATAATAAATAAATAATAATAATTTTATTAAAATAGTGTGGTTTCAAATCATAGAAATGTTCTTCAAGGTAACATCACATTAATTTTCCAATCAAAAAATATTAACATCCTCCTTATACTGTGCTAAATATGGATACACCTTTTTTGAAACTATACCTTATTAGATTAATCCTTTACAAGAAGTCTTCATTTTTGGCCTAAAAAATTAATATATTCCACTATGCCACAGCTAATTCTGAGAATTTAATAAGACTTTATCACTAAACTATACTATTCCTAGACTTTCATGAATAAAAAAAGGGAGTTACTAGTCTCACATATGAAAAAACATTCACATATGATATATATAATATTGATATAATGGTATAATTTTCAACACATCTTATAATGAAACTATAAACTATTTACTAAAAGCAAATTAAATAAATGTTAGCAATAATAACCTTATATAAATATATACATATAAATGATTACCATAAAAACAAATGATAATAAATTTAATATAAAATGTTCATTGAGTGGAATATATATAATACATATGAATTAAAATAACACCAACAAATAATAATAATAATAATAATAGCAGTAGTAGTAGCAGTAGCAGGAGGAGTAGGAAGAGCAGGAGGAGCAGTAGTAGCAATATTATTATTATTATGATTATTATTATTAGTAGCAGCAGCAATAATAGTAGTAGTAGTAGTAGTAGTAGTAGTAGTAGTAGTAGTAATAATAATAATAATAATAATAATAATAATAATAATAATAATATCAATAATAATAATAATAATAATAATAATAATAATAATAATAATAATAATAATAATAATAATAATAATAATAATAATAATAATAATAATAATAATAATAATAATAATAATAATAATAATAATAATAATAATAATAATAATAATAATAATAATAATAATAATAATAATAATACATACCTAATGTCTTGTTATTAATTTTGATTAATCAAAATTAAAAAACATAGGGTACACTTTAATTAAAAAAGATCAGATCAATTGCCATTTATTCTCTTTTAAAAATCAACAGTTACATGAAGAGTTTTATCCTTGCATAGATTGAATCAATATGTCAGATGACCTTTATTGATGAACATGTGAATTATGAAACCATTTGAAGGTTGACTTTCTCAAAGTATCTTTTTATCCTGGTTAGATTGAGGCAGACCAATGGATGGCAATTATTTCAGATGATTTTAGATAATCCTTAAGTTGATTTCCAGGATAGAAGTAGCTATTCATTTTCCTAGTGATTTCTCTTCAAAGGCATGCCTGTTGATGATTTCTCTTTCTGCCTACAGATGGTAATTATGAGGAACGATTAAGCAGGGGGAAATCAAATTTCCCCAGATCACAACTTTCCTTCTACGCTGTTATTTTTTTATGGAATTGGGCCAAATAAGTTTTGCAATTATGTCAGTTAAAAGAAAAAATGAATAAATTGATGGCAGAAAAATTTGTTATTTTTCTTCTAATTGCAATTGTTAATAATAGTCCTCTTCATTACTATGGCATCTAACTAGCACTTTCATGAGCCACTTGCTTTAACTCTATCATTAGCATAACTGTTGATGTTCAAAAAAAATCTTTTTACAATGGTTAATATATATATATATATATATATATGTATATATATATATATATATATATATATGTTCTACATGCACATAATTCTAGTTTATTATATATAAATAAGCAAATAAATCTATGATGTAAGCACATTTTAATATTTTTAGGTTTTACTAGTGATTCATATAATTTCCTTATCCATTCAGAATAATATCTCCATCATTACTAAATTCCAGAATAATGATTCATATATACCATAAAAGGTGAATAAAAATAAATAAATAATAAATTAAATGAAGTAAACAATTTTTGCAACATTTTCTTGCAAGCTTAAAAAAAATCATGATATTTTTCAAATTGTCAAATCGATAAGCAATATATATATATTGAAACAGTAAGGTCTGCTTTGCAGATCTTTGTTTCACCTTTTCTCACCTATTTCCTACCCTCATACCTTAGTTTGAACCCCAATATATCGTAGTGTCTGGAATACACTTATATACCGAAAATCCCGCCTAATTTTAAACCACGAGTACAATGCTCGTATTATATATAAGTATAACTCATGCCCAAATAAATAAAATATTATGGATTATGTATATGTTCACATAATTTAGATTTATTTAAAAGTAGGTTATATAGGTCATAATTGCGCACACACTATGATATGCATTTTAAAACATATCAAACTTATAAATCGTTAATTAAAGTTATTTTGTTTGAATCTATTTACAAAAATATATTAAAGTCGTAATATATTTTTGATTTAAAATAAAATTCATATTCATTTAATAAATAGATTCAAATATTGCAATTTAAAAAGTAAAATAATTTTCTTTTAATTTAATAAAAGTCATTCCAAATATTTCTGTTAAAATAAATGAGGGACAATAGTTTAATTATTTAATGTTATAGAAGTTTATCTAAAAATACAGCAGATGTCCACTTAAGGTTTTCTTTAATTAGTAAAAGAAATTTTTAATTAAATCTAGTTTGTAATTCGAATGTCGACAAGGAAATTAACAATAGAAATTAAAATTTTGTTAAATTTTTTTAGACATTCGGATGGGTTTAATTACAGCTGATAAGTCTGATATATTTTTGTAACGCTCCAGGGCAGTTCTATTGTTCAATTCCACTATAAAAGGAAGGGTTTTCTTCTGTTCTCCATTCTGGTCATTTGCTGATGAAATGTTTCTAACCAAAATTATTCTGGTGTTTTTAATGAAATGATTCTAGTCATTTTCTATTGAAAATATTCTAGTAAAATATTCTTCAAAATATATTTTCCTGAGATTTTAGCTACATGCCTGCGAACTTATATTTGAAGCCGAGTTTTTGTCTCCAAATTAATTGACCATGTTTACCACACCTATTGCTAACCGTGACATGACTGAGTAGAACCGGCAAGAAGGCTATTTCCCTTTGGGAATGGCCAGCTGCTGCTCTAGACCATCGGAAGCTATCACATAAGGAACCCTGGAACTGCTGCTGCTGCCAAAAATATGAACAATTCCAGATTTTGCTGCTGAATTATAAAACCTGCTGAACATCAATCTACCTGCAAATGCTTCTCCAGAGGTAACCCCAAATTAACCCAAGAGCTCTTGTGATTCCTAACTAATATGCTATAGCTATTTTAAATTGTTTTTCTTTTATGTCACATAACTTCATTATGTATTCTTTTAACGCGTTCTAATATAATCAATAGTTTTGCTCTCTATCCTTGGGTTAATATTTTCGATTTATTAAGCTTTTTTTATTTTATTATGATAATGTGCCAGAATCGTCTTTGACCGAGTGAATTATTCCCTTTGTTGAAAGTAAGATGCCGCTATTAAGGCATATTTTAAATTTATAATAATTCCCAATTTTATTATCCTGCAAATCACTCGTTTGAGGGCAATTCTAATCTTCTTTAATATATATAATAATCACATAGTTTAAAATCTACATGTTATTGATTTTAACCTAATATGAGAGTATGTGCGAGGCCAATGATTTAAATGTGTCCCCAAATGCATGATTGCATAAATAAACCTATGCTTTCTTTTTAAACCGGCAAGCATGCATTTTCCTATTTTTAAATACTGTGTTCTACTTTAATTACGAAGTTCATCATTGACGTCGAGAATGTGCTGACCCTTTTAAATGAATTTCTGGGAATTTGATTGGGCATTTCTCTTAATCCAAGTAAAACCCATTTAGTATGTTTTATATACATTAGTCTAGTATTGCTGGTAAATGAATTGGTTGTTAAGACTGCTTTGTTTTGCTTTCCAAGGATTTTACATGGCCAAGTCTGTTCTCTCTTTGCTTCCTGCAGTTCCCAGGCAGAGTGTGTACTCAAATGTTACATCTGGGAATTAAACGCAGTCATCACCCAATCATTAAGTTTTGGCTGTTCATGACAACACTTTCCTATGGGTTAATGGCGAACTGCCCTCCGTAGTCATTCCAAATATTCACTATTGTTTTATTTATATATTTATTTTTACAAAGCATCCATGACTTAAATGTATCGCACCCTCCATCCTTTAATAAATTCATTACTAGCAATACTGACCTCCCATCTGCTTTAATTATTATCAAATAAATGCCTTGATCACATCCCCACTTTATTACTTAGTAAGCTTTTGTCCGTGCTATTCTCGAAATCAATAAATATTTTATAACACTTAATTTTCAAGTATTTTATTAAACTTTTATAATTACTCAAAGCATCTTGCAAATGTTCCCATCTCTTTAAGGACCTTATCATAATACTATTAGCCCAAGGGATAGAATATATAGTTTTGCTTTAAAACCTTTTTGTTATTTATTGGAATGTAATGCCAACAATTATTTAATACGTCTGTGTCTCATATAAGCAGACAGTGGCATTATATATATATTTCTATATACATAAATTTTTGAAATCATTTAAAACTAATTTGGATCTTTTATTTTATTGATTCCTATCACTGTCTCGGTCTATATATCTATTTTCTGCATTTCTTTTGTACATCCATAGACATTAATTAGCAACCCAAACTTATCCTAGTATAGAGTCTTTTTGTTTCTCCCTGACCACCAGGCACCGGTAAAAGGTTATACTAGTAGTAGAATCAGATGTGTTATCACGTAGGTGACGCTGTGAAATTTGGACTTTAGATTTGAACTTAGTATATCTAGAAGGCAACCCCTCCTAGAATGTTCAGTTTCATGTGTGAGGTTTGAATTCTGCAGTGTGTTAGCAAGATAGACGATTCTGACTGTTACAATATATATATATATATATATATATATATGTCTCACAATAGTAAAACATCATTACCCTTCACTAATAAACAATTCAAATTTTATATAATAGAAAAAAGGAATCTCTTTCCCTCTAAATTATATATACACCTGGGTCTCTTTTTACGCGGGTTTATTTAACATGATTTTGAAGTTACGCGATTCGTGTTTCACTGGAAGTCAACCTCCGATAATGCGCTATTACTTTAAATAATAAATTTTGCGCACTTACATTATATTGAAAGTAATAGCAGATTATTGGAATTCTACTTTCATCTTAGTAATTTCAATATTTCCAGTGCTTTATAATAGTAAGATTTTATGCAACAATGAAATTAAAATCATGATTTCCACATTTTATGTATACACACATTAAATTTTACAAGATTATAATGTAAATTTGTTCAAACATTGCGCATGTTAATTTTGCATTTTAAATCACATTCTGTTTTTGCTTTTTAAAAAAGAACATAATCAATTATTAATCATTTAGTGTCCACAAGTTTATTTTTAAAAGGTCAGTAATAGCAGTGGGCACAATTAAAAATTAAAATCTGATTTTTAATTGTAATTAACAATTTAAAAGTTACTTACGGGCAACTTGAAATTAATGTGATGTAAAACGAAATTTTATTTTTAAACGGAATTGAAAATTAAAGACAAAACTAAGAATTTAATTTTTTAGTTGCTAGTTTTAATTAAATTTTTCCCAGCAGTGGTGAATAAATGTCTTTTTATTATCATAAGTCTAAGTACATAAACAATTAATAAAATCATCGTCATCATCAACAGAAAACCATTAGCACAACATGAGAGTGAACTTTGCACTAGTTGTATTTCCTCTTGTGAGAATAATTGCTGAGATATTCTTGACTTTATTTAAGGAGAAGCCAAATACATCGCATCACATCACATGAGAATCTGATTTTTTACTAGTTTGCAAACGAATGTGTTTTTGGGCAAATAGCGATAATAATTAAAATGTGTATAAAAAAATGTAAATTACTGCAATTATGCATAAAAATATATTATTTTGAATAAAATTAACTATTATAGTTAAAAAAAGTTTGTCTTGTATCAATTTTTTTCAAATTTGAAATTTTTTATTAGTCATATTTTATTTCCTTATTTTTTTTTGCATGAATTTTAAAGTAATTTTATGTTGGTGCTTTGCTTTTATGCAAATTTTGAAAAATCACAGACCGCACCCCCCCTTTTTCAATGTAAGTCATGTCTATTTTTGCGTGATTTCGTTTGCGCGTGTTTTCTGAGGAACCTATCTATCGCGTAAAATGAGACCAAGGTGTATATATATATCTTCTAGATATGTGAAAATAAATTATATATATATGTCTTTTTTTTTTGAAAAAAAATATTGGTAGTAAGGATGAATTTTTCCAACATTTACAAATTTCTCCCTTTAAGGAAAAAAAAATAAAAAAATAAAATATATATATATATCTATATATATATATTCTTCTTGCTAATAGTTGGAGGCCACAACACAACTTCTCAATATAATAATAATAGGAATCTCTCAAGTTAAACATACATACATTTTTCATTTAACCTGTTATGGGTGATTTTTCCTGTTTAACTAAATTAATTTCAATAACAATGGTAACAAAACAAAAATTTTTTTTTTTTGAAAAACAGTGTGTGACACTAACTGGCACACAGTGCAAAGCTGCAATCCTCTTGTGAGGGAAACAAATCAATACTTAGGACAATGCTTAATTATCATTATAGTTACATTAGTATCTCTTCAAATCTCTTGACATGGTCAAAATAGAATTCATGATGATACAAAGATTGATGGGGGACAGGTTTCACTCAAAGCAATGATAGTATATTGGCCTGAATCTCTGTGAATTGTAAGTCCCTTTAAGCCCATCGATGTACCAATCATATAGGTATTCTTTCCAACCTTTTCCTCAATCTTGAAGGGTTCCTCATAGATAGTGAAAAACTTTTGTATTGATGTTCATGCAGGTGTCTAACATTGAGGTATGAATCAACACTAAATCTCTAACTTTAAACTGACTGGGATATTGTGTTTCCTGTAAACTCCATTTCACCCATCCTTGACATATTTTCCTCACCATCATGAGTTAAACTCCTCTGAATAGTAGATAAAAGAAGTTTTGATTAATATTGGATACTCAAGTCAAACGTGGCGATGCACTGGGATGAAACTGGTGAATTCATTCTTAGCTGTATTGATATACATCAAAACTCACCTTAGTTAATTCACCCAACCACGATGATTTCCTTCAAGATAAATCCTGCATAATCAGCTCAACACCCTCACACCCTTTTACAAGGGTTGGATTGAGGATTATGGATGAATATTAAAATATGTTTAACAATTTGAGCCTTCAACCAATCTTTCCATTCTGATGATAGAAATGAAGTAGCATGATCAGTAAGAATGGATTCTGGTTTTCTGATTGATAAAAAATTTTCAAACCTTTATAACATTCCAAGCAGCTGCTTTTCATACCAGGTAGGTGGAAACATACTTTGAAAATAAATCATAGGTGACCAACATGAATTTTGAATGTACAATATGACAGTAAGGGTCTGTAAAAATTGATATCTAAATTCTCATTGGGTTTCTTTGTCAGAATAAGTTGCCACTTTCGTGCATAGGATTTATTAAAAAATTTGCTTTTCAAACATACTTTGTGTGGTTGGATTCTATTCAGTATGGATGCATATATCCTAGGCCAGTCAAACAGTGCAAACTAAGTGCTCCACTTTTTGGACCATAATGTCCATACATACAGTATGTCCATAATTAATCTTTTCACCAGACAAGAGGATATAATGATTCACCATGATTCATTGTTACTAACATAAATCTTATGCATAAGCAAGCCATCTGGCAATCTATAGCATAATAAATTTCCAGCACTGGCCAATTTAGTAGTTCCTACAGCTCTTGAATCATCAGTAAAGCAAAAAATTATATCCCTCAATTTGGGATTTCTGTGATTGTAGATTTACTAAATTTTTCAAATCCTTTTCAACAGAATCATTTACTCCTAATGTGATTGCAATGAAAAACATATTTTCCATGTTTACAGATTAATATGAATTGGTTGCTTGATCAGATTTCTGCTAAGAATGTTAGAAATGTTATTCTTTCCTTGATAATATTGAACAACAATTAAACAGCAACTAAAAGAGGCTTTATCTCACCAAGTTATCATTGTTCAAATATCCACAATTAAGAAACTCTAGACTTTAGGATCTGTTATCACTATGATCCACTACCCTAACAAAAACTGCTTCAATTTAGAAAAGTCCCACATAACTGGTAGTGCTTCCTTTTTAGTAACAGAGTAATGCAGTTTAGCACCCTTCAATCAAAGACCAAAAAGATACAGTATCTGAGGCTTCTTATCTTAATCTAACTGGAACAATACAACTCTGTGAGTTCATAGCTGCTATCAGTTTGCTTAGAGAATGGCTTCTCAAAGTCAGGATAATGTGAAATTACATGACCCAGGAATTTAGATTTTGCAAGATTCAACTTGTTTTGATGGATCAGCAACCATTTCTGCTTGATCTCTTTTTTAAACAACTGAGACTAAGCAAAGTTCTTATAAAAATGTTTGTAAAAATTACATAATCCAAAAAATGTGCATAGCTGCTTATTTTCTGGGTCCAGAAAGTTTTGAACAGCAGCAATTTTATCTGGATGGAGATTAATTTTTTCGACTCTTACAAGATACCCCAAGAAAACTATTTCTTCCATAGCTATCATGCACTTTTTCAACTTTATGTTAAGGTGCTTGACATCACATTCCTGGAGGAAGAATTTAAGATGTTGCAGGTTATCAGATAGATCTCTTGATACAATGATGATATCAACCACATACATGACAAGCAGATTTTCACCTCATCACTCAGGATCCAATTGAGACAATGGATTAAGATTTCCCCACTATTAATTAACAGAAAGGGTATCCCTTGATAAACATATGATTAACCTCCATATTTGAAAGTGGTGAAATTTTTGTCTTGCATGTGGAGGTAAACTTTCAGTTTAGAGTTTGATCCATGGTGGTAAATATTTTCTTCGGCTTAAATTTAAACAATAGTTCATGCATGACAGATGGTAAATCATGTTCCAGAATTATCCTGTGATTCAGAAATTGTGCATTAAGGCAGATGCAAGCTGATTCATCCTTTTCCTTAATGATAACCAATAGATTGTTAAATGCTGATGCAGACTTTCATATGATATCTTTTTACATCACTAAACTGATCTGTTTGTTGATATCACTTTTATACTGGTAGGATATAAGGTATGATTTGCATTGAAATGGATCTGAATTGTTCAAGTGTATCCGATGAAAGTATTTTTTAATAACCCAGGCTGCTTCAAAAACACACCTTTATGTTGACACAACAATCAATACAGAGCATCTTTCCTTTCTATATCCAAATCAGTTGATTCATCTAATTTCAACTTGATATCTAGCTCAGTTGCAGTTATTGCCACACAACTCAGGTCTAATGATTGATGAAGAATGTAATGTCCAAATTTAATTATTTCTTCTTAGCATATCGTCTGCTTTTCAACATAAACTATAACACAATTATGTCTGTCATTTTTATGGACCCCAAAATTATTTTATGTATTAAACCTGTTATAATCAAAAACATGTTCCACAGTAAGAGTTCAATTGGACTTGAAGCCATATTTGCCATAGAATCAATCTGGCTTTACAGCCATTAGAAACATAATCTGAAAAGATTGCTGGAATGGTAAAGAAGGAATGGAAGGATTGGCTCTCTGAAGCCTTTGAAGCAATTCATTTGAGATAAACACCTGCCTGCCTGTGTTTATTAAAGCCATTATTTCAATTTCTTCAACTAAAATAATAACTTTTGGACAACTTCTAACAGTAGCTGGTCATCTGAGTCTTCAGATTCAAAATCATCCAAGTCAAATCCTAAATAATTTAATGCAGAAATTAGATTATCCCTTGCCAAATTAGTCATAGGTACCCACAGTGATAAACATTGCCACAAGGTCCCACCTAGTTTAATGAATAGACTTTATACCTGACCACCAGAGTTTTGACTACTGTGCTAGTCTTACTATTGTAAGAATAACCCTCATGTCAAGGTTCCACACCTTGACCATATCTCTGATGTTCCATATGGTCACCATTATTTCTAAAGGATGCATGTCTTCTCAACTGGTGACTATTATAAGTGTTTCCTTGACTATGTCTTGAATACTGATCCTTAGACCTGTGATGATAAAGTGAATAATTGCGACCATCTCTTCTTGATTTGGATGCTTCATCATATACATTCTCCCTAGTTTCCAGCATTCCCAAAATATCTGCCACTTCTTTGACAGTAAGTAGATTGGCAGCTATTTATATCTGCTTGATATTATGAGGCAATTTTGTCCTGAAATGTGCATGCTTTGGGTTTCAGGTAATGAGTAAGTGATCAGAGTTTAGAACTTGGAAACTTTTGCTTAAAATTGAGTATAGTTTTCCTTGTGGCAGTTATATTTCTTATGGGACAATTGGTGGTGTATTCTCAAAAACAGTACAATATGGCTTGATAGTGATCACTGCCATAAGTTTGAGTCTCTCAAACAATGACCATCACAATTCTTTTACCAAAGCAGAAAGGTGATCGTATGCAATTGCCAATTTTTTTTTCTAAGTGTATAATTAAGATTAATAACTCCACCAATGAATCTAGTACTCCATAGGGTTATTGTTAGCTTTACACTGATGAATGTAGAAGAGTTAGAATTTATATGAAAACCGATATTTCCTTGGGATAGCCTCACATAATTACTTTCATTAGAATTAACTAAAACCTCCTTATTGCGGGGTTGGTTTAATCTACAATTAGGTCTTCCTCATTTTCTGAATTTACAGAAGTTCCATTGTGGTCAGAGCAACCTTTGGGGTCAGGAGCATGTCCATTAATTGGATCTACTTCCAATCTAAATTCCTGCATATGCCTTTCTAAATTTGTGGTGTGATCATGTTTTATTTGCACTACCGAGTTTATCTCTTCATATACTCATAACATCTTTTTGCATCTCATACTTACACTTTTCAATAATGTGAGTTTCATCATGTTTTACATACTCACTAATCTGTTCAAATTTCAAATGGAACATCTTTCAACTTGATGCCTATTTCCTGAAAATGACTGGAGACTGTGCTAATGACAATATCCATCCTTTCATACATTTTGTTCCCTTTATCATCATTAGCCTGTTTGATTACTTCCTTACAGTACATTTTATTAAGCTGAAAAAGTTCTTCCTTTTGGAAGTCAACAGCAATTTTAATTTTAGCCTTCATCTTAACATGTGCAGTCTGAAAAGAGCATTCCATCTCATACTTAAAAGTTTGAAATTCATCCCATACAGCCTCAAAGATTTGCTTCAGCAAATTTCAGAACTCCTCTTTATTCTTCAAATTTCATCAATATCTTTTGTTTCATCCTTCATTTCCTCCTTAGATTCATCAAAATTATCCTTCAGTTCTAGATTTTTTTCTATGGCTATCATTTCTACCTTTAAATCCCTTGTGTTAGCATCTAACCTAGCCTCCAGAATCTAAAATTATTTTAACAATAGTCATACTTGACATCCATCATAGCAGAATTAGCATCTATCTTGGTATTCAATTTGGGTTTTAATTCAGCAAAACTAGTGTCTAATTTGGGAGAATTAATATTTATTTTGGCATTCACTGACTTCAACTCAGCAGAGTTGGTCTTCAACTCATTTTTTCATCATATTCATCAGGTCAAGCAAACTAATGCTAGGCCCACCCAACATTTCATTAATATTATGCATACAGCTTATGCTATAATTAATTAGTCTATGACAAGTCTAGATATTTAAATACATATAGCAATAAATAAAAAAAAACATATATTTTGAACTATACTTACATACTACTTGAGGCTTGTCGCTTCCTACCTATAAAAAAAAATCATCATACAGAGCATACATAAAATAGAGAAGGTAGACAATTGTATTTGTCCTAAAGATTAAATGCTTTACTTAGCTAATGTCATATTCTTCTTTATGTTTTTAAAACATTGTCCAAATATCACTGGTATTGACATGTGTCAAAAATTTTTTTTTACTTTATCGACACTTGAAATCATGTGAATCACTTATTGGGTCATAAAAAATATAATAATACATTCAAGGTTAAAGATGTCAAACTAGGTAAGTTCATGCATTGCATAAGCAAATGAATGTATATAATGATATAATTCACTTTCCCTATATGAGAATGATGCTCATCTATTGACTAATTTAAAGATTAATTCTAAATCTACTCTATATTAAACTACTAATTTGTGACTATTTCTAAAATTCTTAATGTTAAGCAAGAGCATTAGGTTATTTAGGTGTAATCTCTCTCAAGTTGAATATGTTCTTTTGTTTATGTTATGAATTCAGTTTATATAATCATAAGGTATTATTTCAAAAGCTAACCCATTGTTATACTAAGTGTTTCTATTCTCTATTTATTTATTATGTAAGTAAAAAAGCCATTTTCTGTATTGATGATTTAGAGGTTTAGGATTGAGAGAACTAACTTACTCTCATTCCAGTTTTATGCTGTTCAGTTTGAATTATTAGCTTCTTCATACATTATAATTACAAATTTGGAAGTCATAATTCATGGGATATGCTGAAATCTTTCTTCACTACCCCTTAGTACCTATACATATTATTGTAATATGTATATATATAAAATTAAGTCATATGTCACATAACCAAGATATAGCTTGCATTTAATAAATATGTAATATAAAGAGCATGCTAATAGCTCTAAACAAGCTAATTTATTGTTATATTTATGATAAATGCTACAAGTGAAAGCATTCGGATCATCTAGGATTGTCCCTATTCCCAGCCCATTAGGATGCTCTTTATATATATATATAAATTTTTACAACAAATATTTTAAAACAATGTTTTTAAATATGTATGATTTAGTAGTCTAATCATATTATCATATAAAGATATGCACAAACATACACATACTCTAAATAATAATTTATATCTTGTTTGTTTATGTTTACATATTAATTTTCAAATGTATGCAGTACATAAAACATCAACAAACGTATTTATTAATACGTACTTTATTTAAATATTATCATTATATAAAATCATTTGAATATCATTATTAACACAACCCTAATATATATATATATTCGTTATTAACCTTATTTTATTGTCCTAAGAATAAAATATTAATTTTTAAATGTTTGCCACAATACAAAACAAACTAACATTTTGATACACAATTTGTTAAAATACATACCCCATTTTGAATTAGGATGTGTTGTTAAAACAGAGTAATCAATGGAATATCCCCAGACTAGTTTTTCGCTTGTAGCCTTTGTCAGTGAAAAGCCTTGGATCTGAGAGCACTGCACCTAGATCTTAAGATCCAATGCAACCCTCCAGCAGCCACCTTTTATCTCTACTTAACTACAAAACTATGAGAATGAAATTGAAAACACAATAATATTTTCAATCTAAGCTCAATAGCTTATATAGTTATATGGGTCTGAACTCAGTTCAGCACCCATACATTTTGGTGTCTTTGGCTCTTTAACAACCATAGCCACTACTATCCTATTAGGCAGGATTGGTGTTAAACCACTAAACATCACATGATCATCATCTTATACTAGCACATAATTGTTATTAAACAAGGCAAAACTCTCCATACAGTAGTGCCACTCTGTGCCAAACAGAGTAATCAATGGATGCCAAAAGGCTTGTACATAAAATCCCTGTCTCAGATCCAAGGCTCCTCACTGATGAAGCCCACAAGCTAAAAACTATGAGTAGGCACTAGATGGGGATTTTATACACAAGCCTTCTGGCATCCATTCTAGCTTGCTGTGTGTAGCAATATGTATAGTGAGTTTTGCCTGTTTTAAATAAATTATTTCTAGACAAAGCCTTTTGGGCATCTGTTCAAAGAAAAATATATAAAAAAAAGATAAAAATTGCCAACTTCTGAGTGATGAAATCTTTAGCAATTTTCTATCATTGTTTTATTATTTAGCTAATAATAAGTAGATATTTATTTACAAATCAATTTTGGATAGATAGCTAAAATAATTATGTACTGGTCATCTGAAAAAGATCCTAAGCATGCTTGAAACATAAAATTTACACACACATATATAAACATAAACAACATTTACATTATAACTGCTATCATAATATAAACAATCAAAAGTTTTTTTGAATATTACACATGTTTTAGTAAAGTTCAAGTTACCAGCATCATATTATTCTGGGCTTAGTAATACATCTCATTTAAAGTGCGAAGGTTGTTATTTTACACAATTATAATTCTATTGTGTTTAAAAAAGTTATACAATACTAATTATGTAAAGCAGAGACAGTTATAAGTTAAACTTAATGATCTTATACTAATTAATATTTTTTATAAACATTAAATTCTATATACCTATTATAAATGCTCAGACTGTTTGTAACAGACAGTGGAAGAATACGTACTTTTTTCTATGTATAGTATACTGTGAATGTTACTAACTGCTATTATATCAAATAAGATATTCGAAACGTTCACAGAGAATATATATTTTCATATGACTAAATCATATATCATCTTATCAGTTACTTTAGATTTTAAAGCATTTATTTTTAAACAATTTATGAAGACATACTTTTAATGTGACTATGTGGTAATGAGTCCATAAACAGTGGACTCATTATCACATAGTCACATTTATTTTACATTTTGAAAAAAGTAACATATTAAAACATCAAAAAGCTTTACACTTATTTTAAATTTTTTTGATAATTTATGATAAGAACACAAAACGAAGCTGCACATATTTATAAATATAAAATAATCAACTGATTCATCACTCTGGGTATCATGACATATATATATATAAGCACTGGAAATTACAAAGTTGAGCATATAGATATTACCTTATATATTTAACTTCATATATAATTATAACATTATATGATTATGTAGCTCAGCACTGAATGTGCTCTTAGCCAATCAAAAATTAGATAAAAGAAGAATAACCCACTTCGCCAGGCATACTAACATATGTATACAAAATTATTACTTTATATATAGTTGTATAATACATTGTGTAAGTAATCGGTAAATTGTAAAAAAGTCTTATACAGTATAATGGAGGCATACATAGAAAATATAGAAGTATACATATGCCATTACCAGATAATGTAAACCAGTTTCAGATTGAAAATCTATTTTCTTGCTATCTGGTGTAAATTTTAGAACAGCTCAGAGCAGGACAGCATTTAAAAATCCTTAAAGCCAATAAGAGTACTATTTCTGCCTTTATTGAAACCAATCAGTTAATTATCAATCAATAAAAGTTGGCTTTTTTGTAACAAGATGTATACTCATTACGGCATGTATCCATATATAACTTCCAGTTGATTGGAGTTACCACTATCAATAGTAGACAAGAGATAAAATTATAAATCATTTTGATCATATTAATAAATTTATTTAGATGTCAACAAATATATATATTTTCCATATGTCATAGCATCGGCCGGGAAGCGAACCCACAACAACTGTCTGCAAGCAACTGCTTGTTGCAAGACAGCTATGCTGACCTCTCGGCTAACAACGCTTGACATGTCAACAAATATTTATTAGTTCTAAATGTATTGTCACAACAAGAACCTCATCTAAGAACAGATTATGTTGCTAAAACGTTTAAGACGACTACTTGCAGCTAAATATTTTCAGAAACATAACGTTTCTCCTCCATGTTTTAATAAGATAGATACAAATAAATTATAATTTATCTAATGTGCTTAAGTTTCTGGACAATATTCACAGCATTTTCTTGTTTTATTAATATTTTTAATTTTTAATTGATTATTAATTAGGCAAGCATTTTTTTAAAGATTGCTGTTATCCATTGTTGCTAAGATGTAAATTTATTATTTTATGTATAACTGCAAATACTGACAGTTCGAAAGTAAATTAACAATTATAATATTTAACTTGCCACCATTCTTTCATGGTGGAATGTTTTAAACACAACATCAATTGGGAGCCTATAAATAAAACGATTATGTGATTCATTGTTTTCATTTTATATTTGTTAGCTTTAGAATTTTATTTTGTTAAAAATTTTTAATATCTGTGTAACTGTTCAGTTTCGTACTCTAGGTTATGTTAAAATTAATAATAACAAAAAACGAAAAAAGAATTAAAAATATAATCTTGTAATAACTACCATGAATTTATTATGTAAGGTTACCATATAGTAAGTACAAATAATTACAAGAATAAATATTTACGAGTCTAAAAATTTGTTACTTAATATTCATTATCTTCACGATCATTGCTACATTTATTTTATTATACTTGTCTGTCTTTACCAGGACTATCATCAATGGGTTTGTTTATGTTGTTTCAGACATTTACACATCTTTTTAGATTTTAGTATTTTGGAGAATATAAATAGTTTGATTTGCTAATCGTTTTTAAGATTTTTTTAAAATATAAATATCATTTGCAAAAACCCTTTTAATTCTCTTTTTATCTAAAATGTATATCAGTAAGCTGTTTTTAAATAGTATATATTTTGAACAAAGTAGCCATTTTAATTACTGAAATTAGTCACTAAACATTCACATCTACCTAGATTGTAATCAAATTGAACTGTGCTGCAACCTATTGATAGATATAAAAAGCAAATGAAACTAAAACAGCTACTGCATTTTCATTTGTAACGTAATTACTATTTTTTTTTGCTTATGAATGTATATAAGCACACACATATGGAAAGCATGTTAGACGATTTTCTGTAATTTTCTATTTACTTTCAATTAAAATATATTGTTATTACTGCCATCATTTTAATGCTTTAACGTGAATCAGATAATAATTTATTACATAATTAAATTTTTATTTTAACATTATTATGTGCATCATAATTTGAAGCTTTTCCAAATCAGCTGTTTAACTTAAAGTACTTCACGCAGATGGTTCAGAAAGACTCATCGTGGTAATGACCAGCTTCTCTGAAAATGCAGAAGTTTCCAAAGAGACCAGCGTGCTTACGACATTAAAAAGAAGAAAAACTTTTTAAGTACAATTATAAAGTCTAGATCAAAGGTTTTTGCAAAGATTGCTAAATTATTATACGGTATAATATAAGAATTCACAGCAGGAACTTTAAAACAAATAGCTTATATATATAAGTAAAAAAAAAAAAAAAGTATATAATAAAATAATTATAATAATTACTTTGAAACAACAAAGAGGTAAAATAATGTAATCAATAAGTTCAATTAATATTTAATTGTTGTATTATACTTTTGCATAGTATAATAGAGATATATGAGAGATAGTGACCTGGGCCAATTGATGAGTACTGGTTCAGCACGAAATGCATCTTGGAGGTCATTTGTCTTTTATTGTATCTTTATTTATATGAATTTAAAAAGAATGGGGAAGTATGGAAGTGTTTATTATATCTATAAAGAATTAATAAAACTTTTCTAGAAAAGTTAAGTGAAATATGTTTTTTTATTAATTTTTTTAAAAAAATTTGATTGTACCAATAGCATATCACGTGATTCTACCCCACAAAAACATATTCTTTCGATCAAATCGAGCCTTTTTTTAAATCTTTGGCAAAATATATACTGGGACTGATAAATCACTACATTACGCAGGCGCAGTCTTATTCTGGACTTTTTTATAATCTCTTGGAATTCAGTCTTTTCGCAAAATATCCAGATCATTTCAATCGCATATTTCTCTTTTGATTCTTTCTTGTTATTCTCAACATAATTTCTCCATATGTTGTAGTGTGGTCTGAAGTTTGGACATTGCTTTTTTTGTAGTATTCTTGTCTCAGATCCAGAAATAAAAGACTGGTAAAACACGTCTATTAAAAACTTTTTAAAAATATTTCTATTACAAACTTTTTAAATTCGTAGGAATATTTCTTTTTAATATTAAGTTATTTTTAATGAAAATACTCCATACAAGTTTAATTCTACAAATTAATGTTTTCCATCAATTTCCATGTATTAATAATCTGAACAAGGTATTTATAGTTTTTTCCTCCTCATATGTCATAGCATCAGCCGGGAAGCGAACCCGCTATCCCGGGACAACTGCTTGTAAAGCAGCTGTCGCTGACCTCTCGACCACCAATGCTTGACCATATTTATAGTTGTTTACATTTAATTCGTAATGTTCGATCTTTATTTTCTTCTTTTATGGAAACGATTGAATATTATTTTAATTTAACATTTATTTTTATTTTTAGGCTTCTAATTTTAAAATTTTGTAGAAATATATCTGCTCACTATTAAAATTAACTCTCGTCATCTTTTTTTAACTTAATTGTTTGATGATATTACATTTGATATTAGACAGTTTTACAATCTAAAATTGTGTTTTACTCAATAAATTACTAAAATAGTATAACTCAAATTTATAAAAAAAGAACAAACGTTTTATTATTACTAATTGGTTGCAGTTAAAAACATTGAGAGCAATATTAATACATGTTATATTATTAAAGACTGTTCACAATTCACGTATGTCTACTCCTGTTCCAGTACACAACTGCATCTCTTTGCCTGAACTCTTAAACAAATGCATTTTTTACAACAACAACATCATATATTGAATGATCGATTGCAGTCATTTATTCAGGTTGTCATCCTGATGGATTATGGGGATTTTATGCACAAGCCTTCTGACATCCATTGATTACTCTGGTTAGCACAAGGTGACACTACTATATGGAGACTTTTTGCCTGTTTATTAATATAAATTCTTATGTTATGAAATTGATATTGCCACTAAACATCACATGATCACCATTTCTTATGCTTGCTTATAACTTTTATTAAAACAGGCAAAACCCTCCATACAGTAGTGCACAAAAAACATTTCACTTGTAAAATAAATTTCTGTGGAACATTATCAAATATTAATTATATATATATATATGAATTCATAGAAATCAATAAATACTTAGAATGAATAACAATCTCAATCTGTTGTCAAGGCAACCTCCTTTTAACAATAAAGGTTGAATCTCATCTTTATATTGTAACAGTCAGAATCGTCTATCTCGCTAACACACTGCAGAATTCAAACCCCAGACATGAAACTGATCATTCTAGCAGGGGTTGCCTTCTAGATATACTAAGTTCGAATCTAAAGTCCAAATTTCACAGTGCCATCTACGTGATAACGCATCTGATGCCACTACTAGTATAATCTTTGACCGGTGCCTGGTGGTCAGGGAAAAACAAAAGACTCTATACTAAAAGAAGCTTGGGTGGCTAATTAACGTCTATGGATTTACAAAAGAAATGCAGAAAAAATATATATATATAGACCGAGACAGTGATAAGAATCGATAAAATAAAATATCAAATTTAGTTTTAAATAATTTCACAAAATTTATTTATATAAATTATATATATAATGTCACTGTCTGCTTATATGAGACAGGGACGCGTATTAAATAATTGTTGGCATTATATTCCAATACATAACAAAATGGTTTTAAAGCAAGGTGATATATTCTATTCCTCAGGTTAATAGCATTATGATAATGTGCTTGATGAGATAGGAACATATGCGAGGTGCTTTGATATACAAGTCTAAGAAAATATTTGAAAATTAAGTGTTCTAAAATATTTATTGATTTCGAGAATAGCATGGACAAAAGCTTACTAAGCAACAAAGTGAGAATGTGATCAAAGCATTTATTTGAGAATAATAATAATAGAGTTGCATTGGGAGGTCAGTATTGCTGATAATGAATTTATTAAAGTTGGAGGGTGTGACACATTTAAGTCACGGATGCTTTGTAAAATAAATATAAAATAAAACAATAATGGAATATTTGGAATGATTACGGAGGGCATATCGCCACTAACCTGTAGGAAAGTATTTTATGAACAGCCGAAACTTAGCGACTGTGTGATGATTGCGTTTAATTCCCAGGTGTGTCATTTGGGGACACACTCTGCCTGAAAATCGCAAAAAAGGCGAAGAGAACAGCCTTAGCCGTGTAAAGAATCCTTAGAAAAATAAAACAAAGCGGTCTCAACAACCAATTCATTTACCAGCAACATGAGACGAGTGTATACAGAACATACTGAATGGGTTTTACTTGGATTAAGAGAAATGCCCAATCAAATTCCCAGAAATTCATTTAAAAGGGTCCGCACATTCTCGACGTCAATGATGAACTTTGTAATTAAAGTAGAACATGGTAATTAAAATAGGAAAATGCATGCTTGTGGGTTTAAAAAGTAAGTATAGATTTATATACGCAATCATGCATTAAGGGACACATTTAACCATTGACCTCGCACATACTCTTATAATAGATTAAAATCAATAACATGTAGATTTTAAACTATGTGATTATATTATATTAAAGAAAAGAATCGCCCGTGAACGAGTGATTTGCAAGATAATAAAATTGGAAAATTATAAATTTAAAATATGCCTTCATAGTGGCATCTTACTTTCAATAAAGGGAATAGTTCTCTCGGTCAAAGACAATTCTGACACATTATCATAATAAAATAAAAGAAAGCTTTATAAATAGAAAATATTAACCCAAGGATAGAGCAAAACTGTTGATTATATTATATTAACACGTTAAAGAAATACATAATGAAGTTATGTGAAATATAAGGAAAACAATTTTAAATAGCTATAGCATGTTAGTTATCATAAGAGCTCTTGGGTTAATTTAGGGTTACCTCTGGAGAAGCATTTTATTCAGATTGATGGTCGGCAGGTTTTTATATAATTTAACAGCAAAATTTAGAAATGTTCATATTTTTGGCAGCAGCAGCAGTTCCGGGGTTCCTTGTGTGATAACTTCCAATGGTCTACGGCAGCAGATGACCATTCCGGAGAGAAATAGCCTTCTCGCACTCTACTCTGTCATGTCAAGATTTACAAATTACTAGAATAGAACTCAGAATGATTTCTCTTAGAAACATTAGAAGAAACAGGAGAACAAAAGAAAACCCTTCTTTTTATAGTAGACGTTAACAATAGAACTGCCCTGGAGCATTACAAAAATATATTGGACTAATCAGCTGTAATTAAATCTATCCAAATGTCTAAAGGAATTCAACATTAATTAATTTCTTTTGTTAATTTCCCTGTCGACATTCGGATTACAAACTAGATTTAATTAAAAATTACTTTTACTAATTAAAGAAAACCTTAAGTGGACATCTGCTGTTTTTAGATAAACTTATAAAATATTAACTAATTAAACTATTGTACCTGATTTATTTAAACAGAAATATTTGGAATAACTTTTATTAAATTAAAGAAAATGATTTTACTTTTTAAATTGCAATATTTGAATCTATTTACTAAACGAATATTTACTAAATGAATTTTATTTTAAATCAAAATATATTACGACGGTAATATATTTGTAAATAGATTCAAACAAAATAACTTTAACAATTTATAATTTTGATATGTTTTAAAATGCATATCATAGTGTGTGCGCAATTACGACTTATATAACCTACTTTTTAATAAATCAAAATTATGTGAACATATACATAATCTATAATCTTTTATTTATTTGGGAATGACTTATATATATAATATGAGCATTGTACTCATGGTTTAAAATTAGGCGGGATTTTCGGTATATAAGCGTGCAGACACACTACGATAGATTGGGGTTCAAACTAAGGTATGAGGTAGGAAATAGGTGAGAAAAGGTGAAACGAAGATCTGCAAAGCAGACCTTACTGTTTCAATATATGGTCCAATATATTTATATAGACACTAAAAATTACAACTTGACCACAGAAACTGAAATTATTGACATAAAGAAATTTAAATAAACCTCCTTAAACAGGCTAATATAACCTGTTCTGAATGCAGATTAACAAATATTCAACTAAAATTGCAATTTGAGTGTTATAATTGTCTATTTGTTAGTCTGGATTCAGAACAGGTTATATTTACCTGTTTAAGGAGATTTATTTAAATTTATTTGTATCAATAATTTTAGTCTCTATGGTCAAGTTATAATCTTTCTATATAAATGTATTGGAATATAAATAAAAGGAGCTTGCATTGACAACAGATTGAGATGGTTGATTGTTATTGATATTGGGATTATCTAAGTGTTCATTGATTTCTGTGAATTTACTTATAAACCTAACTAACTCTGAACATGATTTCAGTTATTATTTAATATATATATATATATATATATATATATATATATATATATATTGAAACAGATATTACTGTCCTTCTATCTGTTTCACCTTTATGTCTCCATAGACACATCTATGCCGGTTTTGAACACTCTTTAGTACAAGTGGGTATGTATCCACACAGTGGTATATGCCTTTACACAGCTGTATATATATGTTTACACAGTTGTATATGTGTCCACACAGCGATATATTCATTTACACAGTTATATATGTAATCACAGTTTTATATGTATTCAAACAATTGTATGTTTATTGTCACACATACAAGCACCTGTAAATGATAATGATATTAATTTTTGTGTGGATATATTGCAGCATTTATATAAATCATATATTGTATAAGGGTTATTTTGTTTAGAAAATGTGGCTAAATATTCTTTAACAAGTTGGTTTAGGTAAATTATAAATCACATGCGAAATTCACAGATTGGTAATAAGACTATTTAGAATAATTCGCAGGTGAGATCAGATGGTCCCTAGGTTATTGACATTGTTTTAGAGCTCATTCATTACGATTGTAATGAATTTCTTTTCCAGATCAAACCAGTAAAAATTTGGCAATAAGATAAGAAAAAAAGAGATTGGAATCAAAAGAGACAGATTGCTGTAAAACTTAGAAGAAATTTGAATTGTATTTTAAAATAGATAGTCGCTGGCTTTTGATCTAGGGAATATAGATATCGCAGATTTTTATTTAGAATAATTTGCAGGTGGGATCAGATGGTCCCTAGGTTATTGACATTGTTCTAGAGCTCATTCATTACGATTGTAATGAATTTCCTTTCCCAGATCAAACCAGTAAAAGTTTGGGCAACAAGATAAGAGAAAGATAGGAATAAAAAGAGACCGCAGGCTGTAAAACTTAGAAGAAGTTTGAATTGTGTTTTAAAATAGATAGTCGCTGGCTTTTGATCTAGGGAATATAAATATTGCGGATTTTTCTTTTTCTTTTTAGCTTGCTTTTTTTTTTTTGTAAATTGTTGTGAGGACCAGAATCAAAAATGATCGAGTAAAATAATATATTTACTGGCTCTTGAGCCAGATGGCTGCTCTCAGTTCCTCTAAACATACCTTTGAATAGACTTTCCAGCAACCTGCATGGAGAATATGAAGAAATTTAACCTATCTGAAAGGCCACTGAAGATTATGACGCTGTCAGACGCCCTATTCCCGCCACTATCATTGATATATGCTTCAAGTCCAATCAAGGAGGCAGAGAGATGGTAATAATTTTAAAAAAGACTGCAGTATGAACTTTAATCTATAAATTCTTACAACACTTTAAAAAGAACGTTCTATCTAAATTATAAAAACTCTTTAATTTTTACCCTCTTATAAAAAGAAACTAACAATCTGTGTAACTTTATATATAATGTAAAAGAAAAAAAAATCACTTATTATAATTTTATAAACTGCTGAAATCTTTTATGAATTAAAAGATTTCATATTTTTTTTATATACTCATTAAATCTCTGATATTTATTCTCTTCAATTCCTACAAACTAACGGTCTTGCCTAATTTCAGTAATTTTAATATTTTGTTTAAATGCATTTTGTTATGTTTAATATGTGATATGCTCAGATTTCGAAGCAATGAAACTAAGTAAGTAATTTATAAAGGAGATAATTGTGATCTTCACTTAGACATTTTAAAAGCATTGTTTATTTTATTAAATCATTGTTTCGAAATTATAATATTGGTAATAAGCGAATGCGCTAACCACTCGTTGTTATCATAGTTATATATATATTGTAGGATCGTAATTTTTAAGAATTAAAAGATTTCATATTTTTTTTATATACTCATTAAATCTCCGATATTTATTCTCTTCAATTCCTACAAACTAACGGTCTTGCCTAATTTCAGTAATTTTAATATTTTGTTTAAATGCATTTTGTTATGTTTAATATGTGATGATATGCTCAGATTTCGAAGCAATGAAACTAAGTAAGTAATTTATAAAGGAGATAATTGTGATCTTCACTTAGACATTTTAAAAGCATTGTTTATTTTATTAAATCATTGTTTTGAAATTATAATATTGGTAATAAGCGAATGCGCTAACCACTCGTTGTTATCATAGTTATATATATATTGTAGGATCGTAATTTTTAAGATTGCTTAACCGATCTTATATTATAACCTTTTGATATCTATTAGTTGGAAGGGGATATATATATTGTCTAGAGATGATAAAGTATATTTGCTAATGTTTGTATTAAGTCCCATCGAATATACTTTCCCTCCTTAATTAAGAATATTTATATGCAGATTCAGGATCTTAACTAGATTATTTTATATAGTTTAAGCCCATTTTATTAGCAGACTTATAATGCTAATATTAAGAACTGTTTTGAATTAGCTTGACAGATAAAAGCTATCTGTTTTAGGCGCAATTAATTATATGCATACTTATTGCCTTATATATATATATATATATATATATATATATATATATATATATATATATATATATTGCATGCACTGCGGGTGTGTTTTTATACAGTACACTTATATGTGTTACGTTTTGCTGCCTCTGACAAGGGTTCATGGTAACAAACCGCCCCTTTATTTAGTTCGGGTTATGGCTATCTTCATTAGAACTGGGGGCATGCGGACCCAGATTTTTCCTAAAGCCAATCCAACTTCCTGAACTTTATGTTCATATATCAATAGCAGCAAACTGTCGGTCTCAGAGCAAACCGAGCATGTGATGCTGAAGCTCTTGAAGAATCACACACTTGCACTGCAAGTTTATTTCTTTAATATTATATAGTGCCATAGCACATATATGTGGACCTAAGGGTAACTAGTTCTTTTTTCCATAGTAATTAATCATTCAGCTTTAGGCTGGAGTTTGAATCTGGGTTATCGGGTTGAATCTGCATGATTCTGAGTATTTAGTTGCTCATTTTATTAGTATATATAACAGCCATTAAAACTGGCTCTACTCATCATCATCTCTACTAAAGTATCAACTTCTAACTTAAGCAAGTCAAGTTCATAAGATGAGCATATTAAATAATTAGGCATGATCTCTATAACTCTCACACACATGTGTTGTAATGTGTTTAAAAGGGAACAGATGTACTTGATAACAGTCCCAACTATTGTAACATGCTTGCCTGTATTGAATACCTTGTGAAGATTATGCAATCCCTGCCATTATGATATTTTGTGTTAGATCATTTGTTATTGTTTTAATAAATCCTTTTAAATATAAACTGTTGTATATCTTTCTTGCTCAGACTCTAGATCAAACCAAACCAATATCTTATCCAATCCATAGTATTTTATCCAATCCACAGTATATTATTAAATGTCACAGTTCATTACTCCAATTTCTTAATGAGTTTATACGCTGTGTGTGTATGTCTGGTAGTTAAGATTAATAGAGTGTTAAGTGTTATATATCACTTATTTAGTTAGGTTAGTAATGACCTTAAGTCTCGTGTTTCTCCCTGTTCTATGTTGGCTCGCGGTTAAATGAGGACTGAGTGTAGCCTCAGGAATGTCACTCATAAGGTGTTAAATTTGAAGTACTGGCAGATGAGTTGGAGTTTGGTCGGACTAGAGGTCTCAACCACCTCACTCCAGTCAGCTTTGGTATATTTTGCTTGGGCTCTGAATATTGTTGCATGAGTGTACAAATCTGACTGTTACATAGGTTTTTTTTTTCCACGATTATGGACGCCCTTCCGTGGGGCCTAGTTAATTTTCGCGACCCTGAAATATAGATATATGAGTATAAATTTTTGTTTTCCTGATTATGTAATTTTTTTTTCACTGATTATGGATACTTAGGTCAGTGGGCTTCTTCAATTGATGTTCATGTCCCTGAACTGAGTATAGACCCCGAACATGGTCTTGAACCAGGTATAGGCCCTGAATTGAATATATGTGGTTTTTTTTTTTTGAATATGCATTTATATTATATTTTCTCTCCAAATATGAATGCCATGCATGGACAAACTTAGTTACACACCCTAAACAGAGTGTGTGAGTATTGATGATATATATATATAAAAGATTTTTTTTTTGTGAAATATTTTTTCTTACGACATTGGCATATGTATATTTTTTCTCTTGAGTATGAACAACCAGTTAGTTAATTCACATGCCCTGAAATGATACAGGTCCTGAACTGAATACAGGCTCTGAATTGATATATGTTGAAAAATATATGTAAATTTTTTTTTTAAATTATGGTATTGCAATGGGAGGAGTATTCTTGACTATATACACATGAGCCATATATATATATAAATTTTATAATTTTTTTTTTGTCTATTTACTGAGACTCTGTTTACTTTAAGTAAAGAATTTTAAAAGTGTCTCTGGCTCAGATATAGCATGAATGTAGGCAGGATGTGTCAACCGGATATTAGGTGTGTCACATACATGTTAGAAATTGGAATCTTAGGTTATATATGTGGTGTTTTTCTTGCTCACTGGTGACTGGCACCCGAGGGTGATTTGAATAGGTTGATAGTCATCCTCATATAAATTTTGTCATCAGGGGTAGAGAAAAGGGTTTGCATAAAGGGGCTCTATCGCTTTAAACTTATTATAAAAATTTGGATTGGTTTGGAGAACGAGCAAGGAAACAAAAAGGAGGCAAGGTCAAAGTAGATTAAATAAATGGAGATATATACATGTACTTCAGATCAAACCTGGCATAGAAAGCAAAATTTTTCATAATAAATTTTTTTTAAAAGTCTTTTCTTAGGAATGATCGGCTTCAGTGAAGGAAGAAAGGAGGTGCAATTGGTAATATAAATTTTTTTTTTTAAATTTTTTTTTACATAAATGCTTTTACTATTACTTTTGGAATTTTTTTTTTTATAAAATACTTGAGTATGTTAGATGTAAACAGGACTTAAACTTGATAGTGGCAGTGGTTATTGAGATCAGTAGTAAGGATAGGTTAATAAAGGAATGCAGTGGTCTGAAAGTTAGGAATTAGAGAGAGAGAGAGCCGTCTTGGGGGGAGAGTCAGTAAATAATCATTTAGAGCAGGTATTAATAATTAGTATAATTCTTAGTCATAACCAAAGCTGAAAGTTATTATGGACAGCCATCCAAAGAAAGTCATGGGTGAAAGCCAAATTATCATGTCACCAACCTTCTGGCTACAGATGAAAACGATGATGGAGACAGTCCAACAGGAATGGGGTTTTAAAATTGGGGAAAGTTTGCAAACTTTAGGCAGAAAAATAGAGGAAAATGATCAAAATATAGAGAAGTTACAGAAGGAGTTGGGGAGATTGGGAGTAAACTGCCAGCAGGAAGGGTTCAAACTGGAGAAGCCTTCTCAGAAAAAAATGATAAACCTGGAGAAGCACCCAGTAGATATTGCAGAGAGTAAGAAGGGTAGCCAAGAGGATATAGATGTAGAGGAGGAGAAGCAGGAAAAATTCCTGAAGGAAATTTGGGGGATAGTGTTGATCAGGATTGTGAACCAAGAGAAGAAAATCTATTCCGTAAAAGGGGAAAATTTGAATGTCTTGATGTTGCAAAAGACTCAGATACGGATTGCCATTATCATTACGAACAAGTAAAGTTAGCAGATCCAGAAGATCGTCTCCAAGAAAACAAGCATGCTGAAACTATAGATTCTTGTATGCCAGGCAATGAAAAGACTAAAAAGGATATAATTGATATATCTGAGGTAGAACCAGTAAAAGGAGTAAATACAGAGGAAGTAGAGAAGTCAGAATCCCCATTTGAAATACGATTAAAAGAGCAAGGAACCGATTCAGAGGTTGTAGAAGAAATGTTACAAGTTAGTATGCAAAAAGAGATGTTGGAAATGAGTAAAAAAATAGTTTAGCAAAGGGACATAGTAGGACAGAAAGGGAGTCAGAGAATATCATTAAATTAAAGCAAGTTGAAGAAACTTTAGAAGTTCCAACTAGAGATATTTTGAAGGAATCGCACGTTGAAGATCCTATTACTGGTAAAGCAAAAATTGAGATTATTAAAAAGGAAGAAATTGAAATTATGAAGGCTGATATTGAAATTGTCAATCCACCTTCAGAAAAACTGCTAAATGTGGAATATGTCACTAAAGGTGCAAAAGAGGAAGTAGATACAGAAACCGAGACCAACATTCTATCAAACACAGTAAAAGAATGTAAGATGGATGTGGAGATAATAGAAGACTCTGAAATAGTTGTAGAGATTGATGAGTTTAAAATCGATGTAAAAACAGGGGAAGAGTTAAGACTTGATAAAGAAACTGTAGAAGAATTTAAAATGGATGCAAAGACTGCTGAGGAGTTGCAAGCTGATTTAATAAAATCTAAAAGAGATGTAAAATTTGTAAAAAAGTCTAAAGTCAAAGATGATATGGAAGAGTCTAAAATTGATGCAGTAAGTATTGATATTTGTAAAATTAATATGGAAATATCAGAGGATTCAAAAATGTATTCAGAGATTGCAATGGATACTGGAATTGATACAAAAAACATGGAAGGATGGAACCTGATATAAAAATCATGCAGGAATCTCTTGAACAACAAAATATAGCTCAGAACAGTGAAGAGTCTATAGATACTGAAGTAAATGAGAAAGAATACAAAGTAAATCTTCTTTCAATCTCATCTAAAAATGTTATTTATATTGAAGAAATTAAGCCAAAATCTTATACAGAAGTACCAAAAATAAATGCAATTGAGGTTAACAAAACTTGCATAAACAGGAATGTTTTAAAAGATAGATATTTCACAAAAATTCCCAAAATGGATGAGTTTGTTCAAGTGAAAGAAGACAGTGGAGCTAAGTCCAAGATCGAGGCCCTGTGGGACAGAAGGATTTTTGATTGTGATAGAAGCGTGAATATTTCCAGAGCTCAAATATGAAAGACAGGGTGGAAAAGAAAGAGGAGAAAAGAAGATACTGATGTTTTTAGGAGGGAAAACCAGAAAAGAGTTCAAACTCAGGATCTGAGAGAGGGATATGTTCGGAGATATCCTACATATTTTCCTTTTAGGAAGAAACTGCACCAAACCCAGATGAAGTGTGGGAAGCATAGAAAACTCTGGGAAAGAGATGTTGGTGGTGCCCGGATAGGACTGACAGTATGGAAAAGGAGGAGAAAAGAAGGTGCCTATGTCTGCAAGACTGGAAACCAGAAGGAAGTTCACACTTGGAATTTAATAAAGAGATGTCTTCAGAGGTATCATAAGTATTTCCCCTTTAGAAAGAAAGCCAAACTGCAACCAGTCAGAAAGTCTGGAAGCTTCCTGGTAGATGATAAGCTCCAGGAACCCAAAACGTTTCAAAACTTACTCCCAGACCCAACTTAGGTAAGATTAGTTTTGATGATTACTCCTAGATTCTACAAAGATGATGCATGATCAGTTATAGAATTGCCCCTACCCCAGTAGTTAGATATATATATTGTGTGTTCTTCTATATAGGTGATATTTATCAAATTAGTTAGCTAATTGGTGTTATATTATTCCAACCCAACAGTATATACATATTAAAATTTTGTGTGCTCATACATATATGTAATAACCACATGTTTAGCAAATTAGCATAGCCAAATAGCATTAGTATAACCAGTTATAGGTTGATGTGTATAACCTTAGACTTTAGTCATAATGGTATTAGTGTACTGTCATCACTTTAAGACCAGACAGCCAGGCAAGGTAAAAATTTTGCAAGTAATATTTTGTTTCATCATTTGTTTTGTTATGAAATAGTGGTATTATTGAGGGATATTCTTCACCAAGTAAAATCTTTTTTTTTTTCATTGATTTTTTTTTTTGTAAGTTTGGGGAAATAAAACAGATATTACTGTCCTTCTATCTGTTTCACCTTTATGTCTCCATAGACACATCTATGCCGGTTTTGAACACTCTTTAGTACAAGTGGGTTTGTATCCACACAGTGGTATATGCCTTTACACAGCTGTATATATATGTTCACACAGTTGTATATGTGTCCACACAGCGATATATTCATTTACACAGTTATATATGTGATCAGTTTTATATGTATTCAAACAATTGTATGTTTATTGTCACACATACAAGCACCTGTAAATGATAATGATATTAATTTTTGTGTGGATATATTGCAGCATTTATATAAATAATATATTGTATAAGGGTTATTTTGTTTAGAAAATGTGGCTAAATATTCTTTAACAAGTTTGGTTTAGGTAAATTATAAATCACATGCGAAATTCAGATTGGTAATAAGACTATTTAGAATAATTTGCAGGTGAGATCAGATGGTCCCTAGGTTATTGACATTGTTTTAGAGCTCATTCATTACAATTGTAATGAATTTCTTTTCCCAGATCAAACCAGTAAAAATTTGGCAATAAGATAAGAAAAAAAGAGATTGGAATCAAAAGAGACAGACTGCTGTAAAACTTAGAAGAAGTTTGAATTGTATTTTAAAATAGATAGTCGCTGGCTTTTGATCTAGGGAATATAGATATCGCAGATTTTTATTTAGAATAATTCGCAGGTGGGATCAGATGGTCCCTAGGTTATTGACATTGTTCTAGAGCTCATTCATTACGATTGTAATGAATTTCCTTTCCCAGATCAAACCAGTAAAAGTTTGGGCAACAAGATAAGAGAAAGATAGGAATCAAAAGAGACGGCAGGCTGTAAAACTTAGAAGAAGTTTGAATTGTGTTTTAAAATAGATAGTCGCTGGCTTTTGATCTAGGGAATATAAATATTGCGGATTTTTCTTTTTCTTTTTAGCTTGCTTTTTTTTTTGTAAATTGTTGTGAGGACCAGAATCAAAAATGATCGAGTAAAATAATATATTTACTGGCTCTTGAGCCAAATGGCTGCTCTCAGTTCCTCTAAACATACCTTTGAATAGACTTTCCAGCAACCTGCACAGAGAATATGAAGAAATTTAACCTATCTGAAAGGCCACTGAAGATTATGACGCTGTCAGACGCCCTATTCCCACCACTATCATTGATATACGCTTCAAGTCCAATCAAGGAGGCAGAGAGATGGTAATAATTTTAAAAAAGACTGCAGTATGAACTTTAATCTATAAATTCTTATAACACTTTAAAAAGAACGTTCTATCTAAATTATAAAAACTCTTTAATTTTTACCCTCTTATAAAAAGAAACTAACAATCTGTGTAACTTTATATATAATGTAAAAGAAAAAAAAATCACTTATTATAATTTTATAAACTGCTGAAATCTTTTATGAATTAAAAGATTTCATATTTTTTTTATATACTCATTAAATGTCCGAAATTTATTCTCTTCAATTCCTACAAACTAACGGTCTTGCCTAATTTCAGTAATTTTAATATTTTGTTTAAATGCATTTTGTTATGTTTAATATGTGATGATATGCTCAGATTTCGAAGCAATGAAACTAAGTAAGTAATTTATAAAGGAGATAATTGTGATCTTCACTTAGACATTTTAAAAGCATTGTTTATTTTATTAAATCATTGTTTCGAAATTATAATATTGGTAATAAGCGAATGCGCTAACCACTCGTTGTTATCATAGTTATATATATATTGTAGGATCGTAATTTTTAAGATTGCTTAACCGATCTTATATTATAACCTTTTGATATCTATTAGTTGGAAGGGGATATATATATTGTCTAGAGATGATAAAGTATATTTGCTAATGTTTGTATTAAGTCCCATCGAATATACTTTCCCTCCTTAATTAAGAATATTTATATGCAGATTCAGGATCTTAACTAGATTATTTTATATAGTTTAAGCCCATTTTATTAGCAGACTTATAATGCTAATATTAAGAACTGTTTTGAATTAGCTTGACAGATAAAAGCTATCTGTTTTAGGCGCAATTAATTATATGCATACTTATTGCCTTATATATATATATATATATATATATATATATGCATGCACTGCGGGTGTGTTTTTATACAGTACACTTATATGTGTTATGTTTTGCTGCCTCTGACAAGGGTTCACGGTAACAAACCGCCCCTTTATTTAGTTCGGGTTATGGCTATCTTCATTAGAACTGGGGGCGTGCGGACCCAGATTTTTCCTAAAGCCAATCCGACTTCCTGAACTTTATGTTCATATATCAATAGCAGCAAACCGTCGGTCTCAGAGCAAACCGAGCATGTGATGCTGAAGCTCTTGAAGAATCACACACTCGCACTGCAAGTTTATTTCTTTAATATTATATAGCGCCATAGCACATATATGTGGACCTAATGGTAACCAGTTCTTTTTTCCATAGTAATTAATCATTCAGCTTTAGGCTGGAGTTTGAATCTGGGTTATCGGATTGAATCTGCATGGTTCTGAGTATTTAGTTGCTCATTTTATTAGTATATATAACAGCCATTAAAACTGGCTGTACTCATCATCATCTCTACTAAAGTATCAACTTCTAACTTAAGCAAGTCAAGTTCATAAGATGAGCATATTAAATAATTAGGCATGACCTCTATAACTCACACACACATGTGTTGTAATGTGTTTAAAAGGGAACAGATGTACTTGATAACAGTCCCAACTATTGTAACATGCTTGCCTGTATTGAATACCTTGTGAAGATTATACAATCCCTGCCATTATGATATTTTGTGTTAGATCATTTGTTATTGTTTTAATAAATCCTTTTAAATATAAACTGTTGTATATCTTTCTTGCTCAGACTCTAGATCAAACCAAACCAATATCTTATCCAATCCATAGTATTTTATCCAATCCACAGTATATTATTAAATGTCACAGTTCATTACTCCAATTTCTTAATGAGTTTATACGCTGTGTGTGTATGTCTGGTAGTTAAGATTAATAGAGTGTTAAGTGTTATATATCACTTATTTAGTTAGGTTAGTAATGACCTTAAGTCTCGTGTTTCTCCCTGTTCTATGTCGGCTCGCGGTTAAATGAGGACTGAGTATAGCCTCAGGAATGTCACTCATAAGGTGTTAAATTTGAAGTACTGGCAGATGAGTTGGAGTTTGGTCGGACTAGAGGTCTCAACCACCTCACTCCGGTCAGCTTTGGTATATTTTTCTTGGGCTCTGAATATTGTTGCATGAGTGTACAAATCTGACTGTTACAATATATATATATATAATTTTGTTGGTTTGAGTTCCAAATTCTGGTGTCTTGAGCCAAACTAAGAACAGCATATAAATCTGAGATTTTTTTTAAAAGGCTGAAATATAAAATTACCTATTGTAAAGAAAGAATATTAGATTATACCCCCCCCCCCATTTATCAATGTGAAATTCTAAAATTGTTTTTAAAAAACAATTTCCTTGAAAGAGTGTTTGCTTGTATTTTGAAATATGATGTCATATTTTGAAAATAATTATCTTGGTATTTGCATATTATCCCATGACCCTGTTTAAAAGTAAGCCCACACAAAATTGTTAGATATCCAATGAAATACTTTACAAGCTTTGTGAGAAGCTATTTGCTACTATTTGAAAAGTAATATATTCTTTTGTGATTATTTTAGAATCTGCTCACATAAATCTTTAGAAACTCAACTTAATATAACTATGAAGAATATTATTATATAGTCTAATCACATATTTTTCTTAAAGTATCAGAAAATATTTTCTGTAAGACAGTAAGAGCATCTTACCTCAAGATAGTGACTTAAAGAAATCAATTTCATTTAGTACTATACATAATTAAAAACATATTTTGATCATGTATAGTAACAAATTGCATTAATACATTTTAAAATGTGTCCATTAAGGAAAGTATATTCACTCAATCAATTTTAGATTAAAATTCTTATGAATATTATTTTGTTTGGAACTAAAAATTCAATTATTATAATTGTAAATATATTTATTTACTAAGTGCAAACAGATTATATAATAATGTGAAAGGCTGAAACCTTTGTCAGATGTGCCTTAAAAATGCTTATATAACAGCCTATCAGATGTAATACTGACTGCACAGAGAACTCTCAAGTCAAAACACAAGGCAAAGATTTTACCATCTTTTTTTCATAAAATCGTTGTCTTGTGTTTTGACTTGAGATTTCCCTGTGCAGTCATTATTACATCTGATTGACTGTCGTATAAGCATTTTTAAGGTACATCTGACAAAGGTTTCAGCCTTTCATGTTATTATAATTATTATAATTGCAAATTATGTTGAAAATAATAAGAGAAAAATTATTTCATACATTAAGCAGTCGATAATCAACTTTATATGATCAAAGGTTGCTTAAGTTGAAAATATCATTTGTTTGCTCAATTTTAAATCAGTCATTTCATAATTTATTTCTGACATATTCCTAATAAGGTTGAATTTCATTGTAAATATAGTCAAATACAGTATCTGCATAAATAAAAAAAAAAGATTTTAATTATTTACATTATGAAAACTACAATCAACTGTATATTACATTTTTAAATTTATTTTTTTATTTAATTTTGACTGCATTTATGCAAAATAAATAAATTTGCATATTATTGCTTTAAAAAAATAACAATGCTACAAAAAATAAATTACAAGTTTTATTGAAAGATTTTACAAAAATAAAAAACTTTGGTAATAGATATAAAGTGAATCCAAAATAAAATTTAAAGTGTACATTGTGTTAAGTTAATATTTTTTTCAATATGCTTTATTTTTAACTTAACAAAATTAGAAAATATATCATTTTCTGATTACAGAAGAACCAAAATGGTGGACCAACAATAAACAAATTATATATATATATATTTAAAAAGACAGTTACTGAAATGTTTTTAAACAGTATATTTATTTACTCACAATGTTTAGTATTTTTTTTATTAACAATATGCTTATGTAATTCTAAGACAGTATGCAATTTGCTTACATTGAATGTTTCTTATATGTGTAAGTAGAAGGATTTGAACTCAGGATTTTTCAATTTATTCATCCTCAACTTTATCTCAAGCAACTGAAATGCATGACACACACATGCAAAAAGAATACATGATTCCCAATCTCATCAACATCAACCATTATCAATCCACTGCAGGATGAAGGTCTCTCCAAATTCAGTCCATCTTTTCCTATATATATATATATATATATATATATATATATATATATATATATATATATATATATATATATATATATATATATATATATATATATATCATGCAGAACCAGCACTTGTCAGTAGGCCAGATTAAAATTTCCCAAAGATTGAAGCTTTTCCATTAAAGTTTGAGGTACTGCTATCTTAATATAGTCGAAGCACTGATTGTATATTTATGTGGAAATTATGATTTGATCCAACTGATGAGTGCTAGTTCTGCATAAAATGCATATACTGAGAATCATGGATCTTTTTATATGTGTGTGGTCATGTGTATCAGTTACTTGAGATAGAGTGGAAGATGAATAGTCTGCAAAATCCTAAGTTCAAATCTCTCTCTCTACGAGTAAAATGTTTATTTATTATTTAACACTTTTTCCAATTTCATGTTTTACATATTTAATCAGGTTTTCATATATTTTGAATTTAAAGTAACAAATTATTTTTTTCCATAGGAACTCATTATAATTGTCTATTTTTTTTATGAAAGTTTTTTGATTTTGGGAAACCAATTGAGCTTCTTATCTGGGGTAATCTATGCCGCTATTACAACATCCAATTGCTTCCCCAAAATCAAGATGAATTTTTGGGAGCTTAATTAGAAAATTTTTCCAAATCTCAAAAAATTGTAAAGAAGATATAGGATTTTGCATGTTCACAAACAATTTGTTTTCCAAATGAGGTTAGACTTCATTTTAGAATTTCATCAGAAAGTTATAAACCAACCAAGACACGATTGTTATTTGCTTTAGAAATGGGAGCTTCAATTCATAGTTTTATTTAAATACAATATACTAATTCCATATTTCAGTTTATATATAGATTGACAAAACTGAAACTACAAATAAATTTATCTTCTTGTTGAAATCTCTACAGTTTATTTTATAAATGGATATAAATGACTATTATATTTTTAAAAAAGAATAAATGAACTATTTTGTATAACTTTCGAAAGTATAAAACAGTATTTAGATTATAAACAAAGAAAAACAATTAGTTATATTTGAGAAATAGGTTTGGAGGCAAAGAGAAAACAAGGATTTTAGTAGACAAGAATAAAAGCTTATAAATATTAAAATAAGTGAAAATGTTTGAATACTTGAAAAAAAAATCAAAGGTAGAAAGGGTTAATATATATGATTTACATATATATATATATATATTGTAATGGAACGTATA